>JAPPVO010000016.1:88821566-88866354 GCA_030407325.1 Camellia japonica | reverse complement strand
CAGCACGCCAGGAGCGAAAAACACTCTCACCGGCCGTCAAGGGAGGTCGGGCGAGGAAAGTCGAGAAGGGAAGAATCTCGAAGGACACATCGCACCAAGGAGGCAGACCTGAGAGAACATCGGCATGTTCAAAGACAGGAGTTGTGCTTCGACGCAACTAATGGAGAAAGGTCGAAAAGGGCTCACAACAAGCTGAGAGCAGTGCACCTAAAAGATTGAAATCAGGAGATAGCCGAGCTCCTGGGCGGACCAAGGAGGACTTAAGAGATTACCTCAAAGGAAGCAACAAAATACCGAGGTAACTTCCCCTGCTAAGCCGAGAACACCATTCTCGGTGGAGTTGGACAAATTTGAGGCACCAAAAAGATTCAGTATGCCGAGGTTCCAGATATACGATGGGAAGTCGGACCCCAACTTTCACGTCGGATTATACCTGAACTCGATGTCATTGTACACTGGGAACGAGCCGTTGCTCTGCAAGGTGTTCCCCTCATCTTTTAGAGAGATTGCATCAGATTGGTTTCACAAACTGCCGAAGGATAGTGTGAAGACTTGGGAAGGCCTGGCCTAGATGTTCGTGGCCAGGTTCGTGACAAACAAACTATAGCCATTAAGGGTGGACACCTTGATGGCTCTGAGAATCAGTGAGGATGAAGGCCTTAGGGCCTACGCAAAAAGGTATTATGAGGTGTTCAACTGAATACCCGAATGCAACCAAGAAGTGGCTGTTGTGTCTTTCAAGAATGGCCTAAAAATGATTGTGCACTACAAAGTCATTGGCAAAGACATTACCAAAAAGCATGGAGGAGCTCATGGCCAGAATTGAGAAATACGCCAGAGCCGAGGAAGACACGCCAGGGATTAAGGCGACAAAGCAAGAGAAAGCAAACGGCTCGCTGAAGCAAGGCCGAGGTAACAACGGATCCAACAAACAAGAGATAGAACTGAGAACCGCATAGGCAGTCACGACTGTATTCCGAATCCCAATTCACAAAGTCCTGGATAAAATCCGAACCCAACCCTATTTCAGAGCATCGGCAAGGGTTCTAGGAGAGTTTATGGGAAGAAGCCTTGGGAAGCATTGTGCTTACCATAACGAAGATAGGCATCTGACTCAGGGTTGCAGAGCCCTGAAGTCACACCTAGAAGACCTGGTAAGGCAAGGCCATTTGAGGGACCTTGTAGATGAGGTTAGGACAAGGGAAGAACAAGCAAGACTTCCTCAGGCACCAGCAGCTCCAACACCCCCAGTATAGCAGCTGCAGGCAGGCGGACCTTGGGTAGTTAATGTAATTCACTCGAAGGTCAACGAGAACAAAATACGGGGGGAGACCTAGAAGGCAAAGCACTTGCAGCATGTGTACCAGGTCCAGTAGAAAAGACCTCGGGCTAAGGAGTGCCAGGGACCAGTAGTGTCCTTTACTGAAGCCGACCTGAAGATGGTACAACATCCTCATAACGATGCCTTAGTAGTATCCCTCCAGGTTGGGAATGCCAAGTGAAGCGCATCTAATTGACCAAGGCAGCTCTTGTGACATCATGTATGTCAGATGTTACAAGAAGCTTGGCCTTCACCCAGACGATATGGAGTAATCCAATGCTCAATGGTCGGATTCAATGGAACGCCGACATAGCCACTGGGCGCAACAAGCTTGGAAGTGCAGGCTGGCACGAAGAAGATAAAGACAGAGTTCACTGTAATCGACACACCCTCCCCTTACAATGTTATCTTAGGAAGGCCATGGTTGCATGCAATGGGGGTTGTTCCCTCAACATTGCATTAGCTACTGCGGCTCCCAACAGAGCATGGGATAGAAGAGGTCAGAGGGGATCAACTGCAGGCAAAGAACTGCTTTATGGCAATAATGAAATCCACCTGCAGCATACGAGAACCAGAAGGGGCGAAGATCGAAGACGAGGACGTGGAAGTCCTAGAGGACGTCGGCAAGGAGCCAGCTGAGAAGAGTGAAGAAGCCCTAAAAAAAATCCTCGTCCAGCAGGGGGATGAAGAACGCTACTTCCTTCTCAGCTCGGGCTTAGCCGAAGAAGAGGAAAAAGAACTGGAGGCGTTCTTAAGAGCAAACATTGAAGTGTTTGCCTGGACGCCTTACGAGATGGCTAGCATTGACCTTGAGGTCACTTGCTATAAACTGAACGTAGACAGGTCGGCCAAACCTGTAATCCAACGGGCAAGAAGACCGACATTGATGCATGTCGAGGCCATGGAAGAGGAAGTAGACAGACTTCTGGAAGCCAGAGCCATTCGAGAGGTAAATTACCCAACATGGCTATCGAACACAGTGGTGGTGAAGAAAAAGAATGGTAAATGGAGGGTCTGCGTGGATTTTACCAGCCTGAACAAGGCCTGTCCCAAAGACAGTTTTCCTTTACCTAAGATTGACCAATTGGTGGATGCCACTTCAGGACATGGAAGGATGAGCTTCCTGGATGCCTACAGGGGATACCATCAAATAGCTATGTACCCACCAGATGAGGAGAAGACTGCGTTTATCACCCCAAAAGGGCTGTATTGCTACAGAGTGATGCCTTTTGGGTTGAAAAACGCCAGAGCAACTTACCAGAGATTGGTAACCAAGATGTTCAAACATCTAATTGGCAGAACAGAGGAAGTCTACATCGATGACATGGTCGTGAAGACCAAAGAACTTGAGGGTCATCTGGCCGACCTAAAAGCAGTCTTTGATATTCTTAAAACATATTGGCTCTGACTCAATGCATCGTAGTGTGCATTTGGAGTGGGATTTGGTAAGTTCTTGGGGTACCTGGTGACCAGAAGGGGCATTGAGGCCAGCCAAGATCAGATCAAGGCCATTTTAGAACTGAAAAGCCCAACATCGGCGAAACAGGTGCAAATGCTGATTGGAAGGGTTGCAGCCCTGAATAGGTTCATAAGCAGAAGCTCAGACAAGTGCAAACCCTTCTTCAACTTAGTGAAGAAGGCCACAGACTTCTTATGGACAGAAGAATGCGAAGTCGCCCTGGCCGACTTGAAGAAGTATCTGACCACGGCTCCAGTTCTCTCAAATCCAGAACCTGGAGAGGAGCTGTTCCTGTACTTAGCAGTTTCAGAGTATGCGGTAAGTGCAGTGGTAATCCGAGAAGAAAAAGGGAAGCAAAGGGCTGTTTATTATGTAAGCAAAACCCTGGTTGATGTAGAAACCAGGTATTTACCCTTAGAGAAGTTAACGCTGGCCTTAGTAATGGCTTCAAAGAAGCTGAACCATTACTTTCAAGCCCACAAAATTGTGGTGTTGACTGAACATCCCTTGAAGTCCCTGTTGCAGCAGGGAGATCTGACAGACAGAATAGCCAGATGGGCAGTGGCCTTGGGCTAGTATGACCTGGAATACAGACCCAGAACAACAATCAAAGGCCAAGTCTTGGCCGACTTTGTGGCCGAATTCACTCCAGGAGCCATCGTACATTAGGCTCCATTGAGCCGAAGTGAACGATGTCCAAACGAGCAAAGAGGAACCCAGCTGAAGGCAACAGAACAAAGGAAAGAAGAAAAACTCAGGCCCTGCAGCATTTACATCGGCGACTCCTTTCGACTATTTGTTGATGGGAGTTCAAACCGACAAGGAGCGGGGGCAGGAGTAGTACTGGTATCCCCAGATGGACAGATACTAGAACAATCCATTCGTTTTGGGTTCAAGGCCTCAAACAATGAAGCATAGTATGAAGCACTGATTGCAGGACTGAAACTGGCAGCAGCAGTAGAAGCAGATGAGGTGATAGTCTTCTGTGACTCTCAGCTTATAGTCAACCGACAACAGGCGAGTTCGCAACCCGATGAACGTATGTCGGCATACGCAAAGAAGTAGGCAGGTTGGTGGCCTTGTTCCAGAATTGCCGACTACAGCAGTTAACTGAGATGATAACAGTCACGCCGATGCCCTGGCCAACCTGGCTAGTGCAATACAACCTGGAAAGGCAAGGACGATAATGGTCGACTACTTGTCGGGCCCGAGCATCGAACCACTGACCACAGAGCGTGAAGCAATGTGTGTGGACATGGGACCAAGCTGGATGGACGCAATAATAGCATTCCTGAAAGAAGGAAAACTGCTAGATGATCACAAAGAGGCACACAAGATCAGATTGAAGTCGGCAAGATTCAGTCTGACAGCAGAGGGACATCTCTACAGAAGATCCTTCACTGGACCCTTTTTGAGGTGTGTACATCCTTTACAAGTTGAAGATTTTTTATACGAAATACATGAAGGAATATGTGGAAGCCACACAGAGGGCAGATCACTTGCTCATAGAGCCATTACCCAAGGGTATTGGTGGCCCTACATGCAGAAGGATGCAGAAGCCTATGTCAAGAAGTGTGAAAAGTGACAAAGGTTTGCACCACTGATACACCAACCAGCAGCAGACCTGAACCCAGTATCCAGTCCTTGTCCGTTTGCCCAATGGGGCATGGATCTCATTGGGCAACTGCCC
Source organism: Camellia japonica (assembly GCA_030407325.1). NCBI lineage: Eukaryota > Viridiplantae > Streptophyta > Magnoliopsida > Ericales > Theaceae > Camellia > Camellia japonica. The sequence continues at coordinate 88,861,884 of JAPPVO010000016.1, read as the reverse complement.
CAAGCAACTGGGCAAAGAAAGTACCTGCTGGTAGCAACATATTACTTCACCAAATGGATAGTTGAACTGAACCCTTGCCAAGATTCGAGACGTGGATGTGAAGAGCTTCATATGGAAGAACATCATCACCAGGTTTGGGATCCCAAGAGCACTAGTTGCAGACAATGGAACACAGTTGACAGTAAGCTAATCAAGAGCTTCTGTGCAAAGTTCAAAATCAAGAATTATTTTCCACCCCAAGTTTTCCTCAAAGCAATGGACAAGCAGAAGCATCCAACAAAGTCATCTTGGATAGGATTAAGAAGAGGATGCAAGCAGCAAAAGGAAAATGGGTGGATGAACTGCCAAGTGTACTCTGGGCATATCGGACCACGCCGGGAAGATCAACTGGGGAATCCCCATTTGCCATGGCTTATGACACAGAAGCAGTCATTCCTCGGGAAGTCGGCATCCCAGGGATCAGAACCTAGGGAGTAGAGAATGAGACTAATGATATATTATTAGCCCGAGATCTAGATCTGCTAGAAGAAAGAAGGGAGAGAGCTGCAATTCAGCTGGCGGCATACCAGCAGCAGCTTGCCAAGGCTTATAATAAGAAGGTCAACCCAAGGGAGTTTCAAATCGGTGACCTCGTCTTGAGAAAAGTCGTCTGCAACAAGAAGGATCCCAGAGAGGGCAAGCTTGGCCCAAATTGGGAAGGACCCTATAGAATCATCTCGGTATTGGGCAATGGGGCATATCGGCTTGAAGATAATGAGGGCAAAGAGTTGCCAAGGCCTTGCAATACTTGCAATCTTAAATTTTTTTATCATTAAATTTTCTTGTTCTTTGTTATTAGTCGAAGTAATAAATAAAGTTTTAGCTTGATTTTTCACACTTGTGACTGATAAAATAGTTGAGGATGTTTCTAGAATACATGCATAATGAGAACCCAAGTGGAACTTAAGTTCACATTAGGGGGCAGAAAGTTGGAAAATGGTTCTTGGCAAGATAGAATATACAAGCTAAAATCAGTCTAACACTTGTTGAAATTTGTGAAAAATTTACAAGTTGAAGTTAGACCAAGATTATGTTTAACACTTGTTGAAATTTGTCAAAAATTTACAAGTTGAAGTTAAACCGAGATTATGTTTAACACTTGTTGAAATTTATGAAAAATTTACAAGTTGAAGTTAAAACAAGTTGAAGTTAAACCGAGATATGTTTAACACTTTGTTGAATTTATGAAAAATTTACAAGTTGAAGTTAAACCGAGATTATGTTTAACACTTGTTGAAATTTGTGAAAAATTTACAAGTTGAAGTTAAACCGAGATTATGTTTAACACTTGTTGAAATTTGTGAAAAAATTTACAAGTTGAAGTTAAACCAAGATGATGTTTAACACTTGTTGAAATTTGTGAAAAATTTACAAGTTGAAGTTAAACTGAGATCATGTTAACACTTGTTGAAATTTGTGAAAAATTTACAAGTTGAAGTTAAACCGAGATTATGTTTAACACTTGTTGAAATTTGTGAAAAATTTACAAGTTGAAGTTAAACCGAGATTATGTTTAACACTTGTTGAAATTTATGAAAAATTTACAAGTTGAAGTTAAACCGAGATTATGTTTAACACTTGTTGAAATTTGTGAAAAATTTACAAGTTGAAGTTAAACCGAGATCATGTTTAACACTTGTTGAAATTTGTGAAAAATTTACAAGTTGAAGTTAAACCGACATCATGTTTAACACTTGTTGAAATTTGTGAAAAATTTACAAGTTGAAGTTGAACTTAACACTTGTTGAAATTTGTGAAAAATTTACAAGTTGAAGTTGAACTGAACACTTCTTGAAATTTGTGAAAAAATTTACAAGTTAAAGGTTATATTAAAATAAGTACTTATGTACTTGCCAATGTAAACCGTTGGTGGGTATAAACCGAGGTGTTTCACCTTGAGAAGATTACATAGTTAAGGTGTACATTGAAGACATCCAAATTATTCTAAGTATAGAATCATACAAGACAGTATAAAGACGACAAACATACAAGCATTCAAAAGAGGAAGTTGTATTTACAGTCAAAAGATAGAATGTCGGCCACATAGAGAGCTTACATTGTTTCAAAGAAAAACAAAAGTACAAAATACCAGAAGCAAAAGAAAAACATCAAAACTAAGACTCTTCAGTGTCTTGAGGAGGTTGGTTCTGGAGTTCAGAAGACTGTTGAGAAGACATCTCGGTAGCCTTCTCAGCCGTGAGCTCAGCATCTATTTCTTGAAGGGTTTGGTCGAGGCTCTTGTCGGCTACGGGCGCGTCCAATGATGCCTTCTTAGGAGTAGCATCTTTGGGAACCTCCTCACCCTCCTCATCCTGAGTCAAGTCCAGGACTTGCTCATTTGGAGTAGGGGACTTGGCCCCAGCAGCTTCCTTTGACTTCCTTACCAAAGCTTCATCCTCAGACTCAGAATCGTCGTCGAATTGGCTTGGAGTTGGGGGGAATGGCAGGGCAAGGACGTCAGTATTCTTGAGGGGGGAGTCCTCGGGAACTTCAAGCTTTTTTAGTACAACCATCTAACCAAAGGTGAAACCCTTGTTGCATGCTTGCTTCACCTGTCTCTTGTAGTCCGCCGTGACATCGGCCACCCCCTCATTGTATGCCTTCTCATCGGCGGCCTTGATTTCAGCCTCTTTGGTGGCCAAGGCATCTTGGAGTTCTTTCTGGGCCTCGACCATCTTTTCTCCGGCCTCTTTTTTCTGGGCTTCAAGAACCTTATTTATGGCATCAGCAGCATCTGCCTTTTCCTTGGCTACGTCTTTGGCTTTAACAGCAGCCTCGGCCTGGTCTACCAAGGTTTTCATTTTTGCCTCAGCCCTTTTGCTGGCCTTCTGTAGACCAATAACCTCTCTAGTCTTATCGGCCAACTCCTTCCTTGTCTCAAAGGATTGCATTGAGAAGGAGTGGGCGTGCTGGATCGCCTAAAAGAAAATCAACAGAACAAAAATTAGTAAAATCCTCTGAGTATGAAAGAATGGAAAAAGAGAAAAACCAAGTATGGAAGACTTACCTGAACAGAGTGCTAAGCATCAGAGCAAAATTTGTGTATTCGCTCATCTGAGCGTTACGATTAAGATCTGCGGGCAGAAGTAAGGCGGTGGAAAGTGCAATGCCGACCTCAATATCATTGGCACTGTCACAGCCTTAACTGGCTTGTTGTCAATTGTGATTGGCGGGGTCCAGGGGGAATCATGCTTTAGAGACCCCGAGGTGGTTGCAGAGGATGACCTCGGCCTCTTTGATTTGGTGGACTCAGATGGTTGGGCCTCGACAGGCTTCTTCTCGGCAGCAGAAGTGGTCTTCTCACTCTCTGCCAATTTTGAAATTGGCAAGGTGTCCTCAGTATCAATCTGAGTCACCGTTGCCTTGGGTTGAGCCTTCTTCAGACGTTTTGGCTTTGGCTTTGGCTTTGGCTGAGGCTGGGTTTGTGCTGGTTGAACGTCAACTGAGTTAGGAATGTTGGCCAAGAGATCTTTAGCGACTGCTTTCTGGCAGCCCATCTCGGCAGCAAAAACAGTTCATCGACGTCGTCGGTGTTGAGATGGTGGGATCAGTTGTGGAGCTGAGGTGGATGGCTGCTCTGCTGGATCTGAGGTTGATCCTTGATCTGGCCGAGATGAGGACGCTGTTGGAGGAGTTGTGGTAGAAGGGGGAGATTGGCTTTTCTTCCTCTTTGGGACGTCGGGGAGTACTGATTTGTAGGTTGGGATGAAGTTGAGTACCAAAGAGGCTCTGCGCTCGTGGACTGGCAAATCCAATAACTTCTTCAAACCCTTGCTGGGGAAAAAGGACTTGTGGAAGCCTTTTTCTGGTTGGGGAAGAGCTGCAAGAAAAACAGACATTAGAAACAAACAAAGTATTGGAGACTTTAAAAACAAGTAAGTATAAACACTAGGCTCTTACCATTACTCTCTACAAAAACTGTTCGAGGAAGAGGATAGAGGTGGAGGTCCTCATCTGGAGCGAACTCCCAGTTCTCCAAGATAATGAAGTAATCATCTTCGGCTCCCTTGTTGGAGTCTGGGAGGTCGGCAACAATTTTGTACTCTGTGGACCTCGGTTAAGGTAGTAAATATAGCCTTTCTCGTTTTTGAGGCCATACATGGTGTAGCAATATTGGATATCGGCTAAGGTAACCCTAGCATTTTCTTGTTTGGCTAAGGCTATTATACCATTTATGACTCGGTAGGAGTTGATGGCAAGCTGCATTGGGTTCAATTTATAGTAATGGATTATCTCACGGAAGAGGATGTCGAGTGGGAGCCTAAGTCTGCCCTCAATGAAAGCTACAACGGGGAAGGGCATAGAATCAGTTGTGGGCATGATAGAGTCATCATCCCCAGCCAACCTTAGATAAACGTCGGCCGGGATGTCAAACTCCCGCCTAAAGTGTTCTAACTTGGTCGGGGTGTCTACCCTATGCTTCCACATACCCATGACGTCGGCTTAATTTTTAGGAGTTGGATTTCAGAAGAAGGTGTTTTGTAGGGGTTATAATGACTTTGGCAAAAACCTAAAAGTGAGCTGGGGTAAGAATTTGTAGGGATCGTTTCAGTTCTTCTTGGAAATTATGGGTTCTATAAACAAATCCCAAACCTAGATCTATGGAAATGAAGATTGGAGGCAAGAATCTGGGAAAAACACGGCAAAACAGAAACAAGAGCAATGATTCAGAATCAAGAATATGGATGAATCATCAAGAACACTGTGACAGAGTGTGTGTAAGGATGCAAGGCCAAGAACGGTGGCAAAAGTGAATAAATCTGTGAGCAGTATGTGTATTCAAGACTCGAATTGAGCAAAACAACAATGACAACAAATAATAAGGTAAAGCTTTCTCAAGAACTGAAAACCAGGGAGGAATAGTGGCTTACCAGAAAGAGTGAGGTCGGTGTGGAGATCGCCGAAGTCAAACGACGGTTGTAGACGTGACAGAGCGGTGAAAATCACGCCTGAAGAGGTGAACGGAGCAAAGTTACAGAAAGCTTCACGGGAGCAACAATGGCAGACTTAGGAGAAAACGTTAGAGAGAGGAAAAGCTTCAGAAACGTGGTGTAAAGTGAAGAGACAGAAAGAGGAAAGGAAGTCTTGTCTAAACACAAAAACGGTGGCAAAGAGGCAATTAATGTGCCTAAAACGACGTGCGCGTCAGACGGCACACGCGAGAAAAATTTGACTTACAGGCGCATATTGAGTACGATTCAGTGAGGGGAAGACGCGTAGCAGAAATAGTTGATTTATTTTGCGTGACAGCTCATACGCGTGATAAAACCCTTGGAGTTCTTGGTTTAATGAAGCAAGTGACCTCGGCCGGATCGGGTCGTGTGAAGCCGACGTATTATGACCTCGGTGAATGAATGATACAGCAAGATAGCCAACATGCTATCCGATATAACGATATAGGTTCCATCACCTTAGGATGCCGAGGTAATAGAGCCTAGGGGGCAGTTGTGGGGATATATTTTCTGAGTACCAGCACGTGGCCAAGGTGACGCCGACGTGTTAGCTAAGGTGCCACGTGTCTTGGTCGTAACACCGAGGTGATCTCGGCTAGGCTGAGGTTATCTCCGAATATATCGAAATTCGAGATAAGCGGATAAGGGACAAGAGTCCTAGAATGAGGAAGGATTTCAGTCTGGATAAGGATAAAGCTCTTAGGGAGTTTATCTTTATCTATTGGAGAGTCCAAGTTAAGCACTGAGCAGAAGTTCATTGAAGCTAGGTTTCTATTTGGATTAGGATTGTGTTGGCTATAAAAGAAAGGCACCCCCATGGGTCTAAGGTACGCAATTTATATTCAGAACAGGGAGTAAGCACTATTAATTATCTTTGAGAGATATTTGATTACTGACTTAATCATTGGAGTGCCCCCGGGTGGACGAACCACCGCCGGAATCTCTTCTTTCTGTTGCAGGTCGTTTGGGCTTATCCTATTCTGCCAGTGCTTTTTAGTTAAATACTGAGTTGGCAGTATGGTCGGAAATTCACTCATACACAATCTAAATTTAAAATTTGTGTAATGTAAACCACACTCTAAATAAATATGATCCATAAATGTACTTTTTTGCGTACTTGTGCAATTTATCAACACTAATTTAATAAATGAATTGAGTCTTAGTTGATTGATTATTAAACAAATCAACAAGTATATGCAACAATCTACATTATTAGAGATAAATTTAAAGATGATATTATAAGTCTAAAGTATTTTCCTTGTAGAATACATGAAAGAACGCACATATTTAAGTAGTTGGGTGACAAAATAAAAATTTAAGGCAATAATATTAACTTGTTTCTCAGTAGAAGAAGCTGAATGTATATATATTATCCCAAATTTATAATTTTCTTGCCTCTCTAACTGTTTTATTTTATTTTTTTTCATCCCAAGCAAAACTCTCACTCCTGTAAACACAAATTTTTTGTCTCCCCATCCTTTTCTATAGCCTCCCATAGACATAAAAGCATACGAGGAAGAAAATTAAGGAGAAATGGAAAGGGGGAAAAAAAAAAAAAACTAAACTACACTAAACTAATTTGTCAAAATCTTCGGCTCTGACGGCAAAGTATACTATTTGTACACGAAGTGTTGGTAGGGTTGGGTTCAGTCGACTTCTTCTTTGATTGGAAACTAGTCATCAAGTTTTGCTGAGAACTGATTCATATTATTTTCTTTAGCTTACTGTTATTGATGGGAAAAAAAAAAAAACCTCTTCTCCCTGTTTAGCTAGGGTTTTAGCCATTATTTAGCTTGGCTAAGAATTGGCTCAAATCGTATTCTTCAGTGTACTATGATCGATCCCAAAGCTCCCCTAGTCCACCAAGGATGGCTTTCAATCCCTTATCAGTACCCGAAAACTTTGAGTCTCCATCCAAGTTTCCCATATAACCTTCCCCTGGAAAAAATCATCAAATATTTATAAAATGTCATCTAAACAAGGAAAATTAACATTAAAAAAAAAAAGTTTGACATGTTGTATTAAAATTATAACACATCCATAAACTCATAAGTGGAAGTAGAGACAACACCAATTTTTTTTTTTTTTATATTGTTTATCTTGTTATTGTCTACCGATGTGAACAGATCAAGCAACTAGTCTGTATTCATTGTTTTGAGACTGGCATTTTCTGAATTTATGACAGCATCAAGTACTGATAATTGTAGACGTCCCCGAACGTCCTGGGAAAATTTCGTTTTGTTCATTGGGCTGACTACAGTTCGGACTCAAATGTCACGGTTCTGAATCTAATCTCGCAAAGTGCAATGCAAGACCGATAAATCACCAAAGAGTCCAAATCCGACAAATCGTTTTGAAAAATAGATTTTTAGAAAGAAGTGCCAAACATGGACTGCTTTGCCAGATACAGAGTCGCCACCTAAATATTTTGTTTTGGGGGGAATTTAGGAAACCCTGACTCGTGTCTAAGGCCACGAGTCCGTCATCACCAAAGTTGCCTCGGCTCGGGAACTTGGGTATGATTGGAGAAGGTCATTTCATGAGCACCCCCGCTAGCCCGATCAAAGATCGGCTACTACTAAACATGATATCGAGTTTTTGAAAACATATGCGCTCTTATTCCGGTTTATTAGCCTAGAATTGCTACGTGATGCGCACAACATACAAGTATAGACTAGATTGCCTAAGTTGGAACAAAGCATTGCATATCCGTTTGTTTTGAAAACGGATTGAAGTTTGCTACTCACAAGTAGGCTAAAACACGGGTTTCGACGAATTATTCCAATTCAAGCAACCCAACCTTCACCCACAGGCATTCAAGCAGTTATATCACATAAGCACATAGCCTCATGGTAAGCATGCTATCATGGCAGTCACTCACACGCATGCAAGGATGCTAAAGCATAAACACTTACCGAGTACTCCGAGTCAAAGAAAGAAGCTAATTAGAAATCATGCATGAATCCTAACTATGTTAAGAATGCCTAATGCAACACATGCAAAAATGCAACTACAATAGGCTCGGCTATTCTAAGATGGCATATGAGATGCAACAATCGATACATGTATTCAACTTGAAATTGAAATACAATGCAGTTAGCATGATGCGCCGAGCCCGGTGCATGCAATACAGATGAATGAATGCAAACATGCGAATCATATAGATGCTAATTGAAACATGCCCTAAAACTAACCATCATAAGCTGGTAAATAAAATGGAGAAATACGTGGGGTTGGAAGACATGCATCACACACACGCACACTTATTACAAAGTTCGCCCTCTCGCGGAGGGTCCGAATAAATAATACAGAACCAACTAGCTAATCTAAGCTAATTAAACTAGTTATTACACAACCGAAATGAATAATGAATTACAGCTAAATATTACACAGCATTAATTAATTAACAAATTAAACTAAGGAAGCAAATAAATTAGCATGCAAGCTAGATGAAATGGACTGCCTCAGCTCTGTTCCGAATGAGAAAGGATGCATGCATGCTCGAGTCACCTTGTCGGGAAATCCATCGCGATGTCTCAACTCGCCTTTGTTTGCAATTGAACTCAGAAACTTGCACAAAGCTCCAAGGAGATGAAACTCCACCCTGGGAATCTAAGGGAAGGCTACCGACCAGCTATAGGCATTGGAGACCACCTACCAACCACCCTTGGTGGTGAAAACCAGAAAAGGTGGTCGGCCTGCCAGAAAACCTAGTCGGCTAGCCAGTTTCTTCTCCTGCTTTCTGCATTTTCTGCAACAAAGGCAAGAGAGAGAGAAGGCAAAGTATTTTCAACATATGTGTGCCCGACCACTCTCCCCGTCATTGCATAAGCTCTAGGAAGTGTAGTCCTCGATCATCGTGCCGTCAATCACGCATCCCGATGCATGATGGCCAAGAAGTCGAATTGCAGGACTCAATGTGAAATGAATGCACATGTAACCACCTAAAGCCAACAACTCTGTCATGGATAGTCAAGAGTGTTGGTGACCAAGAATCAAGGCACGTTTCGTCACTTTGAGTACGAAACGTCCCTCGCTTCCCGTGTTTGGACTAAACCCTACTCTAAACACAATGCAACAAACAATGTATGGACAAATGCAACTCTAGCATGCGATCTAAATGCAATGCAACTAAGTGATGCGAAGATGCACGGAATGACATGCAAGCATGCAAATGGCATACACAATGCTATGAACCAATCAATGGCATACTCAATGCACATGGATTATATGGCATGCATACACAATGTACTAACATACACAATGTTATGAACGAGGCATACGCAATGCATGATCAAACATGCGATAACATGGACTATAGGGCATACACAATGTAAGATGGACTTAAACCAAGATGGATGGGCCTCGGCCACACTCAAATCAGTGGCCAATATGATGAAAATGAGACAACAAAACACATGCAAACATGCAAGATGCAAGGGCCCAAAGCCTAGGGCACAAGATACAACTGTATGAAAGCATGGAAAGGATGAAATATGGCATACAACAACACATGTTCCAGCTTTGAAATGACATACAAAATGGTCCCAGAGCAGGCAAACAACTCATGTTATGCATGTTGAATGGCTCAAATACCGAAACTAGTGAAGTGCATTACACTAGAGGTATGCAAAGCAATGCCCAAATGACGAAACCAACTCCAAATAGTCCCTATGCAGGCCCAAAACAGTGGCAAAATAGACTAAGATGATGGCTTGAAATGCACAAAAATGAAGCTCATGCAATGGCCCATAACTGAGGTATACAAGCACAACTCTCAAACGCATTTAAAGAGTGGAAAACATGGGAACATGGCACAAGTATAGGCTCTGAAATAACATGCTCAATGATGCCAAGACAAGGAAACACCTCAAGTTAAGCATGCAAGGGGCTTCAAAACTCGAAGCTAGGCAAGGGTATTACACTACAACCATGCATGGAAAGCATCATTCGACCAAGAGGCCTAAAAACAGAGCTGAGGCAGCCCAAAATATGAACAAAATCAGTTTAGAGCATGGCCAAAATGTGCTAGAATCAAGGGCCAAAACCACATGCAATGTAAGCTAGTGAGCATAGTTTACACTACAAGCGTGTGAAGCATTCAAGAGGCCACTGAACCAGCAAAAGACAGAGGTATGACATGCCAAATAAAGCCCAAAAACCCACTGAAACATGATCAATGCATGCAAGAATGTCATGCTCCTTTGATAGGCTATAAGAGGAGTTATTCTACACATGCAAGAGACACGCCCAAGGTGACAAAACCAACTTTGGACAGAGCCTAGGCAGGCCCTAAAAGTCACTGAAAAGGCCCTGAAACAAGGCTTGGAAGTGTGAAAACAAAGGCTCCTTTGTAAGGCCAAAAATGCTAGTGAACAAGACAAGGAGGGAGAGGGTCACCCCTCTCTGATTTTGGCTCTCAAAAACACATGTTAACCACTGAAAATCTGCTGGATTTCAGTGGTTAAAAGGCCAAGCAAAGGTCAACACAAAGGCCTTAGGGCATGGCTCAAAACAAGGCAAAATGAAGCATGCAAGGGGGTAGATGACCCCCAACAACAAAATGACCCTAAACAAACATGAAAATTACTTAAATATGAACATTTTTCAGTTGACAACAAAGCTCAAATAAGCATGAAAATGAGGCTAAGAGAAGGATCAAAATAATGCTCAAAAGAGGGAAAAGTGATTACCCTTGAAGCTCAGCAAAAACCAGCAGATTCTATGCACCAAAAACCAGCTTTTGAGACCTCTCAAGACCCTCTAAGAACTCAGTAACAATGGTGGAGGTGTTAGGCTATGAGGTGTGGTGGAAAGGGTTAAGAACAAAGCACTCTTTAGGGCCAAAATGTACAGATATATAGAGGGATATGTCTTTTTGCCTTAGACCAAAAATCTGAACCTGTGCCAAGGAAGAGGAGGGCCTCTCTTATAGAGGTTTCAAGCCAAAGCTTCTTCAAGAAGCTAAAAACCAAGGCTCAAGATCCTCCATACACGTGTATGGAGGATACAATCTGTGCCTTCCAGCTAGCACAGCTAGCAACAACTCACAGAGACAAAACTGGAGGGAGTAGGCCGACTAGTTCAGGTGGTCGGCTGACCACTTCCCCTGGTCGGCCGACCAGTTCAAAAGGGTCAACTCAAAGAAAGGTGGTCGGCAGCCCCATTTGATGGTCTCCACATTGAATGCAAGCTAGTGGTATGGTGGGAGACTAGTAAATGTGGCTCAAAGACCAAGGAGACCAGCTTCCTGATAAGAATATTGGCTGGTGGGAGAAAAGTGGTCTCCAAGGAGAAAAGGTGGTCTCTCACCCTTGTACCACCTTCCAAACAATGAAAACAAGGTCCATGCCAAAAATGAACCAAGACGGATGCAAAACGAGGGTTCGGGGGTCAAAACGCGCAACCGGGTGCCCCGAAAACAGGCTGTTAAACATCGAAGGTGGCGTGCGACCACAAAGGTGGTCTCCTGGGCCACAGTGTCCCTCCAGAGAGAGGAAGCAGGGTGTGTGCCAAAAACCGTGCCAAACAGAGAATGTTAAGCGGTCCTGAACCGAGGCGTGCGGCCGACGGCTCCGAAAATCAGAAACTGGTCTCCAAACAGGAACAGTGGCCTGCGACCACGAAAAGTAGCCTACGGCCACTGAGAGATGGTCTACAAGACCTCTCCCTCCCTCCGAGAAGAGAAAGCAAGACCTAGTTAGCAAACCGAGGCAAAGCATAAAAGGGTCCCGAGGTCCGAGGGTAAGGACCTCAGCCGAAACTCCGAAACCTCAGAACGAGCACAACATGCGCAATCACCAAGCACTCAATCAATGACGTCTGAGTCTTAAGATCGGTCAAAAATGGGGTGTCTACAATAATTTAAACTTATGGAGGCCCATTTGTCTCTCCTTTATGGTTCCGTACATAATGAGACGATGTACATTCACCGCTTTTCGCTGACCTAGCCTGTGTGCTCTATCCATTGCCTGCAAATGTGTTATGTTAGACACAATGGATCTCTCGCAACAAAGTGATGCATTTCTCACAAGTCCCTCTTGATGGAAATACCCAAAGCTTCACAGAGCCTTAGGAAGCAAACAAGACTAGATAAGAAAAGAAACTCTAATAATTAGAAAACACTGCAAAGAAAACCATAAGGGATCTTGGGCTCCAATAGTATTTACTGGATCTAAACATGGCATCGCTAATTCAAAGAAGCAAAGTCATTAAATGACTTGAAATCACTGAGGACCAAATTACTGAAATATAAAACCAAGGCAGCACATGCACGCATTAGTCAATTCACTACGCCTTTCCCCAACAGAAAATGGCAGCCCAAGCGGTTTTGAAAGGGTCAAATATATGCAAGCTCATGCAGATAGATTATTTTTATGTTTTGAATACATGACAGCCACTCTTGTCCATTACTGTCCTCCAAAAATCTTTTAGGCTCTAGCAAGTCAAGGCATGTTAATCAGGTTATTCTTAAATAACCCAACCATTGAACCAACCAAAATGTCAAGAGTGAGATAATGAGTCCACCAGAATTAGCGGTCAAGTTCATCCAATTTTGGTACCTATTGTATTGATAATCTCTAGAAACAGCTGGTGCAAATAATTTCTAGTGAAATCCAATAGAACTGACAATTTCAGATGACATTCAGTACAAAACTTGCTCACGTGTTTTTTAATCTAAAATTCCACGTGGAACACAAGCCATTGCAGAAGAATGGTTGTAATTCTTTATTCTATGTCTATGAAAAGATAAAAAGTATCTTGCATAGGATTCCAATCATGCTCCACGAAAATGATGGTGTCTGCTGATGATAGAAACCAAGCCCGCCAACTGCAGGAAGAGATTACAGGTGAGTGAAATTCATAAACCCAAGACTAGTGTATGTTGTAGACGACAAAAAATCTTACCATGTGTGGTGAGCAGTAAAGTACATCAATAGTAGGGTCTGAATTAAAAGCCTTCACAATTTCAAAACGTTTTTCGGGCACAACTGATCCATCCTGTTACAAATAATTGACACTGCTTTGAAGCATGCACAAAATAATTAGAACAACGGAAAACGTCAATAAGAAGTAGTCTTTTCTTTATGTTAGAAAAAAAAAAATGCCAGTTATTATTTCATAAAGTAATTAAATTGGTTAATGTTATTTTGTTCTACCTTGTGAATATCAATTAGTAGACTGTGCAAATCACACTTGAGAACAACCAGGATTTGAATACTTTTCATTTCATAAAAAATGGAAAGATCTAATTTAAGCAATCGCGACCCACATTGCAAAACGTGTGGCTACTATTTAGCTACGTTGTTAAAATTTAAACGAAAACGTAGTTTCCAACCACTCTATCACTTTTAAGGCACACTTTAAAAAAAGTGATTGCAAAACACGCTTTTAGTAATGTGGCAAAATCGTAGTCAATCATTTTATGATGTGTGGTCGACATTTACTCAACTGGATCTCTCCATTTTCTTACAAAATCGGAGTGGATCTAAGCCTGAACAACCAATCAACAAAACTAATAATGATGTTTTCTATCAATCCCCTCAAACACCTTATTCTGCACCTATCAAACACTCCAATCTTGCCAATAGTCTTCAATGTTGATGTGTTTTCTGCATAATTAAGGCCCAGAAATTCTGTGAAATGAATCTAAGTTTTAATGGAAACAACTGAAACCCTGCTGCTCCTTCCCTCGTTAAGTAAAATAAACTCCTTGCCCCTGTCACACTCTGAGCATTATATTTTAATAGTCAATTGAGCAAATCAGCTTCCTCAGTCTTGTTTCCTACTTAAAGCTAGACCCCTCCAAGGTCACCATCACCTTCCCGTGTCTATATCACTCAATACTTGATTTTGATATTCTCACAGCTACTTCCAAAAGCCCTGAGATTCCTCAAGCCCCTCATATCATACACCCAAGCATCAACTGAAACCTTTGTTTTTTATGTTTCCTTAGCCTACAATGAAACATTTTCTTAAGAACACATGCCACATTACCAGTGGATGCCTAGATTCCAGCCTTCTCACCATCATGGTATCCATCTCCTCCAATATTCCCAAATTAGATTAAACATGGTATTTAGGGAATAATGTCACGGCCTTGGTTGTTTCCAAGCTATCTGTGCGGCACTTAGACAATCTTAAGTCTTACTTGATAACGCTAAGTCAGCCTAACTCACAAAATTATAGGAAAAAGAAGTTAGAAAAACACAAGAGAGTTTGAGAGAATGCCTTGTATTCACTTGGGAGAAAGCTTTACAATTCTTGGATCCATTGGAGCAAATGAGCTCCTCTCCTATTTATAGGAATCTTAGGCCTTCTCTAGAATATTCCATAACATACAAGAAAAATCCTATGGAGAAGCTTCTCATGGAAGCTTTCCTTATCCTATAAGAGGGTTCTAGAATTCTCCCTAAAAATATCTATATAAATCTCTACCTCATTCTAGAAATAGTTACAAGGATTTTTTACTATCTCCATTTCTCTAGGTGGTTCTAGAAGCTTCTATTGCTTTCATCCTTCTAATATTCACTTGAATATTCTAGAACCTCTTTCTAGATCCTTTTATAGAATTATGTACCATATTCTCATATTTTCTCAAGTCTTACAAGAGCTTCCTGAATATTCCATTAGCCTCCCTTCCTTGAGACTTCCTTTTGGTAGGTAATTTTGTCTAGGTAAGTTGGCGGGACGTGACATTCTTCCCCACTCATGCTTGGGATGCCCTCGTCGCGCCTTCTTCCTCAAAGTCGTAGGTTTTCTCCTTGACTTGCACCTTCTTAGATTTGTCTTGTTCACTTGCCCTATTGATGTCTTAACAACTGTGCATGTCGGTGGACTATCTTCTGTAGAGCCAGTCATCTTCTTGACAATGCCTACTACCTCTTTCTTGTCCGTCCCTGACTTAATATACATAGCTGACAGAAGTTTGAGTTTAGTATTCAACTTACTCACCATTGGTACCATGCAAGGTCCACCCTCCATAATGCACATAATGTTGTTGCAAGGTAACAGTGCTACGTTGAATTCCCGCAAGAACTCATTTCCTAGCACCACATCATAGTCATCAAGTGATGCTATCAAAAAATTGACTTTTTCGCGCCACCCACCACGGTGTTGCTCAACCCCTCGAGCCATGCCATTTACGGGCTTTGCCTTGGTGTTCACTGTCTTCATCAATCCTTGACCCTTGTCAAGTTTAAGACCAAGCCTCTTGGCCTCCTCCGCATTGATGAAGTTGTGCGATGCACATGTGTCTACCATGACTTGGGTCGCTCTCCCGTTGATCTTGGCATCCACGTACATTAAACCCTTATCCCATTGGGCCAATGTAGTAGGCTTTGATTCGATGGCACCAAGCAACTGTAGAGATCCTATCTGCGGAGTCTCTACATTTTCCCGTTCTTCAATCATGGCATCGAGGGCTTGCCTCTTGAGACACTCTCTTGCCCAATGTGGTGATTCTGCCACTGCCATGGCCGTTGCAAGGCCTTGCACGCCTCGGCGTCGTAACTCTTGCTTTGCCCATGGTTGTAGGTTGTCTAGAAAGTTGAAGAGCAATTCCTCAGCAGTCATATTTGGGATTTCAAGCATGCGTGTAGAGAATTCCCTTACATAGTCCCGAATAGACTTTGTGTGTTTAAGATTTTTCATGCTTTTCCCTGCTTGATAGGCCACATCCTCGAGATAAAATTGCTTCTTAAGTTCCCTTTTGAAATCATCCCAAGTTGCTATGGTACATGTACCTCTCTCAATGTCAGCATGTCGGTGATGCCACCATAGTGTTGCTGTATCAGCAAGGTAAAGGATTGTGGTTCGTACCTTGGCATCTTCCTCGGTTACTGCCATTGCCTCGAAATATCTTTCCATATGCCACAAGTAGTTGTCCACTTCTTTGGCATCCCTCTTTCCATCAAAAGGCTTTAGCTTTGGCACCTCCACCTTAGATGTCCTCGGCAAGGTCACTGTCACATGCCAAATCCAAGCATGATCGGCCGTGGCCCACAGGGACTCAGCCCAAGACATACGTAAGCCTAAGCATGAACCCAAAATCACGAAGAATAAATGTGATGATAGCCCATAAATAAATAAATCAAAACTCAATCCAGTGACAAGTCACAAGTATAAATGGTAAAACCAACCATAACTGACTTTCAAAAATATATACTAAATGGAACACAAACCGCCCACAAAATAAAATAATTCTAAATAAAAAATCCAACCACAATATATGCACAAAACTCGACATAACAAGCTAAAACAAAATAAATGAATGTTCTAGAGGTCTATGCAATTGAGTCCCCACTACGCCATAAGTCCACTCTAAGTCCTTCTAATACCTAGAAGTGATAAATAACTAAGTCAGCTGATAGCTCAGTAAGTAGCAACATGGATAGTAAATATAGTTTTGAAAACAGGATTCAATTCCAAAACAAGATATATATCACAGAAACTAGATTGGCATACAGTTTTGATAAAGATAATCTGTTTCAAAAAGAAGGTTCCACAGTTCAACAGTTAAAATATTCATGTGTCTCAACAACATGATAAATGACATTTTCCACTTAAAACAGATTATAACATGAACACCAATAATTTTTTTGGTACCAAGAAAAACAAGTAACATAGCACATAGTTCTCAAGGCAATAAGCCCGTTGGATCCAATATCGAACCAAGAGTCATCCTCGGGGTGGCAACTCGGGCCTTTTCTCTAAGATGATCCGATTGAAGGTCACCTAGCCCAACCCAAGTCTTTTACTTATAATCGTTGAGCACTATAGTCATCACGGCCTAACCTGGATCTTTTCCCTAGTGGCCAGAGTCACCACACACAGTGGAATAATTTCCCTGCACTAAAATACACAAATGGTTCCAATAATCAATACACATCAGTTTCGCAAAACATGGTAGTTCACCATTATAAACATGAGACCATAACAAATAGTTTATAGTATGCCAAGTTTACACATGTTTCAGAAATAATTTAATTCCATCGATAATATAATAATTTATCAAAGCAGTTTAATCCTGAAACAACAATTTAATTTTCCAACAGTTCAGGGTAGGGGAACATTTATAAAAATATGTAGCATGCAACTACTCACTTGAACACGGTATAATATAATCCTCGAATAAAGTATGAAAGTCCAACTAGTGCCTTGAACAAAGTATTAAAACTACATGTCACTACTAATTCAAACATACTAAAAGGAATAATAAGCTAAGTAACCCCAAACTAAAATGCACTAACACAACTCAACCCAACTCACCGTTACTCTTAAATATTACCTAATCTCATGTTTGTCAAGGTCTAAAATCATCCAAGACATGGGTTCAAATCGAAACTTAATTAAAAGTAACTTTAAGATAAAACAGAATTTTAAACAAACTTTTCCAATCTATTCGCTAACTTTGAAAATTACAAAACCCACTCCACGCTGTTCGAAAAATTCCAAAACCCTCCGGATATCAACTAATATATCCTAAGTTCAAACCCGATTGGTTTCACTTGATTTGCTTATCAAAATAATTATTTACAATTAATTATATCCAAACAGGTTGTTTTCTGCAGCACTTTAAAGAAATTAATGGTTCTCTTAGTATACACGAACAATCAACGCAAGGCCAAAAATTTAAGAAACTGGACTTGTAATCGGCTCTAAGGACGCTGATTTGATTATTTTCGAATTTATACCCAAAGAGAACAACACTTCCGAAATTACTGTTTAACACCAGTTTTCTGGACAGATTTGAACGCACCAGTTAATATAGATTTTGACTCCCAAAACTTATGAGAAAATTCTAATATGCAATTCAATACGTAATTAATCTACTGTAAAAATTTTAGTTCAAAATTCATCCGTTTGATATGGTTTCTTGATTTTTAAAGTTTGTGATTCTGTGTAGAATTTTTGAACTAAGAATTACACCCATTCTTTATACATAAATTTAACTCCTCAGATTTCTTAACAGTATATATATATATATATATAGATACAAAATACATACACCTACAACCTCTCCATCAATAAATTAAATAACAATAGAATAAGGATAAAGAACAAAGAAAGAAGAGAAGAAAACCTAAGAGGCCACAAGGCACAACACACACAAAGCTCTCCTCCTTGGCTACAACAATAATATTGATGATTGAATCACCTCTCACCTTCCTTCATAAACCCACGGCTGGCTGCTAGGGCGGCTAGTGTTGTGAGCAAATAAGAGATTAGGGTTTGTGTTTATTTTATTTTATACTAGTGGTGAGTACAGATAATGCGTGCGCAGGTCAAATAAATACATAAATATACAAAATATATATATAAGTTATATGCAACTCAAATGGTAAAGCCTTATTTATTAAGTTTGTGGTCTAGATTTCAAGTCACACCCTCTTCTCTATTCTATCTCTTGCTCTCTCACGTTGTTACTAGCTGCTGCTACTATAGTGTTGTTAGGAACCCTAGGGTTGTTATATATATATATATATATATCTAAACAAAACTCTAAATAATTATCCTTTGTTTTATATTATTTTTTTATAATAAATCTTGCTTCTAAATTAAAGACTTTTACCATAAATTTATTTTAGGTTTTAAAATTAATTAAAAGACCCTCTAAATATTTAATTTGCACTTAAAAGATTCACAATAAAATATTTGAGGCTTGTAAAATTATTATTACTTAATTATTTATTTGATTTGTATATTCGGGTTCTCATAGTCACAGCTCCTCCGGCTATGGCCTTCTTGCACATTGCCACGTTTTGGTGTACCTTCTCAAAGCGGTCTTCAAACTGTGTGAGTATCTCCAACATCTTGGCTTGGAAGGAATCATTGGCCACTTGAGCATCATGTGCCACAAAATTGATGGTGGAAAGCATGCCATCATGGAGTTCCTTGATCTCCCCCTTGAGACCCTCCCCCTCTTGTTCAAGGCTTTGCTCCAACACATCAAGGTGCTCCCCCGAGTCGCCCACGGCAAGTTCCACCTTGGCAAGCCATGTTTCCATGGTGGTCATAGCATCTCGTGACTTATCCTTCCTACCTTTTGTGGGTTCCCTTCCACGGGCTTGCTAAGTCACAGTCTCCTTATGCTGGATGACATTGTTACCTTTTCTTCTCTTGTCTCAAACTTGCTCTGATACCACGTGTCACGGCCTTGGTTGTTTCCAAGCTATCTGTGCGGCACTTAGACAATCTTAAGTCTTACTTGATGATGCTAAGTGAGCCCAGCTTACAAACTTATAGGAAAAAGAAGTTAGAAGAACACAAGAGAGTTTGAGAGAATGCCTTGTATTCACTTGGGAAAAAGCTTTACAAATCTTGGATCCATTGGAGCAAATGAGCTCCTCTCCTATTTATAGGAATCTTAGGCCTTCTCTAGAATATTCTAGAACATACAAGAAAAAGCTTATGGAGAAGCTTCTCATGGAAGCTTTCCTTATCCTATAAGAGGGTTCTAGAATTCTCCCTAAAAATATCTATACAAATCTCTACCTCATTCTAGAAATAGTTACAAGGGTCTTTTACCATCTCCATTTCTCTAGGTGGTTCTAGAAGCTTCTATTGCTTCCATCTTTCTAATATTCACTTGAATATTCTAGAACCTCTTTCTAGATCCTTTTATAGAATTATGTACCATATTCTCATATTTTCTCAAGTCTTCTAGGAGCTTCCAAAATATTCCATTAGTCTCCCTTCCTTGAGACTTCCTTTTAGAAGGTAATTCTGTTTGGGTAAGTTGGCGAGACGTGACATGGAATAAGCTCATGCTGAGTAAGTGGGAACGACCCTTTAGATCAAGTATCGTGTTTTGTTGATTGTAAAACCAAAGAATTAATCAAATTCCAATGAACTTGTATTGAGGTGCTGAAAGAATAAAGGCTTGGTTAACATGGATTTGGCACTATTGGATGACACTAGAAAGAGATGATGAGTAGCAAGTTTCTTACCTTCCAACTTCTAAATTCAAATTAGAGGAAAAAGGACATCTTAAAAGTGAAATAAGTAACACCAAATATCACTAATGCTGTGTTTAGTGGGAGATTTGGGAATAGATTTGGAAAAGATGTGTAAAATTAGGTAAAATGTAAGTATATTTTATTTACATTTCACATACTTTTTTCTTTTTTCTTTCCAAATTCCTTTCCAAACCCCTAATCAAACACATCGTAAAGGAAACCACTAGATGACCAACAATTATTTGTCCTTTCAAGATAAAATAAAGCAGCAGAGGACTCACCTCTTCATATGGGCATGAAACATGTCTCTTTCAATTATGTCAAGAAAAGCATGCAACAATGTCACAGTTAGATCACAAGAAAGGACACAAGGCTTGTTTTTAAAGATAATTGTCAAAAAACGAAGTGAAATATTACTTTATGCTGGGCAAAATCAAAACTCTGTGCTGGCCAACAGTAACAAAGCTTTCAGAACTTGAGCCAACAACACCTATTCCACACTCTTCCAAAATCTCCTGAAGAGCAACCAATTTTGGAGACGTGAAGTTTATGAAGTTCTGAAATGATGACAGAATTGGCAGGAAAAAGTTCCGACAAAAGGCAAGAGAATGAATCTGGAATCTTTTCACCATTGACAAGAAATGGATGACTACAAAGTTTCAGCAAGTATTTAAGCGTCTGAAACAAAATAAACATGGGAGAGACATCAGGTACTACAAATGGGATGAACTATTTAAGAAGAATTATTAGTTTATCTGTACAGCATGAAAAACTGCTCCGAGGGAAGCACTTGCTTCTCCTGCATCTACCTTATTTAGTGCTCGTTTGGAATATGAGTTAGCTTTTTATGTTTTTGGTTTTTTTTTTTTTTGACTATTTTAGTCTGGGGTTAAAAAGTCTGATTTAGGATAGGTTTTTGGGCTTGTTTAACTTTTTGACTTTTTGGTGAGGTGTCCATATGTGAAATTACCCAAATGCCCTTGGGGTGAAGGTGTTCCCCATTTTTTTTTGTTGATTTACCTGGGCGTGTCGGTTGCGTGGCTGACATGTCAGCCGATTATTTTGGTTTTTTTATTTTATTTTTTTACAAGCAATTTTTTTTTTTAAAATTTTGAGAAAAATGAGAATTTCAGCATTTTTTTTTTTATAAAAAAATAAGGCAAACTTGTCAAAAATTTTATGTCAATGATTGTAACCGTTTGTTGGAACATTTTTTTAAAAAAAATTTGGTTCATGTTTTTTGAAAACAAATTTGCAAAATTATTTTTTCTCTCCTTTTACCTAATTTGTTAAACAAAAATTGGGTAAATCATACTCTTACCTTTTACCCAAAATTGAGTTGACGACCACATATTACGTGCCCATTTTAATTTTTTAAAATTTTTAATTTTTCTATCACAGTCATCAAATCATAATACTGCGGTTTGCCATCGTGCTACCATGCTTAATTATTACAAGTATGTAACAAAATTTCTCTTTCTCCAACCCAATAATTTTTCAAAACAAAGGCACATGTAACCATTGAAATTTCATTTCTTTTTTTTTTTTTTGTGTGTGTGTAAACACATACATATTGTACAAGATAATATAATCACATACATCCTGACCGTAGCTGAACAATGTTACAAACATACGAATAGTAGGTTGACTATTATATGTTTCCTAACATTCCGTTATTACGCATGTACACTAACTTATCCCGTATGCGAAATCACACCAATGCCATATACGGGTCCTTATCCCCAATCATTAAACCATCCTCGTCATGTGCAACTTCTGGTATGGCATTTACTATTGCCATAGCCTCTTCCTCGTTTAAGATGGGGTTAAAAATTGTTGAATTGCCTGTATTTTTACGTATATAGTTATGTAACACCATTGACGCACTAACTAACTGAATTTGCACATTTGCAAAATCATACAGAGGCATATTTTAAATAAACCCCCATTGATTTTTCCATGCGTCGAAAGTGCGTTCCACCACACTTTGTAACGACGCGTGAACTTTGTTAAATAATTCCCTAGGGGTGTTTGTTGTCCTATGCCTTTCAGCAGTGAGAAATTGTTGTTGGTGGTAATGACTGCCTTTGAATGGTGCTAGGTAACCTATGCGGTTCGAATAGCCACCATCGACAAGATAATATTTGCCTACAAAAATACCAGAAATTCAAATTACAAACCAAATTTAGTAATTTTTTTTCTCAAATATTATGTATCGAAAATTTGGAAATGGAAATGCAATATGATACCTTTTTCAGGATGTGGAAAAGGGACATTGTCATTTGTTATTATCTCATTGAAAATGCCACTATCGTACGTACTTCCTTCCCATCCAAGCGATACGAAGGTGAAACGCATGTCAAAATCGCAAGCCGCCATGATATTTTGAGTGTGACAGTATTTCTTACCAAAATATGTTGGAGCATCTGGCCCTATAACCCGCACAGTAACATGTGTTCCATCAATGGCTCCGATACAGTCCTACCAACAACTCAGTTATCTTACTACTTCTTGGGGTACAAGAAATGGTTTTTGTTTGAATGTTGATGACACCAAAAGCATGATGTTTTTCACACGTGTCAAAATTCTTTCCAAACATTGAAATAAACTTAATTGAGTGATGTTTGAAAATATCAACTTGAAAGGTAGATATTTCTGTTTAGACCGCACGTATGGATGTATATGATGCAAGACTATATGTTGGCCTGCAATGTACAATAGTGAACTCCTTCATCACCGCTAAAACATTATGCATGTGCTGGGACACATTCTCCCCCGAATGTTGGAACCGTTCTTAGATATCGCAATTATGAAACCCTCTCAACACGTGGATAAACATCACAACACTTTCTTGAACATCTAAGCCATGTTCACGTTGCGGTACTTGTAACCTAAAATCATTTACTAACGTGTGACACAAAAATGCAAACACTTCCTTCGGCATGCACACATTTTCCTCAAATCGACCGACATGGCCCGTATATAGTTTGGTTATCCATGCATGTCCGGTCAAAATAGAAGTGCGACATGGCGTCTTACACATGTGTTTCTCATACCACTCTTGGACATACTGGCATGCTTGGAGGAATGTCCAGTTATTTTGTTGTTGAAGCTGTATAGCCATTTGGTTAAGCATTTCCACTACACCATCATTGTTGCTTTTATCCCCGGTGTTCATCACGTCAATTTCAGCGTCACCTACAACATTAGGAATGGTTGAGATTAGTTTACACGTAATGGACTGAGCTAATGTAATAATAGTTCTGAAATACATTGTTTGACCTTTAAAAATTTTATTTTGCGTGACCATGTCGAACAACATACCTAACAGATGGGTACAATTTCATGTAATAATCTATCAAGTTATAATAAAAATACACTAAACCTGCTGGTACTTGGTAATATACAAACCAAAAAATATTTGATTGTATTACCAACACAACCAAACAAACGGTACAGAAAGCTAACCAAAATAAATAAATAAATAAATAAATAAATAAATAAGCATGACATGGCAACCTGCCATTGTGAATCTAATTTCCATAATAAAAACCAGACACATATATGTATTCCATCCTAAAAAACACACGCAAACATCATAATTTTTGGAGCAAAGCAAAAAAAAAAAGAATTAAAAAGAAAAATAAATAAATTAAAAGAGCACACACAACTATCCTGTTTATTACAAGTCCAACATCCAAAACCAAGAGAAGGGAAGGCTATATTCACTATCACACTGCTATCAAACTCGGCGAGCCCCGAACAGGTTTGCAAACGGCGCCACAACACTGCATTAAAGATGTTTTTGTGTCATCCAGCCTATAATGTGGTCGTCATCGGGCTAGCACATCATCATCTTCGGGTAATTTGCGTTGCCCATCAGTGTCGACGCAAAATGGAATAGCGGTGTATCGAGAAGGGAAGGAATGTTCCTGAGTTGTTACATGCACTCCGAAATTGCGTACAGTGATTCGTTACCTGGAGGTGCCTGATACTGACTTGCTGATTTTGGGTCTGAACCACGTTTGTCAAATTATTCATGCTTTCTGCTATAATTCACGCACCACTTGTTTCCTTCTTTAACTTTGTACAACTTGTTGACGGAGTCCATTTGCTTTACACCGCAGTATCAACTGGTTCTATTGAAGAATCTGAATCCACGTCGTCTGCATGTGCGGGTATCGGATCGACGAATGGCCGCATTCTTATACTGTTAACAGAATTGGATGAAACAGCAGCAGGTTCAACTACTTTCTCTCATGGGGTCCATTGGTTCTTACCCATATCAAATGCCCCTATGAAGATCGTCTCCATCAACTTGTGGTGTTCCAAAGTTTTTTTTTCCTAAAGTTTGCACACACCTTGTTTGTCTAAAAAATTGGACATTGTAACATGCAATAGGTGGAATTTTTACTAGCAACCAAAACGAAAAAATTAATTGTTAACAGGAAAATATGAAATGAAACAAACATGTGGAAATAAAATTTTACTTACCGATTCCATTTTATCCCACCACTCATTCAACGCCTGAAACAAACCAGTTTTGACGTCAAAGACAATCCCTAGGATTCCTTTGTTGGAATCTATCAACTTCCTCCAAGAATTCCATTCTTTTTTGATACTCATATATTTATTCTTCAACTATTTCAGCCCATGTTTTTTCCCATTTTTTTACTTCAAATTTTCTTGCCAATGACTTGTACCCAGTTTGGCTTAGGACTAGGAATGGGAGATTTCTTTTTGTAATCTCATCAACAATCAGCTGCAAGAAAATCCAGGTTGATTCACTATCCCAAGATGCCTTGTGGTTGAACTGCTTGTGTGTTTCGTCAACATTGCTACACTTCTCTATTGCAATGCCTTTGTTTTTCGATGGGGTACTAGGAGAAGTACGTATGAAAGCCATTTGGACTAACCACGCATACATGCCAAGTAATTTATGAGCCAAAATTATCACCATCATAAAATTGCATGGGAACACATACATATATAACCATTCCATAGTAATTAAAAACAATTGGTTACTATGTTGATAATATGTAACCATTGCACAACAATTAGAAACAATTGGTTGCTACGTTAACAATATGTAACCATTGCACAGTAATTAAAAAAAAATTGGTTGCTATGTTGACAATATATAACCATTGCACAGTAATTAAAATAAGAATAGCAATACATAACATTGATGCAGCACGAGTGCACATAGGAATACAAACATTTGTTGCATAATTTCGTTGCACTAAAGTAGTCATTAATGTCTCCCCCAAACTATTCATGGAGCGAAAGGAAAAATTAAAGTGATTACAGTTAACATCCTAACAACATTCATGGATTCAAAAAGCTATGTTTGCTTACATACGCAATAACAAAATGATAACGACAGTGCACAACACAGAGACAATGGTTTTAAGGAGATATAACGAGTGTTGAATGTGTATGATATCATCTCGCAATTGCATGACAATGTTGTTTGTGGAGGAGGCTTCGCACCAACCAATCCAACTGACACATTGCTAATGAGTGAAAATGATGAAGTTATTAGTAAATTGGTTCGAAATTAAATTCAATTATGACCGTTATTGAATTGGGCACTCACCACATGGTAGGGACAAGCAAAGTACGGATGCCTTGGATTTTTTTTTGATCTGGATATCTTCACAACACATTAGCCATAGCTGTCGACACATATTCGACATGGCCATGTAGTGGAAGTTGTAGTAGAGGTAAAAGAAGCCATAGATTGTTTTCTGACCATGTAAAAGACTAAAATACAACAAATACGTTAACATGTAGGTGCTGCATCATTCAGAGTTCAAGAATTGTTTATGTATAAAATGAGAAATGTCCCCATTTGTTAGTAAAAAATGGGGTTTTACAAGAGAAAAAAATGACCACCAATCGATTCCCAATTATCCTAATCAGAAGCTCTCATTATCTAGCAAATGCCCTACACCAATCCCCAATTGGTGCTTGTACAGTTTCTTCCCTCCAATTCCACCTCTTTAATTCCAATTTCATGCGAGTTCTCTCTCTGTGTGTGTTACTAACAATGGAATTGTTGATCAACAAGGTAAAGTGGAAGTTGGGAACCTTTGGGCTGTACAATACAACCATGCGTATCTACTGAACCACTTTCAAATACAAGATCAAGTGTAACCATGTATAAAAGTAGCAAATCTAACAGTTGCAGATGTAAGATAAATTAAAAAACTCGAAAAAAAAAATGACAACTTCAACAACAACCACGAAAACAAAAAAAGAAAAAGAGAAAAAGAAAACAAAGAGGTACTTCAGCATTTCTAACCCATCAAAATTCAGATAATTTTCCATATGCTTTCCAGTCTATAAACAAATAAATGTTTTATCTTGCAAATTTCTAAAATTCAGTCCATACACAGAACATATACATAGAATGGAAAAAAAAAAGAAGAAAAAAACGGAGGATTCTTACCCAAAAATCGACGTACAAATGCTGCTCAGAATCAAAGAGATGAGGAAAAAAAATGTAAAAAAAAGAGATACTTCAGCATTTGTAACCCAACCTTCTTCACATACTTTTCCAGATGCTTTAACATAAACACATAAATATCTTGCAAAAATGTAAAATTCAGTCCATACACAGGACATATACAGAATGGGAAAAAATAAAATAAAATAAAAAATTGAGGACTCAATATCCAAAAATCAGCATACAAAAGCTGCCTAGAATCAAAGAGATGAGAAAAAAAATGTAACAGACCACGCCACTTTGCAGAGATAAATTTTGTAAAGAAAACCCAAAGTTTAGAT
This sequence comes from Camellia japonica, assembly GCA_030407325.1. Lineage (NCBI taxonomy): Eukaryota > Viridiplantae > Streptophyta > Magnoliopsida > Ericales > Theaceae > Camellia > Camellia japonica. The sequence goes on along the minus strand of JAPPVO010000016.1, from coordinate 88,835,141 downwards.
CCATCAGAATTGATGGAGCATCCATCATCATACACTGTTTTTCCCATCTACCAAACAAACAAAGAACATCCACACAACAAAAAATTGGACGATTACTGAATCACCTAGCAGATCGGGTTGAAGGAGATGACATATACCCAAAAAAATAAAATAAAAATAAAATTAAAGTACCAGATGATCGGTGGTGGTGAGGACGGGATGGATGCAGTGTCGCCGGCGATGTCCACTCCAGTGGGCTTGGGCTGTGGACGGCTTTGCTGTTCTTCTTCGCCATTGAGCGTCTGTGTGTTTTTTGCCTCCTTCTTTCAGCGTCTAACAGTGCCCTAGGTGAGTGAGTGTGTGGTTTGAATTGGTGCTGGTGTGAGACAAACAGATTAGCAATGGGTGTAATTTGGTAATTTGCATAGATACTAAGTTGTTCCCCAGCCACATGAATGTATTTGTCTCTTGTGGCTAATTTAGCCTATTTGGATGAATGTGGCTAAATTAGCCCAAGACCGGATTGCCAAACCAAGGCTTAGCTTTGCTACACTTGAGATTTTTTGTTTCATGGATGGACCAAAAAATGTTTATAAAGTACTACTTGGACAGGACTCAGGTCACAATATCTATCTTGAATAATTTTCTCCGGCAGATCAGACAAGACCTCATCTTTTGTTCTGCAGAGGAGAAAAGGCATGACCTAATAAATACAATATCTTTTAGCAAGATACAAAGCATAGAACTATTTTGATTCTTCAAAGTTATCACCAGCTTAATAATAATAATAATAATAATAATAATAAGGAACCTCCTTTTGTAGAAAGTGCCCCTGCTTGTGATGTCCCAAATCCTTATTAAAACAAATTCGGTATTTCAATCCAGAATTTTCATTTCCTTTTGATCATCCTTGCTATTTTGGAACCTTATGAGTCTCTTGTTATTGTCTATTCTTTTCTCTAAAGTTATTCGAATACATCCTAGTGTGTTCCGGGGTGTCGTTTTGCATTCTTGGGCGTTGGAGTGATTTCGAGAATGGTGGGAATAAATTTAGTTAGTTGATGTCTCTATTTTGAGTTGGGACCACTCGAGCAGAACTTTTATCGCTCGAGCAGTAACGTCGACCTTTCAGTATCTCGTTTTGCAGTCTAAACTATTGTGAGTGTGTATTCTTCACTCGAACGAATGTTTCATAGATCGAGCGGTCTTTTGCAGAGAGGAGAGAGGTTCTGGGAGTTGGTATTTTTTGCTTAAGGGCAAGATTGTTCGCTCGAGTGGTCTTGGAATTTGAATTGTTCGCTTGAGCATATGTTTGTTTGCTCGAGCGGTCTGTCTGCGGTCAGCTTCAAAAAAATGTGTCCAATCACTTAAAAGTTGAGCTTTACACACTTCTGTCCTTATTTTTCACTTTACTCTCTCTCTCTCTCCTCTCTCTCTCTCTCTACATTTCACTTTCTCTTATTTCTCTCATTCTCTTTAAACATACACCACCAATCCTCATAATTCCTTAATCCCTCCAAATCCATTGGGGTTTTGACCCCAGTACCTTCATTATTATTGAAGAGCTCACCAATGTCTACGTGGTGTACGGTAGAGATTGAATTTCGACGTCGTTGATTTTGAAGCTTATCTCACTTTTTCTTCCCAAATCTTGAGGTAGGGAGTTTTTTTGAGTTATATATATGATTTTAGTGTGTCTAGTTTATTTTCCTATGGTTTTGAATGTAAGGTTTGAGTTTTGTATTGTGGTTTTAAAAATGTTGAGGAAATGATTTTTCTTGTGAAGATGTACAAATTAAAAATGTTTTATGAACTTATAAAACTCTTGGAAGTACCTTGTGAGAAGAATTCATGAAAAATAAAGGAAAAACCCTTTTTGGATCAAATCTTTGTTTTCAAGAAATTTGGGAAAAAGTGGATTTTGTGAAATATCCATGAAATTGTTGTTAAATTCCTTAAGAAATTGATAGAACCATTCTTATGTTGTTGTGTAGTTGAGATATTCATGGGATGGATAAATGTTTTTTTGGAAAATGTTGAAGATCATGAAATGATATAAGTTTGGACTATGAAATGAATATTGATTGCGAACATGAAATGGCAACATATGTCTCATGGATTTGTATTTTGTCATGATTTTTAAAACTATTGAACCATAGAAGTTCACTTTGAATAAGTGTTGAGAATTATGAAAATATTGTACAAATGAGATACATATATGTAATTGCCTCCCATTTCACTCATTTGCATCACTTAGAATATTGTTCATTACGACAATGCCTTGGAAATTAATTCATTGTTTTGAGAAAACAACTGTTGCTATTGAAATGTTTTGGGGTAAATATGTTTGGTAAGTCCAGATATGTGGTGTAATTGGTATTGTTTAAGTTGGCATGAGTGTCCAGGGTGAAAAATCGAAAACATGCACGGAGGAGGTACCGCATGCCTTCTAGTTAGGAGCCAATAAAGTGGGAAAATTGGTAATATTTGTTATGCTTACTTGCAGACACCAGTTTAGGGATTACTTGTTTACCACCCCATTGTCATTATTTGAATTTCATGGAGATAATGAACTTTTCGATAGGAACATTGCATGTGTTTCAAAAGAATGGAAAACTAATGACACTAGGACATGGTATGGCATGGCATTTGTATTCATGTATATGTGACTACTTAAACATATATACTTTGTTAAGATATCTCTACTGGGTTTTGTGTTCACTTCCAATGGATTTGTGGAGGAAAGGATGTGGTGATCCCACCTAGTTAAAGGTGTGGAATGTCTTGAGAGCACGAGACTCTTTTTCTTTTGTGATCTTTGGCAAGCTAAGGGCTTAATGTGTATGGGTTTGACAACCGTTTTTGTGTAACCAGGCTTAAGCCTTGGAACTTGTAACCTTTGGGCATTTATTTTGTTGTTATTTCATTTACTTTTATATTGTCACATATGCTATGGATTTATCCTTGTCACGCCCTGGATTTACAAGGTCTGACCCACGTGAATGAACCCATAGCCGATAAATAAAAATGACAATAAGATAGAATAAAATAACATCTCTCATGTGAATGGATATTATACAGTCAAACAATAAGTGAGTTTATCTAATTTTATAAACCGTATATCCAACTTCTAAGTGAAATGAATGCTCTTTATATAAAACATATAATGATGTGATACATGAAATTGAAATACCCGAAAGCTTACATCATATACAAAGGTGAAACCCTTACGAGAATGGCACTTGACCTATTAAATAAACAAATGCCCCAAGGCCAACAAATACAGGAGCACTCATACTTAGCTCCAACACATCCATTGTCTTATTCCATCTCCATTTATGTAACACACCTAAAAAATATTTTCAGCCACGTGGGATGAGCATAACGCCTAGTAGAGAATATTTCAAAAACTAAATATGCTTCACTAGCATAAATGATCATGAATACTATACATATATACAGTATGCTCAATGCATTATCCAAACCATTTGATTCCCAACAAAAATCCCCTCTTTCCAATCATCAAAACCTTTCATTTATTGAAAACGTTTTCTAAAATCAAAATATCTGTTTGATAAAAACCCATTTCCAACACAAGCCCGTATATCACAGTACCAACCAGCAATTACATTGCTAAACCAAAAGCGAATACATCACTAAATAAAAGCAAATACATTGCTAAACATTTTCCAAAACATCCTTTTCAAATTAAAATGATAATAAATAAAATTGGTAAATTTCCAGGGCTATAGTTTTCATAATAGTAACTATACAAGTCACTATGCCATTTTACTTGGATTATCCAGATGGAATCGACACCAACTAAGCGGGTTTTCGGTCTTACACTGAGGACACACATGCCAATTTAATTCTACTCTAATACCCCCTTACAGCTACCACTTTAAAACCCTCTTTCAACAGCACAATACATGTGTTCCGAAATGACATTTCAAAATGATCCAAATGTTTCAAAACAAAATACAAGAATTTTCAAAGCATCCCTTCCAAAACATACAGTTTTGAGTTCCAAAATCCATGACATGCATCATGATATGAATGATTTTATAACTATTCCAAATTTCCTAATCCATATGCAATTTCTAACACACGGCAATACTATCCTCTATCGACAGCCAAAAAATAGTTTTCTCTAATACAATATTTAAAAGATAACAATACAGATATACAATCAAATAATTCTAAAACCGCATTTCCAAAACCCTTATATTTCTCAATAATCCAAGATTTTCCCAAAAGAGTCTTATACTTGTTGTTTCCAAAATCCTACAAACATTATTTTTCATCTCTTTCCAACCAAATCATTTTTCAAAATCTAACCAACTCCAAAAAACAATATCATTTAGGGTTTTTCACAAATTGAGGTTTTCCCGCTTTTAGAAATCCATATGCAATTTTATATATAGAAAATAAATTAATAACAAAATCATAGCTAAACAACTCCATTTGGAACAAACCTTCAGCCCATAAATCATCATTTCAAAAATCAACCCAACAACAACAATATCTATATCCCAAAATACACCACAAATACACTACCAACTCACATCGAGTTTAAGAAATAGACCCTACCTCTTGAAGCGAAGAGGAGACAAGTCGGAAAAACTGTCGGCGATGAAAAGACTATCCGTTCATATTAAATGGAAGTCCTCGCCGAGTTTTAAATTTTCATATATGGAAGTAGGGGTAAAAAATGGATTAATATAGAAGAAACCCAAGCTTGAAAGCTTAAATGGGTTGAAAATGACAGAAGGGAGACAGAAGAAGAAGATTGGATAAACAAAAATAGATCCTTTCAACTTTTGGAGACTTTTATAGGCAGACAGACCACGAGCACGAAGGCCACACCGCAGGCACGATTCAGAGGATAAACCTGGTCACGGGCACGACCATGCCAGTAGCGACCCCTCGTCGTGGCCCATCGTAGCCAACACACTCCTGTCCAGGCCAACTGACCTGAAGCTTCCATTTGGTCGCGGCCCTTTACGGGCTCGACCACATTGTGGATGCGATCCCACGTTTTGTAAGCGCGACCAACCAAAGACACAACTCCTGGGCTGCTACCTAGCAGCCAACCTGAGGCGCTCTAAAGATCTAAACTGCCCCAAAAAAGTCCAAGTCGCTTGTGGACAACCCCGTGTCCCAACTAAAAATGAAATGGGTTGGGCTAAATTGACTCTGGGCCACTACAATCTCTCCCACTTAGGAAATTTTGTCCCCGAAATTGGAGAAACGCTAAAACAAAAGGTAATACAACCGCAAAAGGAAGAAACAACCACCAACCCAAGTCTAGATTCATTTTCAGATAAGTTCCCGGATCCCAGTCCAACATCTTGGGCCCTAAAGACATCCGAACAACAAGAACACTAAGAAAAGATCACGGATGCCTCTTTGACCCACATAACTCGTTGGCGTTTATGAGACAAGAAACAACAACCACAACGACAACCACAACAATATTAGTAGCAGCAACAACAATGACAACAACTCAGACTCAAAGATGTGAACCACGTCTCAACTACCGACAATACCCAAACCACCACCGTGTGCTCAACACTCGAATATAGAGAATAAGAAAACCACTCTCACACAAAGCTCTCAGTCAACTCTCGTAAAAAAGAGAACACAAAATAAAACATAGTTAAACAAACAATGCTACGACATAATAAATCCCGACAACGCCAACCCTTTTTTCCACAAACACTTAACACATAACTAGCAACTCAGTCTATATTACAACACAATTTAAGTTAAAGAAAAAAATTCTTTTCTCCATTTCGTTAAAAATTTTCCTTTCTGTAAAAGGTGCTTAACCTTGCACCTCCTACCACTAAAATACATTTTTGATCTTTTGCTATAAAACTCAAAAATCTTTTCTGAAAACAATATGTGCTATTCATAACACAAAACCAACTCCATTTTCATGATTTGTTAGATTGAGCTTTTATTAAGTTGAAAACTTACATTTTTTTTATTATTAAAGCCAAAACAATTTCAGTTTAACAAGACCATCCAAGGCCACAAAACCAAAAAGAAATTTGTTTCCTTTAAAGTCATTCTCTCAATACTCCTCCGGTAAACCATAACGATCACCCAACAACACCCATCACACCTACGGTGATGCCATAACACCAACACAATATTTCTACGATACAATCCCTAGACATTAGCAAAGTGCCAACCATATATGAAGCAGAAGAGAAAACACAATCACCAATCACATAATGGAGCAAAAACACTCACCAAAAACCAAAGTTTCCAACCTGTAACTCCAATCCGGTTACTACAAACTCACACCAACTTCCCACTTGGTTACACAAGACTCAACGCTTACAAGCCTACGCCATGCCACTGCTCCACCTTACAAGCCTATGCTCAACTCCAAGCTATTTTCGAGGTGACTATATGTCAATTAACCTGAATATTGACCAACCGACTAACCACACAACAACCCTACACTTGACACCAAACACCAACATATTGCCTAACTACACCAACTCCGAGATGGAGTTCCTCACACAAACTCACATATTTATTGAATCACACCGGATTCCTCAAAGTTAACCCACACTATTTTTAATCTCAAATGACCCACCACACACATGCCTATATGGAAAACACCTCCTCATATCACACATGAGTTCGAGTTGGACTCCTAAAGGCCAAAACACACAACTCACCCCTCAAGTCAACTCATACATCATCTCGTGGCTCTCAAACACCTCACACCCAAACACAAGGGCCAATAGGGTTAACAACAAACCTATACATCACACCACCCGCTCCACAACCTTACCAATCACCCCGAGTTCCATTCATAAACCAAAATCGCAACAGAAAATTGTCCCAACACTAGGAATCCCACACAAGGTTAATAAGCAATAAACACACACAACAAAAGTGACTAGCTCTATTGAGCATTAGACCATCCGACAATACATTAAACATACTATTTCCATACCGAGGCAACCTCCTGGGATAGTCCCATGACCAATCCCCTTCTACACATCACCTAACAACACACAAACCATATATCATTACGATGAGAACCTGAATATACAAATAAAATAAATAATTAAATGATAATTATTTTACAAATCATAAATATTTTACCTGTGAATCTTAAGGTGCAAATTAAATATTACTAACGATCTTCTAATTAATTTTAAACCTAAAATAAATTTATGGTAAAAGTCCATAATTTAGAGGTAAGATTTATTATATAAAAAAAATAAGGACAAGTTAGTAAGTATATTTTGATCTAATAATATTTGTATTTTATTTAAATTAATGGAGAGAAAATAAAATAAAATAAAGGATAATTATTTAGAATCTTTTATGTTATGTATAACAAAGAAAAGAAAAAAAAAAGAAAAAAACCCTAGCTCTTCTAACAATTTCCCTAGCGACAGTAGCCGTGAGAGAGAGAAGAGAAACAAAAGGTTGCAGCTAAGGAAGGAATTGGGTGTGTTGTGCTGTGTGTGATCATCAAAGAATAGCTCTCCTAGGTTTTCTTCTCTTCTTTCTTTGTTCTTTATCCATATTCTATTATTATTTAATTCATTGACGGAGAGGTTGTAGTTGTATGTATTTGGTATATATATATACTATTAAGAAATCTGAGGAGGTAAATTGTGTGTAAAGAATGGGTGTAATTCTTAGTCCAAAAATTCTGCATACAAAATCACAAACTTTAAAAATTGAGGAATCATATCAAACCGATGAATTTTGAATTGAAATTTTTACAGTTGATTAATTACGTATTGAACCAATATCAGAATTTTCTCATAATTTTTGGGAGTCAAAATCTATATTAACTGGTGTGTTCAAATCTATCCAGAAAACTGGTGCATAATAGAAACTTCGGAAGTGTCGTTCCCTTTGGGTATAAATTCGAAAATTATCAAATGAGCGCCATTAGAACCGGCTACGAGTCTAGTTTCTTAAACTTTTTGCCTTGTGTTGATTGCTCGTGTACACTAAGAGAACCATTAATTTCTTTAAAGTGTTGTAGAAAGCGACCTGTTTGGATATAATTAATTGTAAATAATTGTTTTGATAAGAAAATCGAGTAAAACCAATTGGGTTTGAAACATAGGATATATTAGTTGATATCTGAAGGGTTTTAGAATTTTCGAACAGCGTGGAGTGGGTTTTTAATTTTCAAATTTAGCGCATGGATTGGGAAAATTTGTTTAAAATTCTATTTTATCTTAAAGTTACTTTTAATTAAGTTTCGATTTAAACCCATTTGGGTAATTTTAGACCTTAAAGAACATGAACTTAGGTATTATTTAATAATAACAGTGAGTTGGGTTGAGCCGTGATAATGTGATTTAGCTTGGGGTTACTTAGTTTATTATTCTTTTTAGCATTTTTGAGTTACTAGTGACATGTAGTTTTCATACTTGGTTTAGGGCACTAGTTGGACTTTCCTATTCAGTTTGAGGATTATATTATACTGTATTCAGTTGAGTAGTTGCATGCTACATATTTTTATAAATATTCCCCTATCCTGAACTGTTGGAAAATAAAATTGTTGTTTCAGGACTAAACTATTTTCATAAATTATTATAGTATTAATGGAATTAAATTATTTTTGAAATATGTGTAAACTTGTCATACTGCAAACTATTTGTTATGATCTCATGTTTATAATGGTGAACTACCATGTTTTGCAAAACTAAATTGTATTGATTATTGGGACCATCTATAGACACCCCATTTTTGACCGACCTTAAGACTCAAACGTCATCGATTGAGCGCTCGGTGATTGCGCATATTGTGCTCATTTTGAGGTTACGGAGTCTCGGCTGAGAGCCTTGCCTCTGGACTTCGGGACTCTTTTGTGCTTTGCCTCGGTTTGCGAACCAGGTTCTATTTTCTCTTCCCGAAGGGAGGGAGAGGTCTCATAGACGATCTCTCAGTGGCCGTAGGCTACTCTTCGTGGTCGTAGACCACTGTTTCTGTTTGGAGACCAGTTTCTAGTTTTCGGAGCCGTCGGTCGTGCGCCTTGGTTCGGGACCGCTTAACTTTCTCCGTTTGCTCCATTTTTTGGCACACACCTTGTTTCCTCTCTCTAGAGGGACACTGTGGCCCAGGAGACCACCTTCGTGGTTGCGCGCCACTTTTGTTGTTTAACAGTCAGTTTTCAGGGCACCCGGCTGCGCATTTTGGCTCCCGAACCCTCGTTTTGCATTCGTCTTGGTTCATTTTTGTGTGGACCCTATTTTAATTGTTTGGAAGGTGGTACAAGGGTGGGAGACCACCTTTTCTCTTGGAGACCACCTCTTCTCCCGCCGGTAGGTTTTCTTGTCAGGAAGCTGGTCTCCTTGGTTTTTGAGCCACTTTTGCAGGTCTCCCACTACACCACCTGCTTGCATTGAGTGTCGAGACCCTCCCTAGGGGGTGCCGACTACCTAAATGTGCTTGACCCTTTTGACCCTGGTCGGCCGACCAGGGGGAGTGGTCGGCCGACCACTTGAATTGGTCGGCCAGCTCTCTACAGTTTTGTCTCTCTGAGTTGCTTCCAGCTGTGCCAGCTGGGAGCATTTGCTCCATCCTGCATACACGATTGACCCTCTTGTTTTGGCTTCTTAAAGAAGCTTGGCCCTTTGCTCCAAGCTTCTAAGAGAAGCTTGAACCTTTCTTAGCTTCTTGAGGAAGCTTGACCCCTTTGCTCTAGCTTCCTCAAGAAGCTTGACCCTTTTTGCTTTAGCTTCCTTAAGAAGCTTGGACCTTTGCTCCAAGCTTCTAAAGGAAGCTTGGACCTTTGTTCTTCTATAAGAGCAACCCTCTCCCTCATTAGCAAAGGTTCAGATTTTTGGCCAAGGCATACATACACCTATCTCTATACACCTCTCTATTTTGGTCCCAAAAGTGCTAGGTTCTTGGCCCCATTACACTACACCTCACAACCACACTTCTCCATCATCCATCTAAGCACCTTGGAGCTTATTTTCAGAGGTTGAGGAGCCACTTTCTTGGTCCAGAAGCTGCTGTCTTTCTTCGCTACAAGGGTAACTCTCTTATTGCCCTTTTGGTCCCTATTTTGCTTCATATCTTAGCTATATTTGCAAGCATTTTTGGGTTTTGTCATAAACTGAAAAAAGTCTTATTTTGAGTTCCTCTTGAAGTTTGTTTAAGGTCGTTTTTCTGTTGGGGGTCATCTACCCCCTTGCATGCTTGTTTTCATCTTGTTTTGAGCCATACATTAAGGCCTTTGTATTGTGCTTTGTTTGGCCTTTTAGCCACTGAAATCCAGTGGATTTTTAGTGGCTAGCATGCTATTTTGAGCCCCAAAATCAAAGAGGGGTGACCCTCTCACCCCCTGTCTTGTTTACTAGCATTGTTGGCTTTACAAAGGAGCCCGTATTTGCATACTTCTTGAGCATGTTTCAGACCATTTTTGGTGGGTTTTAGGACATGCATAGGCTCTGTCCAGAGCCCTTTTTTCCATTTTAGGTGTCCTTCTTGCATGTGTAGAACAACCCTCTTCATGGCCTATCAAAGGAGCATCTCATTCTTGCATGCATAGACCATATTTCAGTGGGTTTTTGGGGTTTATTTGGCATTTCATACCTCTGAATTTTGTTGGTTTGGTGACCCCTTGAATGCTCCATATACTTGTAGTGTAAACCCTCTTCACTAGCTTGTATTGCATGCTATTTTGGTCTATGAATCTAGCACTTTTTGGCCATGCCTTAAACTGATTTCGTGCATGTTTTGGACTGCCTTAGCTCTGTTTTTATGCCTCATGGTCGAATGATGCTTGCTATGCATGTTTGTAGTTCAATACTCTTGCCTAGCTTTGTGTTTTGGGGCCTATTGCATGCTTATGTTGAGGTGTTTCCATGTTTTGGCATCATTGTGCATGTTATTTCAGACCTTATACTTGTGCCATGTTCCCATGTTTTCCACTCTTTAAATGCGTTTGAGAGTCGTGCTAGTTTGTCTCATTTTTGGACCATTGCATGAGCTTCATTTGAATGCATTCCGAGCCACCATCCCAACACATTTAGCCACTAATTTTGGTTTGCATAGGGACTGTTTGGGGTTGGTTTCATCTTTTGTGCATTGCTTTGTGTACCTCTAATGTAACGCACTTCACTAGTTTCGGTATTCGGGCCATCTAGCATGCATTGTGTGAGTTATTTGCATGATTCAGGACCATTGTGTATCATGTTTCAGAGCTGGAAAATGTGTGTTTGTATGCCATGTTTCATCCCTTGCCATGCTTTGGTAAAGTGGCATTTGATGCCTTAGGTTCGGTCCCTTGCATCGGGCATGTTTGCATGAGTGTTCCTACCTTTTATTCTATCATGTTTGGCCACTGATTTGGGTGTGGCTGAGGCTCACCCATCTTGGTTTAAGTCCATCTTGCATTGTGTATGCCATTCTAGTCATAGCATTGCGCATGCCATGTAGTTCGTTGCATCGAGTATGCCATTTGATATTCGCACTGTGTATGCTAATCATATGTTGTCATATTGTTGCATAAGATGTCATGTGCATTGAGTATGCCATTGATAGTTCATAGCATTGCGCATGGTAGTTGCACCTTTGCATATCACTCCTTGCATGTTTGCGTGTCTTAGATGCATTTCGTTTAGGATTGCATGCTAGTTGTTGCATTGTGTTTGCATGCCATGCCATTCTAGTTGTTGCATAGTGTTTGGAGTAGGGTTTAGTCCAAACACGGGAAACGAGGGACGTTTCGTACTCAAAGTGACGAAACGTGCTTCAATTCCCGGTCACCGACACTCTTGACTATCCATGATAGAGTTGTTGGCTTTAGGTGTCCATTTGTGCATTCATTTCACATTGAGTCGTGCAATTTGACTCCTCGGCCATCATGCATCAAGATGCATGATTGGTGGCACGAGGATCGAGGACTACACTCCCTAGAGCTCATGCAATGACGGGGAGAGTGGTTGTGCATACATATGTTGAAAATACTTTGCTATGCCCCTTTCTTGCTCTCTGTTACAGCAAATCGGAAGCCAGTAACAAAAACTGGTCAACAGCCTTCTGGAGCTTTGTACAGTGTTCCGGGACCAGTTACAAACAGAGACAAATCGGGGCATCGCGATGGATTTCCCGACAAGGCGACTCGAGCATGCATGCATTCCTATCATTTGGAACAGAGCTGAGGCAGTCCGTTTTTGTTTATTTGCATGCTAGCTTATTTATCTTAGTTAATTTGTTAATTAATTAGGGTTATGTAATAATTAGCTATGATGCGTTATTCATTCGGTTGTGTATTATTTATTCGGACCCTCTGAGGAGGGCAATGTTGTAATAAGCGTGCGTGTGTGTGATGTATGTCTTTCAACCCCACGTCTTTCTCCCTTTTATTTACTAGCTTATGATGGTTAGTTTAGGGCATGTTTCAATTAGCATACTTATGCTCGCATGTTTGCATCCATTCATCTGTCTTGCATGCACCGGGCTCGGCGCATCATACTAATTGCATTGTATTTTAATTCCAAGTTGAATACATGTTATCTGTTGCATTTCATATGCCATGTTTAGAATAGCCGAGCCTATCTTAGTTGCATTTTGCATGTGTTGCATTAGCCATCTTAACATGAATTAGGATCATGCATTGATTACTAACTAGTTTCTGTTTTGGCTTGGAGTACTCGGTGAGTGTTTATGCTTTAGCACCCTTGCATGTGTGTGAGTGACTGCCATGATAGTATGCTTACCATGAGGCTATGTGTTTATATGATATAACTGCCTGAATGCCTGTGGGTGGAGGCTGGATTATCTGAATTGGAACAATTCATTGATTGCGAGTTTTAAGCCCACTAGATAGTGGCAAATCACCATGTTTTCTAAGCCCACTTGAGGGTGGCAAAATCCGCATTTTAGCCTACTTGCGAGTAGCAAACCGCTTTAAAAAACAAACATGAAATGTTTTGTTCCAACTCAGGCGATCCAGTCTACACTTGTATGCTGCGCGCATCACATAGTAATTCTAGGCTAATAAATCGGAATAAGAGCACATAATGCTTTCAAAACTTGATATCATGGTTAGTAGAGGCCGATCTTTGATCGGGCGAGCCGGGGTGCTCACGAAGTGACCTTCCCCAATCGTACCCAAGTTCCCGAGCCGAGGCAACTTTGGTGATGACGGACACGTGGCTTTAGGCAACGAGTCAGGGTTTCCCAAATTCCCCCCAAAATAAAATATTTAGGTGGCGACTCTGTATCTGGCAAAGCAGTCCATGTTTGGCACTTCTTTCAAAAAATCTGTTTTCAAAAACGATTTGTCGGATTTGGACTCTTTGATGATTCATCGGTTTTGCATTGCACTCTGCGAGATTAGATACAGGACCGTGACATTGAGTCCTGAACTGTAGTGAGCCCAATGAACAAAACGGGATTCCCTCCCGGGACGTTCGGGGACGTCTACACCATCTGTATATAGAAGTTTAGGGAAATTATTCCATTGTGTGTGGTGACTCTGGCCACTAGGGAACAGATTCGGGTTGAGCTGTGATGACTCTAGTGCTCAAGGATTGTAAGGAAAAGTCCCGGGCTAGGCTAGGTGACCTTCAATCAAATCGTCTT
>JAPPVO010000016.1:88516554-88821466 GCA_030407325.1 Camellia japonica | reverse complement strand
GCCATCCGGGAGTGGGAGATGTTGGGTGCAGTTGGGGAGTTTGATTTGCATCTGGGCGAATCCGTAGAGGCGGCGGCCTTGTTTTCTGTGGTTGCACAGCCTACACTTGTGACTCGAGTGTTAGAGGCTCAGAGGGGTGATCTTGAGGTAGAATCTCTCCGAGAGAAGATTTCCAATGGGAAGGTTGAGAAGGGTTTGACGGTGTATCCCGACTTGAGTGTGAGATACCGAGACCGTCTGTTTGTGCCGGAGTCTTGCCGAGAGGAGGTACTCCGAGAGTTTCATCATTCACGCCTTGCGGTGCATCCGGGAGGTACTAAGATGTATCGGGATTTGGGTCGCCAGTTTTGGTGGCGGGGTATGAAGAGAGATGTGGCAGCGTTCGTGTCTAGGTGCCTTACTTGTCAGCAAGTGAAGGCCGAGCATCAGAGGCCAGCGGGTTTGTTGCAACCCTTGCCTATTGCCGAGTGGAAGTGGGAGCATGTCACTATGGACTTCGTTGTGGGTCTTCCGAGGACTCAGCGGGGTAGCGATGCTATTTGGGTGGTTGTAGACCGGTTGACGAAGTCAGCGCACTTCATTCCTATGCGTGTTAGAGATTCGGTAGATCATCTTGCCGACTTATATATCCGGGACATAGTGAGGTTGCACGGGGTCCCAGTGACGATCGTCTCAGATAGAGATCCTCGTTTTACTGTCAGGTGTGGCAGAGTTTGCAGAGTGCTTTAGGCACTAAGTTGACCTTTAGCACGGCTTATCATCCTCAGACTGACGGCAGTCTGAACGTACTATTCAGATCCTTGAGGATATGCTTCGGGTTGTGTTCTCGACTTTAGTGGGTCGTGGGAGAAACACTTACCATTGGTGGAGTTTGCCTACAACAACAGTTTTCAATCTAGTATCGGTATGGCACCGTTTGAGGCCTTGTATGGCCGACCTTGTAGATCTCCTGTTTGTTGGGCCGAGGTAGGTGATGCACCTTTGTTGGGTCCGGAGTTGGTGAGGGAAACGACGGAGAAAGTTGAGCTTATCCGTAAGAGGCTTGTTACAGCCCAGAGTCGTCAGAAATCTTATGCTGACCGTAGGAGGAGACCTTTGGTATTTGAGGTGGGTGATCATGTCTTTCTGAAGATATCACCTAAACGAGGCTTGATGAGGTTTGGGAAGAGCGGGAAGTTGTCCCCTCGGTTTATTGGGCCTTTTGAGATCCTTGAGAGGATTGGCGAGGCTGCTTATCGTTTAGCTTTGCCACCACAGTTGTCCGGAGTTCATGATGTGTTTCATGTGAGTATGCTTCGGAAGTATGAGCCAGACCCATCACATGTGTTGGATTGGACTGATTTAGTGGTTGAGGAGAATGTCTCGTATGAGGAGAGACCGATTCGAGTCTTGGATAGGCGGGATCAAGTTTTGCGAGGCAAAACCATCCCTTTGGTGAAAGTTTTGTGGAAGCATCACGGAGTGGAGGAAGCCACTTGGGAACGTGAATTGGAAGTCCGCGAGAAATATCCGGACATGTTTAGTGATTAGAAATCTTATATATAGATTTTTGTAATATTGTTGAACTTGAGAATTTTATATGTCTTAAGTTGGAAAACATTGAAAATGTTTTGGATTTAATGTTAGCATTTTGAACTTGCCTTTTTATGGAAGTGGAATATAACATTTATATATTGAATGTGTTGTTTATATCATGAGATTGAATATGATATGGAAATTGTTAACATTGAAAGGAATAATGCATAATATTGATGCAGGTTGAAATATATTGGTTTATACTTATTGTGAGATGCCTCTTGATAAGAGATGAAGTGACCAATATTGGTCAAGTTGTTGATTATTGTTTTATATATATCATTGGGAATTAAAAAAAAAAAAAACTTGTTTTTACAAACTCATGCTTAATTTCGGGGACGAAATTCTTTTAAGGGGGGGAGGTTATAGCGACCCCGGTCTTTTTTCCCATTTGATTATTGTATCCGGACTTACGTTCCGTGGATTCCACTGTTATATTTGTTGTTATTGTCCTTTAATTCCTTATTCTTGGGTTATAGGATGTGTTTAGCAGGTTGGTTGCAGATTGGTTAGGTTTAGAAACCAAGTCTGCATGTTCAGTTTTTGGCTTGGTCGCTCGAGCGAGCTTCTCTTCGCTCGAGCGAGGTCTTCATTTTTGGTTCTTCGCTCGAGCGAGATTCCCTTGGCTCGAGCGAGCTTTGCGTCCAGTACTTAGACCTGAGAGATGTGTTTCTTGGCTCGAGCGAGAATTTCTTCGCTCGAGCGAGCGAGGTGTATGTTTTCGAGTTCTTCGCTCGAGCGAGCATTTCGTCGCTCGAGCGAGCTTCTGGATTGCAGACCTGTAGCATCGAGTTTTTGGCTCGAGCGAGCTTTCTTCGCTCGAGCGTGGATTTTTGTGTCTGGTCGCTCAAGCGACCATGTCTTCGCTCGAGCGAGCCTGTCCAGTTTAAATACGCAGAAACAGTTTTAAATCACTTTTTTTACAACTTTTTGATCCAGAAACCCTAATTACGAGTTTTCTCTCTCTCAACTCACCTTCTCTCTTAGGTTTGATCTAGTTAGGGTGTGTTTTTACCCTAGTTGCTTTACAAATAAGATAGAGGAGAGTGAGGGCTTTCATTTAATCTGAACGGTTATTGATTTGGAGCACTTTGGAGTTTGGGCTATCATCTCCGACTTCTTCTTTTTGGGTTCTTGCTTCGAGGTAGGGATTTCCTACTCCATTTATACGTTTTAATCCTAGGTGTTGGTATTTTGGTATGTGGGGGTAGTTTGATAATTTTGGGAGAAACCTTAGGGTTTTATCATAGATTAATTTATGTAATTAATTTAAAGGAAGATTGTGGAATTTAGTTTAATTCATGGAATTGGGGAAATTTAGTGAATTGATGATATAGTTGGGTAGTTTAAATACTTACCTATGAGAATGTTGAATTTACATTCATTGTTGTATTTATTTCTTGCTTAGAAATAACTGTTTTGGGCTATCGGTGGAGGATAGCCATTGATTGTTGTAGACCTTGCATGCGGCTTAGGTATAACTGAAATTGAGTCAATTGGTTGACTGTTGATTTAATACAGAACATTACTTGTATTGATTATGTGTTGTATATGGCAATTATGTGTTTCATTGCATATGCATTTTGTTTTGGAGGAGATAGGGGATGAACTCCACGGTTTAGGGGAAGATAGGGGATGGACCTCTAAACCGGATTTGTTGGGAGGAGATAGGGGATGGACTCCAGTAGCATCATTCACATGTGTGCTTATTGATTATAGCAATATTGCTATTTGTTGTTGATCTGATACATCATTATAATGTGTATCAGTTGGAAGTATGGAAGTGTTGTGGTTTGAGCTTTAGTCTCATTTTTTTTGTGACATTTGGATCACTATTATAGTTGGCCAGGTTCTGAGCCATAATGATATAATTGGAAAGTTGAATAGATATTGGAAAGTGAAAAGTGTCATAGACAATATGTCATAGACAATGTAGACATTCGTGTCATGAAATTGAAAATTGATTATCTTGTGTTAACCATGTATCGAATGCTAATGCTTTAGTTAATTCTTATGCTTGGTTTAGTATTTTTCTACTGGGCTGTGGCTCACCCTATATGGGAACTTCATTTTCAGGTTCAGGTGGTTCACTACCTCCAAGGACTTAGCTTGTGAGGATTTGGACTCGAAGACTTGCTTTATTTGTTTTAGTTGTTTTATTTGAATAACTTGTAAACTTTCAAGCCTAGGGCTTTATTTGTTTTTGAGTTAGAACTCATGGATTTGTGTCCAAGTATTGGCTTGGTAAGATGTAAGCCCATAGGGCATTTATTATGATGTTTTTATTTCATGGTACTCTGATGAATGGAATAAGATACTTTATTTCCTTATAATTCCGCATGTTAATATTATGTATTATGGGTTTATTTTGAGGGCGTTACACAATGGGTCTGGCCCACTACACCCATAACCTCACCCTTCCACAAACTTGGGTGCCCCTTAGGGCCCATCCTAAGTATCCAATGCTAAGGTTTATAAACCCAAATAATTCCTCAAGCCTTTCCAATGTGAGGCAAACACATTACACAAATGTGTATGAAACCCACTAAAAAACTAGTTCCACGAGCCCGAAAACGCACATTGAATTCTCATTCATCCGGAAATGGTTTGAGCAACCAAATACATGAATTTATTCACTACACGGCATTAAACATGAACCCACTTAGAAACGTTAAAAATAACGCTTGGGTCCCACCTTAATTAATTATCAAAGTTAGCAAAAAATAAGGTAAGCTAAAAGCCATTTTCCAACATTTAGCAAGGCAAAGGCTTACCCGAAATTCTTTTCGTTGAGTGAGAAGTGGATTTTTAGCTTCCAAAAAATGTTGCCTCCATTATTCTTCTATGAAACGGTGGTCCGAATAATGGTAGCATCTGGTACAAACACATGTTGGCTTTTGGTTGGTTGAGCCAACAGTAGCGTCTCATGTCAACCACTTGGAGGGACTATGGGAAGACACATTAGGCACTCCCAAATAGAGCAAGCGAGAAACAGCCACATAACTATTACAGTAAAAGGTCAATAAGAGCTCTCTTTGGGAAGTTTAATTGTGATGTAAATAGTTAATCTTGTAAGACTTGTTGAGTATATCATTAATAAAAAAAAATTAAATTAATTGAGCATTCATAGTCACATGATCAGATGATATTATTTTTTTAAAATTAACTAATCAGTATAAATTTGATAATAGACTTTTTTTTCACATAATTAATACTCAATTATATAATTATCAATATCCAATTAATTGATTTTTTGTAATGATTTTATTGATGAATTCTACAAGTTTTTTGACAATCACAATAAAAAACAACTTCCACCACATCATGGATTGTTTTTCTAGCACATGTATGTATTTATCTAAACTTTTCTTCAAATAGTGTGCAAGAAATGGTGCAATGGAGATTGAATATAATTTCTTTTATAAAGATGGTGAAAAAATTATTTTACAGGAATAATCAATTAATCTACTAAATATTTTTGAATTTTTCAAAAAATATACATAATATTTAATTTTTCAAATTAAAAAAAAATGACATGTACCTCTTGTATTAATAAAATACTCAATAAATTTGATGGTATTGACTAAAAAATGAAAAAAAATTGGATGAGTGGTGTTACATCTCCCTAATTTGGCCCTCCTAATTCCACCCTCAATGACATGGCCCACCCTCCATGTGAAGCGATTCCACACCCTTCTCTCTCTTGTATTTAGCATCCCTAATTCCACATCATTGAGAGTGAAATTGCATGAGCAAAATCGGGGGATTATTATAATTAGAAATCATCTTATACATGGTGAAGTACTCATAAAGGCAAAAGTTAGGAAAATTAACTTTTATAAAATTAATGATAAAAAAAGAATGGCCAAACCAAACAGAAAACTGAAATTGGATAGCCACCGCTATAAGAGATTCAATTATTTGGTCATTATTGAGCACAAAGGAAAAGGATAAAAAGGAAGGGTCGATTGACAAAAAAGAAAAAATTTACAAGATAATGATCTATCTGAACCTAAAGGATCAATTCCAACAAATATTAGATTTGACAATAAGTCTCGGAACCTAGATTTTTCTGGATAAGTGGTTGTGTAGTGGAGATTAAATTTGTGTAGTGTGGGGTTCATATGTAAAATAAATATGAATAACAAGATAACAATTCTAGGTAATTTTTGGATTCATAGTATTACTATTAACGTAAATCATAGTATGTTTATTTGGTAAATATTAAGTTTTTTTTCATGTTAAACAATGTTTGCTGAATGTTAAGTTTTTGCTTAATTGTTGAATATTATAAGAGTAGTTTGTGTGATGGGCATATTATTATTATTTTTCAAATTGATGATAAGTTAAATTTTTTTGATAATGTTATATGGTTTTTTTTAGAAATAAATTGTGTAAAAACGTAATTCCAAATCAAGCCGAGTTGTGTTTAAATGATTTGGGTCAGATTGATTTAATAATTTTAATGATTTAATTTGATTACAATTTTTTTAAACCGTAGACAATTAAACTAAAAAAAGGGAAGGCAATTTTGGGCAATTGGACATTATTTTGGCGTTTTGTGTTAGATTCGAGCACCTTTCATTCTTTTATAGATGTTATAGATATGTTTCTGGAATTTAAGTTGCTTTTTAGAAGGCACTAATTTTATCAAAGTTTTTATTTCACTATCTTTCTTTTAGTTGTAGTGTTCTATGGCAACACAGTATGATAAGAAATTGTAAATTTTCATTTTGATGATGGCATATTTTGCTATGGTGTTTTGTTTGACTTCCTTTACAGGTTGCTGCATATTCAAACGGCCATGTGAAAGTGTATGAGCTCCTAGATCCATTGGAACTGAAGAATTGGCAACTTCAGGTGCTCTTTGCAATTCTATAATGTCACAACCTATATTACATGAACTGTTAAAAATAAATCAAATACTCGTGTGACATGTTGGACACCCAACACTTGGACAAGGGTGTGAGATATTCTTATGTATTTGTTAACCATCTCAGGCAACTAAATTCAAGTATTAAGTTGATGAATAGTGTTTACTAGGCATTGCCACCAAGCTGCTCTGTTTATGCTACAATATGTAATATATGTGTTGAATGCACGTACATAATATATGTGCGGGGGTGATTTCCGCACTATGAAGAAGGGTTGAACTTCGTGGATAAACAGCGTGCTTTGGGAATTGAAGATCTGCACAGAATAACAAACGGTGAGGCTGCCCAACCGGGGTTTGGTCAGAAACCCCTCTGATGGTAAAGTCAGGGACTCAGGAAGAGAAAGAAGAGAGAAGAGAGAATACTAAGAGTGTGTATGTGTTGAGTGTGTGGATTTTCGAATCCTTTGAGGGTGAATAGTGCTCACCCTTTATAGGAGAAGGTTGCTTGTCGTTCAAGTCCTTCTCTCTCCGCCATCTGTCCAATGTGTCTTATTCGTGGTCATCTCCCATTGGAGGAGGACGACCACTTCGCCTGACACTCGGGTGCAGGTCTGTTTTATTTGTCTCATTAGCGGACATCTCTCATTGGAGGAGGACGACCACTCCGCCTGTCATTTAGATGTAGGTCTGTCATATGTGCACCTTGTCCCTCTGCACCTCTATGTCTCCACGTTCTGTTCACACAAAGGGAGAGGAGCAGAGTTGTTTGTCTCTCGTGGGCCCAAGAAAGATCTTCAGTGAATTGGCCTTCTTTAAGTTGGTCTACTCTAGAATGGTTGTCCAACCAGGGGGTCCAACATGTTGCTCAACCTACTTCGGAGTGGTTGTCTATCCATCCAGGAGGTCCAACATGTTGCTCAACCCACTTCAAAGTAGTTTTTTGTCCATCCAGGACGTCCACCATGTTGCTCGACCCACTTTGGAGTGACGCTCGTACATTGGGTCGAACTCCTATGATTGTCTTGCTTCGGAGCAAGTGTTGGCCATAGGACCGAGGTCCAACTTAGCTCGATCTCGGAGCGAGCATAGCATTGGGCCTAGCACCAAGACTTCCTTAATTTTTACCCACTTCAATATACATGTATAATGCTTATTGGTTTTCTTTGGTATTTTGACTTATACATATTAAAATATATGTTTGAAACTAATATTTTGTAATTGTTTCTCTAGGCAGAGTTTCAGAATGTTATTGATTCCACCTCCAAATTTGCAAAGGCTGCATGCTTGTCTGCATCTATCTCTTGGACTCCACAAAGAGGTGAAAGCCAGCAATTGAGCTTTGTTCTTGGTTTCAATTCGAATGTAATGCAACTCAATTTTGCCAAGGTATGTTAAATTCGGTATGTCCTTCTTCTTTGATTCTTTTTGCTAATATATATATAAGAGAGAGAGAGAGAGAGGTGACGGAAAGACTTTTGATTGGTTTTGATATATAGTGGAGTAAAGTTTTTTTTTTTTTGCTTATAATGTTTTTAGGGGTGATATTTTCCTTACCGATAAGTTGATTATCTAAAAGCTGAATTCTACTTTTTTATTATCAGTTTTAACCTATAATAAACTGCACCAAACAAGACCTAAGGGAGTATTTCAGATTTATTTTTTTAGTATTTTTTTGATTTTTAGTATAAAAAAAATCATTTAAATTCATACAAAAATTATACTTTTACATTCCACTTGACTAGAAAAATGAAAAAAAAGTAAAAATAAAATTTTAAAATGTCTACTAAAGATGAAAATTGGTTGCCTTCAAAGTGCGCTTGAGCGGTCTGCGATTTTTAGAACTTCAAATTTTGTAAAAATGGCTTCCAAACTCATTTTCAAAACCTGGGATCTTGCATGGCTTGATCAAAAACATGGATACACTTTAGAAAACATAAATACATGATCAATCCTAAACCGTTTGCTCATAACTTCTTCAACTTGACAAGGATTGAACTAAAACTTCATGCATGCAAAGATTTTCAAATTTCTTTTTTTTTTTTTTTTTTAAAGAACAAAACATGAAATTAAACATATAAACGCATGAATTTCTAAAAATATGGCAAATAAAAACTCTTACGCATGCAAGAACTTTAAAACCCAAACCAAAAATTATGAAACACGATTAATAATTAACTTATTTGAATCAAAACCTTGCTTAATTTCAAAATCAAAACCCAAATCTTCATGAACTCATGGTTTCCAAAACTTTTCTTCAAAATCGAATGCATAATGAAATTGCTTGACTCTAATCCTCAAAATTCATAATGTATGGAATTTATGAAGCTCAAATCAACTATAGTTTTCAAAATCAAACCCAAAATGACAAACATATCTTATAATTATTGCTCCATTTCATCATAAAAATCCAATTGCTTCATTATCTTGCTAATTGCCTTCTAATTTCATGAACATGATTCCAAACTCTTCTTAATTTCAAGTGTAATATGAAGATTCTACATAAATTAAGTTTCAATTTCTACCTTAGCCCTTAATTTCAAATGTTGTTGATGAAATTCCCTTAGTTTTCTTCTTCTCATTCACTTCTCTTAAGCTTCTCTCTCTGAAGTTGAGTTCTTTCTCACTCTCTCTCTAAAACTTCTCCAGCACACCCAAATACACAATGAACTTACACTTCTTGACTCGTCAAATATACACACACATGCAAGGATACAGCTTAACAAATAACATACATACACACACATAAATAATTCTAGCACATTCTACATAAATTGACTAGGATTAGATTAAACACTAATTATGTATTATCTTAATTAAACACAACTTAATCTTAATTAATCATAATTGGCACATAACCTCATTCATCTTAATTAATTTCTAATTAAGTCTTAATTTAATCAAAATTTATTTTTACTAAACTGAATCAAATATTTAATTAAATTTCCCTTTAGGCTCTATACATGAAATTAAACTGATTCAACTTATCCATTATATTTTCTAAAGTCATTTAGGCTTTCAATTTCTGATTCAAAAACATATCTTTAACAAAATCATTTACAAATCAGACATTTATTACACATAATCAAATCATACACAAAATATGCCAATAAATTCCATAATCAAATCAGAATATGCAAATTAACATCCAAAATCTCATAATTAAACAAATGTAAATGATGCATATGGTGCAGTTATCACAGTCTCTCCCTCTTAGAAAGTTTGGTCTTCCAAATTTATAGCACTTGCATTGGAAACAAATCATATATTGTTGTCTCATTTAATTGTCCTTTTCTATGTAGCTTCTTTTCCACTCGACTCTCATCATGGAAGTTCCATTCATTTCTCAATCATTTGATGGTTAACAATCCGAATTGGTAATTCATCATAGTCTAAATCGCCATCAAAAGCTATTCAATAAGAAACAATAATATAAAGTGGATCCCAAAGTTAACCCCTTGTCATCCAAACATAAAATACATTAAGCATTGTATCACATGTCGAAAATGGCCTTGTATATCGGATCAATTGAAGTACTATTGTTATTAATCACATGATCTATTCAACATCGTTCAACCACAAGTCACATATCCTCAAATAGTCAAAAATTCAATCTCAAATGATGGTCATAATTGTCGTTACCTTTCAAACAAATCAAAATATTTCGTTGTTAACATTTCATATGAAGTCTTCGAAATAAATTAAGTATTCAATACAACATGAATAACAAATTCAAGTTCAAGTTCTCGGTCTATCAATTCCTCTAGTAATAATAATCTTGACATTCGTTCTCAAGCAATTCACAAGCCTTCATTGATGAAATCAAATAGGATGGAGGTACCATTCCAGTATTCACAAAGGAAAAATCACTTAGTCCCGGAGTTAAAATCTACTTGTTTAGGCACATAATCAATGTTTACACAATACGTAAATAGTCTATAAAAATTACATCATAATAATTCATGTCAAAGGTATTAAGTCATATACAATGTAGCATCCCCCATGTAAAATTTCACATGTAGTCTATAGAAGCACATAACATAAATTCCCCAGATGGCAAAGAAATATTTATCATGTATTAATGGTCCTAATGATCTAATCAATTATAAACAAATAATTTCGGACGAAGGTATATATATGGGTCCTAAATCAATAACACATAGGCATTGTGTTCACAAATAGCAAAGGTACCTGAGCTAGTGGCAGGTCTGCTAACGTTTTGTACACTTTGAGGATAGTCTTTTACTATATGGCCCATCTTACTACATCTAAAACAAGCCCTAGAAGTTCAGTAACAAATTCCTTAATGCTTTTTCCTATACTCTGAACATGTTGGCACTGAACCATTTCTTTGAGCAAAATCACTTTGATTAGAATTACTAGACATTCCCAAGTTTGGTTTCTTGTTCATCAAAAGTGGTGATTCTTTATTCACATCAAAACTTTTCCTCTTTCCCTTCCATTCGGTAGATCAATTCATATTAGATTCAAACATTAATGCTCTATCTAACACATCAATATATTTCAGTAGTTTCAACACATTAACCCTCTCTTGGATTGTGTCTCGGAGTCCTTCTTCAAATTTTCTCACTTTCATATAGTCAATGTCAACCATATGTAGCGCAAATCTTGCTAGTTCAGTGAATTGAGATTCATATTCAGCAACTATTTGATTGCCTTACTTTAATCTTTCAAACTTAGAAACTTTTCGATCTCAGACACATTACGGAAAGTACTTTCCATAAAAGATCTCTAAAAATTGAGCCCAATTAATATATTTGTTTTCATCCCTCACTAACATCTACCATCGTCTAGCCTCATCTTCTAAGGTAAATGGAGAAAGCAAAACTTTTTGTGCATCGATGCACGGGAAGACTTCAAATAATTTTCAATTCTGAGAACCCATGCCTTGGCTTTCAAAGGATTAACTCCGCCCTAAAATTGCGGTGGATTCATTTTCTTAAATTCTTTTGTCAGAGCAATAGTTCGGTCATCTACTTGATTATCTTGTTGGTGGTGGTATATATAGGCACCAATGGTGGTGGTGGCGGTTGTAGTTGTTATTGCCTTAAAGTTTGAACCATCACTTCCATCATTCTCTCTAGCCTATCAAGCTAGGCGGAGGAAGACTCTTCCAATACATCTGCTTTGTTCTCACCATGATCTATATGAATATATATATGATTCATAGAAAAGATGCATACATGTACACAATTATGAATGCTTAACTTATGTCATACTTGTGCATGTATGTGTCATGAATGCAAATCTAAGTCGTTTCTAGACACCTTATTGCTCAAATGGACAAGTGTGTGAGTATAGTAACTCGTACTTTGATACCATTTTGTCACGACCTGACCCGCCCTAGAGGTTTAGATCATGACCGGCCAGTAATCATAGATTACCTACGGCCTTTGGACAAAATTTCAAAGAATTTAATTATATCGGGACCTGAATCGGAAATAGCTACAAAAATAATATTGTCCATTGAGCTGCGCATACAAGATATGAACCAAATACTTAAAACACTTCATATACACACTTATATATATACATAAACATTCATTTCATACAAACCCCAAGATCAAACATATGACTTATCAAAACTTGACAAAACTAAGACTTAATAAAACTTGGGAAAAACAAAAGCTAAAGCCTCAACACGAAAGCACATCTCGGATGGTCTTCACAAAAGGGTAGACTCAAGAGCAAACTCTATTGCGGATACTCCTGATGCTCACCTACATATATAGGGGAAGAAGGTGAGCTAGAAAGTCCAATGAGTAACATCAATATAAAGGGTTAAATGAATGAGTTCTAGAACTTTATGAAATACAACATTCTTTACATGGTCAAAGCATATTTCAGATATATACGATACATAAAGTTCATCAAACTTTTTAGAGTTAAGTACGTTACGTGATACATCTCAATAGTATTATTAAAATTTGACAAAACGATCTCCACGGATCGAGGCCATACCAAATGTTCACAACGAAACAAAATCATACAGACATCCACATTGGCTGAGTTCATACAGAACAACCACATTGGGCCAAAATCTTACAAAAAGTCTATAACGGGTCGATAATATACAAAACATCCATATAGGTACGAAGCCATACATAATGATAATATATGATCAGAGCCATGTAGAATGATCATCAAGGATCGACATCATACAGAACGTTTGAAACGAATCAATAACATATGCAGAATGTCTATGACGAGTTGAAGATAGAACGGTTTACAAAGATCCAATCATATTTTATATATCACATTAGATAATCAAAAGAAAATTCATTCATTCTTATCAAAACATAATTTTCCGAAAACTTGTCATATCATAACATTTCGGAATTCCATATCACAACTTGACATTTTAAAAAATAATTATCATATTGGACATTTCGTAAACAAAACATAGATTTAATAAAATATCTTATAGCATAGCCATTAAAAAATTATTTATACGAAAATATCTTTACAAAGACATTACTCACAGTGACTTGGTCGGATGCTATCCTTGGCGGTTCAACCTACACATTGCACACAAACATACACATAGAAACATAACATCATTCACTTGATCGAATCTTACTTCTCTTATCCTTCTTCTCAAATAAATTGAATTCTTACTTATAAATCTTTTATGAGGCTTAAATCATGCCGAAGAATACTCAAAAAAATATGACAGTGAAAATATACAACAAAGAGCAATTTTCCAAAACTTAGCAAAACAGGGTGACCACTCAAGTGGTCACTTCATCGCTCGAACGGTGACCATGGGTTCATAGTATTTTCAGATCTGCAAAAATATTTTTTGGTTGCCTTCAAAGTGCGGTCGAGCTGTAACTTGACTGATCGAGCAGTTTGCGATTTTCAAAACTTTGAATTTTGTAAAAATGGCTTCCAAACTCATTTTCAAAACTTGGGGTCTTGCATGGCTTGATCAAAAACATGGATACACTTTGGAAAACATAAATACATTACCAATCGTAAACCATTTGCTCATAACTTCTTCAATTTGACAAGGATTGAACCAAAACTTCATGCATGCAAAGATTTTCAAATTACTTTTTGTTTTAAGAGCAAAACATGAAATTGAACATATAAACTCATGAATTTTTGAAAATATGGCAAATAAAAACTCGTATGCATGCAATTCAAAACCCAAACCAAAAATCATGAAACATGATTAATAATTAAGTTATTTGAATCAAAACCTTGCTTAATTTCAAAATCAAAACTCAAATCTTCATGAACTTATGGTTTCCAAAACTTTTCTGCAAAATCAAATGTATAATGAAATTGCATGGCTCTAATCCTCAAAATTCATAATGCATGGAATTTATGAAGCACAAATCAACTATAGTTTTCAAAATCAAACCCAAAATGACGAACATAACATAATCTTCCATATCTTGTAATTATAGCTCAATTTCTTCATTATCTTGCTAATTTCCTTCTAATTTCATGAACATGATTCCAAACTCTTCTTAATTTCTAGTGTAATTTGGAGATTCTACATAAATTAAGTTTCAATTTCTTACCTTAAGCTTTAATTTCAAAAGTTGTTGATGAAATCCCCTTAGTTTTCTTCTTCTCCACTTCTCTTAAGCTTCTCTCTCTAAAGTTGAGTTCTTTCTCACTCTCTCTCTCTCTCTAAAACTTCTCCAGCACACCCAAATAGACAATGAACTTACACTTCTTTGACTCATCAAATGCACACACACATGCAAGGCTCTAGCTTAACAAATAACATACATACACACACATAAATAATTGTAGCACATTCTACATAAATTGATTAGGATTAGATTAAACACTAATTATGTATTATCTTAATTAAACACAACGTAATCTTAATTAATCATAATTGGCATATAACTTGATTCATCTTAATTAATTTTGAATTAAGGCTTAATTTAATCAAAATTTAATTTTACTAAACTGAATCAAATATTTAATTAAATTTCCCTTAAGGCTTTATACATGAAATTAAACTGATTCAACTTATCCATTATATTTTCTTAAGCCATTTAGGCTTTCAATTTCTTATTCAAAAACAAATTTTTAACAAAATCATTTACAAATCAGACATTTATTAAACATAATCAAATCAGACACAAAATATGCCAATAAATTTCATTACATCCAAAATCTCATAATTAAATAAATGTAAATGATGTGTACGGTGCGGTTATCGCACGTATTTAACTGTCTCTTTTGAGGTGCTCAGTTGGTTCTACGCTGTATATAATTGTTATAGGCATTCGGGGTAAGGTCTGCTTTCTTTCTTCGATTAGAATACGGATGAGATCACAAAGGCCATCATTGGGACAAGCGATGCAATAGCTTCGGTTAGTGCAAAGTCCATATTTCTTTCTTGATAGTACTCTTTTCTTCGAAGATACAGTAAAGCGCATGCAAAAAGGAGCTCCTTGTAAAGTAGATAGCAAAAAGTAAATTGCCTGCTATGAGATAGACAAGCCGCTCCTTCACTATTGCAGAGCGGCTTCGCTCAATCAATGCTACAACATTTTAGTTGAGTAGTCAAAAGTAGCGAAAGAGGGGTATCGAATAATCCGAATCCAATTCTTAATGTTGGGGGGATAAAATCTCTTTGGGGGATTTCTAACTTACTAACACTTAGCATTGGAACCCTTTTGTTTATTGATCTTGTTATCATTCTTTATTGTTTATCTTAAATGTAATTGTGTATTGGATTGGGAAAAAGGGACGGGCTATGTGTGAGTTTACTGGATATTCCAAGCTCATGGCATTTCATGCCAGGTGTAGAAGATTACTGCCCAGAAGACAGTGCAACTGAAACTTTTAAAGAAGTATAGCTTCCGTAGAAGAATTTCAAGGCTTGTTTTGTTCATGCCTACATATAATCTCATTTTTTGTTGTAATATTGCTACAATTTCCTATTTTGTAACTAAGACTTGACGTTTATAATTATTATATTTTTGTTATTATGCATTATATATTATGTTTAAGCCTATCTACTACATATATCCCTTGTCAACTTTTGTTGTCATTGTGTTAATGCCTTGGAAAGATCTATCAAAAAGATAGCACTGCTATATAAGGAGATTAAATTTTGAAGAGAGGCTACTTTGACTCCTTCGATCTTTCCTAGGAAAGATCTATCAAAAAGATAGCTCTGCTATATAAGGAGATTGGATTTTGAAGAGAGACTACTTTGACTCCTTCAATCTTTCCTAGGATCATACTTGGTTATTGACCAAAGAACATATTAGTGACACTCATAGACCTTGTTATTTAGAATAGAATTTTGGGGCATCACAATTCGAGCCCGAATTACTATGTCTTAATAGATATTGCTATCATTATATGGTATGCTTTCTTTGATAATCCATATACCATCTTTTGTAGCAATCGGGCTCGTAGGATTTATTGTGTGTGTGTACTTGCATTTTGTAGATTATTATATCCAAGTTCATGCATATTTCTAACTAGTTATCTTTTGTTCACTTGGATGGAGTACCCAATGTGTATTTGTAGACACCCCATTTCGACCGCCCTTAAGACTTGGGTGCCTCACGCTGAACACCCGATGATGAAATGTTACGCTGTACAAATTGTTCAATTTCTTCAGCAAAAGGCTTCGGTTTCAAGCTTTAAAACCCAAACCTTCTGCCCTCTTTGAACCAAAACCTATTTTTTTCTAGCCTAACTACTCAGAGACCTGTTGGCCAACAATTGGCCGGCAGGCCATTTTTGGTTGGCCGACCATCTTTCTCTATGGCTCGCCGGCCAGGTTTAGCGCAACAGATATTGTGATAGCTTCTAGCTGTCCCCATGCCCATACCTTGCACCAGCTGTCTCATTACAGATATTTTTGACATGAGATGGCGTTTTTCTATAAATACATGACCTCCCCTCATGGTTTGGGGTTAGAAAATTTTCCCAAGAGCCAAAACTTGTCAAACACTATTCCCTCCTCTCTTGCAATATACATACACCATACATACACCTCCTTAGCCAAAACTTGAGGTCTTTTACTGAGATTCTTGAACACAATTTCAGCTCTTGAGAGTGTTCAACTTATGGTTTGTGAACTAGAAGAGCATCCTCTCTTTAAGAGGTATACTTTGAGCTTTTGTACCATCTTTTGTCTCTATTTTCTTGGTGTTTACTTACTATTTTCAGAGTATTTTGAGGCCTAAAATATGTGATTCTAAGTCACAAAAAAGTAGAGGGGTTGGCCACCATTCCTTTGGCTTATTGGTTGGTTGAAACCCCTTGGCTTTAGCCCATTTTTGCTCACTTTTTCCACCTCAAAAACCTGATTTTTAGCACTGTTTTGGTGTTGTTTCAAAGCTTTTCAGTGTGTTTAATTATGCTTTAAATACTATAGATGTGTTGTTGTAAGTCCTCATGGATATAGCTTTCAATCCATTTGAGTTGATAGTCTTTTAATCCATTCTTTGTTGCTTTTGATTGAAGAGTTGAATCAAATAAAAGTGTATTGTTCAAAGCATAAGAAAGAGACCCTTCATGCTAAATGGTTTAATCTCTTCGGAGGTTCATTACCAGGGCATTACATCTCTCTTATGCTAAGCGTGATCTCTCATTTGATACTTCTCTTTATTGCAGGTGCATTACTTCTAAGGGACTAACTTTTTAGTTAGACCCTTGGAAATCACAAAGGAAAGTGTCATTATAGCTTATTATCAAGTTTGGATTTATAGTCATTATCGCTTATTTTGGGTTTGAGTAGTCATTATCGTTCTCTTTGAGTTTAACTAATCATTATCGCTCATTTTGGGTTTGACTTAGAATTCATTATCGCTTGTAAATGAGTTTGATTCTTCCTTTGTAATTTTTCCCATAGAAAAGGGCTTGAAAAGTTCATTTCTTGGGTTAAGTCGTGCTTGCTATCTTTATTGCTTTTGGACTTACTGGACGTAATCTACACTTTTGGACAAAAATGAAGAAAAGATAAGAAATGAAAAGGTAATGTAAAAAAGGCTAATAAAAAGAGGTAAAAAAAGGTAACAAAATTTGGTTAGGTTCAATCAGACGTTATATTGAACCTATTGGGTCTTGAATCATTGCATACTTTTTAGTGATGTTTAATGGTTCATGAAGCAATATTTACCCCTTTCTTTGAGGTAACTCCATGATAGGGAGGAGGTATTGTCTATCTTTTGTTCAATTTATTGAACTCTTGTCCTATCGGTTCTAAGATCATCACGTAATAAATTTGCAACAATTGATGATTTGAGAAACGAATCTACTCCTCCCTTGATCATCTTCATGATAGGGAAGGGCTGAGAGGATAAACATCTACTGAAAACAATCTGTTTTTGCTCTGTTTCAACTCTGTTGCAGCAAGGTAATTCCCAGAAAACAGTGGCCGGCCGGCCACTAGTCTATACGGTCGACCACTTTTCAAGGTCGGCCAGCCACATATTTTATACGTGCAATGGTATTTTTACAACAGAACAGAGCAGAACCTGAGGCCAAAACAGAATAATTTTCTGACTGCAAACAGAGCAGATTCTAGCAGCAAACAGAGAGGTTTCCGAAAAAATGTTCCCCGTTATGCGCATGTGGCTTCTCGCCTCCCGTTCCATTAAATTGGCGCTTTAAAATTAGCATTATAATTAATTAGTTGGCTTCATTTGAACTTGTAATATCTAATTAATAGTTAAGTCATTTAGTGTTGTAATAATTAGTTAATTAGGACATTCAATCAAACTGTCTTGTGCGAGGGCAAATTTGTAACACTTGTAATATTTTGTATGTCTTCCAACCTCCATTCTTTCTCCCTTTTATTTACTTGCTTACTATGGTTGCATGTAGTATCATATTTTTGATTTCATATCATTACCATGACTTGCACCTATTTTTGCATACATTAGGATTTGGCTCATCATACTTGATAAACATCGATTATTTCTTGCTTGAATACATGCGCTACTATATGCCTTGAATTGATCCATATGTCATGTTAAAAAGCCGAATCCGATAGTTGCATTTTGTATGTGTTGCATTAATGACTTTGCATATTAGAGCATACATTTTCCTAACTATTTCCTTTTCTTTGGCTTGCCTCGGTTGAGTACTAGGTAAGCATTTTTGCTTTAGCATATTGCATGTGTGTTTGTGTTGCCATATCAAGCATACTACTATGAGGCCAAGTGCTTATTTGAAATAACTCTTTGAATGCCTGTGGATGAAGGTTATTTCGCTTAAAATGGGATGATTTTGATAAATGTACATATGAGCTCGCTTTTTCAAGTAGCACATATTCTAAATTCTTTTCAAACAAATCAAAACATTCCAAAGTGGGTGACGTAATCTATACTTGTGTGTCTCACATAGTAAGTTAGCATAATAATTAGAACAAAAGCATATAATGTATAGAAAAATCACATCATGATTAGTAGAGGCCGATCTTTGATCAGGTGAGGGGGGTGCTCAATTCATGACCTTCCCATCTCATACCTAAGTTCCCAAGCCAAGACACTTTGGTTATGATAGACAAGTGGCCTTTGGCACGAGTCATGGGTTTCCTAAATTTTTTAAAAATATTTAGGTGATGACTCTGAAATCTGGTAATACAGTCCATTTTTAGCGTCTGTGATGATTAATGGATTTACTAAGATTTGCTGGATTTGGACTCTCATTTGTGTTTTTCTGTTTCACATTGCACTTGTGAAACCAAATTCAGAACTATGGGAGTCCGAACTATAGGGCTATCGTATCCGCGAAGACTAAACCCCTCCGAGGAGCGCGAAAAACCAGCTACAGTATTATTCTCATTTTTCTTTGCATATCATTTAGTCTTGCATCTAAGATCATACATTGGTTTCTGGCCCCTTATGCTCATGGCATGGTGTAGAGGAGTACTCGATAAGCCTTTTTCCCCTCTATTGCATCTCATGTGTGTTTGATTCTTATTATGTCTAGCATGCTACCACTAGGCTATATGCTTATGTGTTATACCTCTATTATTTTGCATTGTGTGGAAGCTTCATTGCCTAAGAATGATTTCGATCTCTCCACACCTTAGTCGTGTCACTTTTCTATGAGATTCTTTCTTTCAAATCATTTTCAAATAGCGATAGATTAGAGTATTCTAAAATGGGTGATTTGCTCTATACTTGTTTCCTCCTCATAGTAAAGCTAACATTAATAATTGGGTTATATGATCATATTATGTTAATAATTCTCATATCAAAAACTACTAGAGGTCGATCTTTGATCGAGTAAGCGGGAGTGCTCAATTCATGACCCCCCCCCTCATACCTAAACTCTCAAATTAGATTCTTTGGTTGTGATGGGCAGTGGCCGTTGACACGAGTCAGGATTTCCTAATTTTCCTAAAAGATTAGGTGGCAAATCCATGTCTTACAATTGATCTATATTTAGAACTTCTATATGATTGATGGATCTTTATCAAATATGCTAATTCTAGGCCATTTGCTCATATCTCACATTGCACCTTGATTATTCCATGAGCATATTTGAGACCTGGACGTGTGGCCGGGAGCTTTCTACTTGTCAAGAAAAGGGATCCCACACATGTAATTACACTTTTCGTAATCTTAATGAATTATCGAAATGGAATGGATATATAAACTAGATGAGGTTTGTTTTTACTTATGATCGTTGAAATACCCTAAGTTATGTGATTCATGATTCGAAATAGATTCAATTACTACAAATCCCAGAACACACAAAACAAATAAACTAAATCATCTAGCACGTACGGAAGTGATTTAGCTTATTGTTTCACAATTGATAAATTGACACGAGATTTAACGTGGAAAAAAGCACAATTAGAGCACCTCCAATTGTGATAAAAAAAATTAAAAAAAAAAAAAACCCACAAGCTTTAATACACAAGAGTACAAGCAATTACCCAACGCTCACTCAAGAATTGACTTCCACTCCTTGTGCCTTTTACATCAACATCTTCGTCTCAAAATTGTTTATCCTAGTGTTAAATCTACAACACCCAAGTCAAATCTACAATGATGACCCACTTCAAACACCTTCAAAGCCTCCAAGCTCAAACCCTTTGGAATCCAACGATGAACGCTCTATAAAAGTTGAATAAGAACAAGCCCCTTGATACGTGCAATTCAATCCATGTAAGGAGACAAACTCATAAAATCATCAAGGAAGACAATAGCGAAGCTCTCTAAAAGAATACACAAAAGTTCTCAAGCCTCAAATCTCAGATTTGGAAGTTGTAACCCTAAAAGAATACATCTGAGACTATTTTAAACAAATAAGGTCACAAAGACTGCTCGAGCACAAGAAAGATCGCTCGAGTAGTGTGTCTGGGAGGTGGTGGAACAATAAGTAGCTTCACTCGTGTGATAAAAGGTTCACTCTAGCATAGAATGAATCCTCCCAATATCTCAAAACAGATATAAAATATTGAATGGACCATTTCTACACTCGAGTCAACAATTTACTACTCGAGCGGTCAATGAACAAAGCAAGGCTCAGCAATACAATACAATACAACACAAACGTGTTTGTTCACAGAATTGACAAAACAAGAGACCTAATGTAGACACCCCATTTTTGACCGCCCTTAAGACTTGGGCACCATTAATGGTTTACTTGGTGGAGAAAAGTGTGCAGGGCAAAGGTTCAGTTTCTTCGGCAAGGAGAGGGACAAATCTGAACTTCACATCCCATTTTCGACCAAAGTCATTTTGGATGGTTTTTAGACCTTAAAACCCTCTCTTTCAAAACATTTTTGAAATAAAGTTTCTACAATGTTCCGAGGCTCACATTTTGTCAAATGATGTGCTTTTCGATAAACCGAGCAAGGACAAAGTGGAAATGAATGAAACAGAGATGAAATCTTTGAAAAATCTTTCAAAACACCTTGTTTAGGGGTTCAGAGTTGAAGAAAAGAGGAGAAGAGAAGAAACCTAGCTGAGGAAGAAGTTGGGTATGAATCGCTAAGAGAGAGTCGAGTGGTCCTTGCCAAATCAGGTTTATCTGTCTGTGTACTTGGAGTTAAGCTATGAGGCCACCATCGTTGGAAAGAAGACTTCCGGGGCTTCATTTTTCACTCAAGAATCTCCTCAGGCCGAGTCCGGATGGGGGAGATATGATTGGTTGAAGTTGGGCATCATCCCGGTTGGATCGAAACTGAGCAACCTTCACCAAAACAAGCATAACTTTTTGCACAGTTGGAATTTTGATGAAAGGCTAGTTCCATTGGAAAGCTTACTTCCGGGGCTTCAATTTGGACACAAGAATGACCTGAAAAGGAGTTCATATGAAGGAGTTATGCCCGTTTAAAGTTGGACCTGCAGAGTAGATTTTTCCTGCCGGCCGACCAAACAATGTGCCGACCGACCAGAACAATGTGCCGGCCGACCAAATAAGTAGTAGGCTGACCATTTATAGTAGCCGACCGACCAATTTTGCTGGCCGGCTGCCTTCTAGTGTGTTCTACAGATTGAATGGATGCCAGCTGTGCCAGCTGGAGGGCACAGACTGGATCCTCCATACACGTGTATGGAGGATCTTTGCTCTTGGTTTGAAGCTTCTAAGAGAAGCTTTTGTCCCTTGGCTCTATAAAGGAAGGCTCCCCTCTCCTTATACCAGGTTCAAAACTTGGTTAGGGCATATACACATATATCCCTCTTTGTCTCTCTATATCTCCTCCATTTTAGCTCAAAAGTGTGAGGTTCTTGGCCCCATTGCACTACAACTCTTAGCCTAACCCCTCCACCATCACTCTAAGGTTCTTGGAGCTTATTTTCAGAGGCTAAAGGGTTGAGTTTCTGGGTCCAGAGGCTGCTGGTCTTTGTTGGTCTACAAGGGTAACACTTCTTTCCCCCTTTTTAAGGCTTATCTTGCTTCATAGCTTAGTCATACTTGAAAGCATTTTAGAGCTTTGTCATAAACTGGAAAAGGTCTTATTTTGAGCTCCTCTTGAAGTTTTTTTAAGGACATTTTTCTGTTAGAGGTCATCTACCCCCTTGTATGCTTCATCTCCCTTTTAAGGCTTTACTTTGCTTCATCTTTTAGCCATACTTGCAAGCATATTAGAGGTTTGGTGTAAACTGAAAAAAGTCTTGTTTTGAGGTCCTTATCATGTTTGTTTAAGGTCATTTTACTGTTGGGGGTCGTCTACCCTCTTGCATGCTTGTTTTGGCCTTGTTTTGTGCCATACCTTGAAGCCTTTGTATTGATCTTTGCTTGGCCTCCTAGCCACTGAAATCCAGTGGATTTTCAGTGGTAGGCTTGCTGTTTTGAGGGCCTAAATCAGAGAGGGGTGACCCTCTCCCTTGTTGTCTTGTTTGTTGGCATTTTTGGCCTTACAAAGGAGACTATGTTTAGATCATTTGGAGGTTTGGTTCAAGCCCTTTTTGGTGACTTTTGAGACTTTCCTAGACTCTTTCCATAGCTGGTTTGGTCCACTTTTGATTGCTTCTTGCATGTGTAGAGTAATCCCTTTCAGGGCCTATCAAAGGAGCACCCTATTCTAGCATGTGTTGACTATGTTTCAGTGGCCTTTTGGGCTTTTTTGGCATGCCTTGAAACTGTTTTTGGCTGGTTTGGTGGTCCCTCATTTGCTTCACATGCTTGTAGTGTAAACCATGCTTACTAGCTCATATTGCATGTTGTTTTGGCCCTTGATGCTAGCATGTTTTGGCCATGTTTTAAACTGATTTTGTTAATGATTTAGGCTGCCTTAGCTCTGGTTTTGAGGCCCCATGGTCGAATGATGCTTGCTTTGCATACCTATAGTGTAACACACTTCACTGGTTTCAATGCTTAAGCCATCCAACATGCTTCGTGTGAGTTGTTGCATCATTTCGGAGTCATTTTGTATGCTATTTCAGAGCTGGAATATATGCCATTGTGTTCATTGTTTCATCTTTGCCATACTCTTGGAGAGTTGGGTTTTGTGCCTTAGGCTTGAGCCCTTGCATTGTGCATGCTTGTGTGCATTTTGGTGCCTAGTTTTCATCATGGTTGGCCACTGATTTTGGCATGCTTGAGAGCTACCCATGTTATTATAAGTCCATTTTACCATGTTGTTGCATGCTTGTTTCATGTTACATGTTGTTGCATGCTAGACACGTCCACATGTTTAGGTTGTATGCCTATTGCATATTGCATGTTCACATGCTCATGTTGCATGGTTAGCTTGCATGTTTAGGTTGCATATCATAGCATGCATCTCTTGCCTCTTGAATTGATTATGATAGAGGTTGGGGCCCATTATTTGTTTTGTGCATTTCATTCCATATTAAAATTGCACACTTTGGCTTCTTGGGCCATCATGCATTGAAATGCGTGATTGGTGGTCCGAGGGTCGAGAACCATACTCCCTTGAGTTCATAACATGATAGGGAGGTTGGTTGTGCACACATTTGCTTTGAAAAGGCATTGACATGCTATGTCTGTCCTCTACTGCTGTCAAACAGGGTCCTGCAGGAACAGATGGCCGGTCGGCCATCTTTAGTGCCAGCCGGCTACCAAAATCTAGCCTGTAGACACCCCATTTTAACCAGCCCTAAGACTTGGGCATTTTATTTTGACCACCCTCACCAGAAAAATCAAATTAAAATTTTAATCCCAAAACTCACCCATTTTGGTCGAATTAAAATATTTTTATTTGAATTTATAATTTTGTATAATTTTATATAATTTTGTGTGTTTGTACAAATTTTTAGGTGTGTTTATATAAATTGGCATGTGATATTTTGTAAATAAAAAATGATAAAAAAAAAGAGAAAAATAGAAAATAAAAAAAAGAAAAGAAAAATATGGTCAGAATGTTTTTTTGTTTGTTTTGTGGGTGGGATGATGATAACATAAAAAAAAATGAAGAAAAGAAATGGGGCGGTGGTAGAGAATATCTTTACAGAAAGAAAGAAAGCAAGGGTGGAATGATAATGTATTCTTTTTTAGTGGAATTGTGCTGGAGAATAGCCATGAGTGGAACATTAAAAAAAGGCATGAGTGGTGTTGATAGGGGGGCTCCCTCAATGGATTTTGAGAGATTTTTTTTGGTCTTGAAAGACCCTCTCTCTCTGGAGAAAAAAGGAACCCAACTTCATTTCTCTTGGACGGATACAAGAAAAAGGAGATCAATCTCTCTCTCCCTCTCTCTCTCGGGTGGGAGGGGGAGAGCATTTCTTTGAAGCAAAATATGTATACACATGTATGGGGGCTCTCTCTCTCGGCTGGAGGGGGAGGAGGAGAGACACACGGGAGGGGAGAGTGATATTTTCTGAGGGAGAAGGAGACACGGAGACACCACAACACCATTCACACAACACCACACCACACCACGGCAGCAACACTGCCATCCTCACCCACTGACGCACACACATGCATGATAGACACCACAACACCATTCACACAACACACACCACACACGGCAGCACAGACACAACACACACATGCACTGATCTCTCTCTTCTCCCTTTGGGATGATACACGGCAGCACACACACACCAGATACACACACATACACCACACTCATACACACGGCACATGCATACACATGCACACTGCCACAGACACCATCGCTGCCATCACCACGCCGCAGTAGCAGCAGCCACGGGAGGCACCACATCACAGCAGCAGCAGCTCGAGGAGACACACACACACGGCACACACCAAACCCAGCTCTCTTCTCTCTCTAGATTCCTAGGCTGCTCTCTCTCTCTAAGACACCATAGCCATACACACACACCCACGGCAAACCCACAGCATGCACATACATACACATGTACACACTCTCTGATATACACACACGGCACATGCACACAAGGAGAGGTTGCACTAGTGTTCTTAGAAATCATTGACAGAGGAACATACCCATCTTTAGTCTCTCTCTCTCAGGCTGAAGACAGACACACACGGAACAGTGGGGGATCTCCATGCATGACCGATCTCATCTCTCTCTCTCTCTCTCTCTCGGGGCGGAGCCATGATCTGAAGCTAAAATAAAAACAAACACAACACACACCCTCTCTCTCTGCGGGCTGGAGTGGTGTTGAGAATGAGGTGGTAAAAGATATATTTTGTTTAGAGAAAATGTTTAGAGAGAGAGAGAGAGTGGGTCTCGGTGTGCATGGACAGGGTGCAATTTTGAAGCTGAAAACAAAAACAAACATAGATGGATTACCAAACTTGAGTTGGTTTCACATGGACTATCAGTATGGACTTCGCATGGACTATCAGGCCGGAGTTGGCTTTACATGGACTTCAAGTGGGCTCAATTTGTGAGCTTAATATGGGTTTTATCAGCAAGTGCTTAGTTATACAGGGTGTGTCCCTACTTCATTTTTTTTATTTATTTTATTTTTATCTTGAGTGTTTGTGAGGATTTTATTTTATTTCTCTCTCATTCGGATCTGTAATAATTCAAGTATTGTAATAATTCCCCCACCCCGCTTCTTTCTATCCCATTCTTTTATCGCTTTCCCTAACTGTGTGTATGTATATATCTGATATGCCATGCATATCCATGTTTTACATTTATGTCTCATGCATTAAGATTCGGCTACATTTACATGTGTGGATTTAATCAATTCTTTTGTGATTCTGTGTGCTATCGTATGTTTTGAGATGATTCACATGCCATATTCTAGAAGCCGAATCTTTAGTTGCATCTCATGAGTGAATTGCATTAGGATTCTGTATATAAGATCATGCATATTTTACTAACTTTGTTTTGTAGCTGTTCGAGGGACGTCGGTAAATCTGTGAGTTTTTATGTTTTAGCATCCCATTTGTGTGTGATTTTCTTATTATGTTTAGCATCCTACCATGAGGCTAATTGATTAAATGGTAAACTGTTTGAATGCCTGTGGATGAAGGCTTGTTGCCTGAATTGGAATGATTCAAAGATTGTACGTTTTAAGCCCATTTTGTAGTGGCAAATTCACAAACTTTAAGCCCACTTTGTCAAGTGGTAAATTCAAACCCTTTTTGAAAAACAAACATGAAGTTGAATTGTTCCAATTTGAGCAAACTAGTCTATACTTGTATGCTTCACATAGTAAATTTTAGGATTTATTCAATAATCAGAACATGAACATATAAAGAAAATAAAAAGTCATATCATGGTTTAGTAGAGGCCGATCTTTTGATCGGGTGAGCGGGGGTGCTCATTATTGACCTTCCCCTCTCATACCTAAGGTTCTGAGCCAAACATCCTTGGTTACGACGAACAGTGGCCTTGGCACTGAGTCATGGGTTTCCTAATTTCTCAAAATATTAGGTGGCGACTCTGAGATCTGATGACGCAGTCCATTTTGACAAAATTGAAATAAAATGGATTTTCAATAAAAGTTTTCAAATTTGGACTCTCGTCTACGTTTCACATTGCACTTGTGAGACCTGAGATCAAAGAGATCTCAGGAGTCCGAACTGTTTAACGCGCGCGGGTACCCCCTGGGCATGTTACACAGCCGATGGCTCCACTTTTGGTCGATGACCATGTTTCCATGGCCGGTGGCTTTTTATCTTGGCCGGTAGCATCCCATTCTGATCAAGGGGTGGTTTAGAAGCAACCTTGGGATTTGTGCAAGTCTCAGAGGCGCATAACAGTGTAAATAGAGGCAACAGTGGCATGGCATTGGGTTTCCGAGCAAGGCCAATCCAAGCATGCATTCATCCCTCTTCCCGAGGTTGTTTTACTGCTTTAGTAGCTTAATTAATTTGTTAATTAGTTAAGGGTTTTGTAATATTTAATTAGCTAGGGTAGTTAATTATTTATTCGGTTTGTATTATTATTCGGACCCTCCGAGCGAGGGCAATTGTGTAATAAGTGTGCGTGCGTGTGTGCATGTCTTCCAACCCCACGTCTTTCTCCCTTTTATTTACCAGCTTATGATGGTTAGATTAGGGCATGTTTCAATTAGCATACTTATGCTCGCATGTTTTGCATCCATTCACCTGTCTTGCATACACCAGGCTCGGCGCATCATACTAACTGCATCGTATTTCAATTTCAAGTTGAATATGTGTTAACTGTAGCATCTCATATGCCATTCTTAGAATAGCCGAGCGTATTATAGTTGCATTTTTGCATGTGTTGCATTAGGCATTTCTGTATAGTTAGGATCATGCATTGATTTCTAACATAGCTTCTGTTTTGGCTTAGAGTACTCGGTAAGTGTTTATGCTTTAGCATCCTTGCATGCGTGTGAGTGACTGCCATGATAGCATGCTTACCATGAGGCTATGTGCTTATGTGATATACCTGCCTGAATGCCTGTGGGTGAAGGTTGGATTATCTGAATTTGAATAATGCATTGACTGTGAGTTTTAAGCCCACTTGAGAGTGGCAAATCATCGTGTTTTCTAAAAGCCCACCTGAGAGTGGCAAATCCACGTTTTAGCCTACTTACGAGTAGCAAACCACTTTAAAAAACAAACATGAGATGTTTTGTTCCAATTCAGGCGATCCGATCTATATTTGTATGCTGTGCGCATCACGTAGTAAATCTAGGCTAATAACCGGAATAAGAGCACATAATGTTTTCAAAACTCGATATCATGATTAGTAGAGGCCGATCTTTGATCGGGAGAGCGGGGGTGCTCACGAAGTGACCTTCCCCAATCGTACCCAAGTTCCCGAGCCGAGGCAACTTTGGTGATGACGGACACGTGGCCTTAGGCACGAGTCAGGGTTTCCGAAATTCCCCCAAAATAAAATATTTAGGTGGCGACTCTGTATCTGGCAAAGCAGTCCATGTTTGGCACTTCTCTCAAAAAATCTGTTTTCAAAAAAATGATTTGCCGGATTTGGACTCTTTGGTGATTTATCAATCTCGCATTGCACTTTGCGAGATCAGATTAAGAACCGACACAAATCAAGTCCGAACTGTAGCAGTGAGGCCCACGCGGACGCGTCTACACCTAACAATCTCCC
Source organism: Camellia japonica (assembly GCA_030407325.1). Taxonomy (NCBI): domain Eukaryota; kingdom Viridiplantae; phylum Streptophyta; class Magnoliopsida; order Ericales; family Theaceae; genus Camellia; species Camellia japonica. The sequence continues at coordinate 88,793,099 of JAPPVO010000016.1, read as the reverse complement.
CCTTTGGTAATTCTCAGACAAAACACTTCTAACAATAAAGCCTATCAAACACATGCTCTAGACACAAGGCCTAACCACTCTAAACAACTTGTGAAGTGTACCACCTGCAAAGATCACAATAAGAATAACATAAACACAAGAGAGAGAGAGATAGACAATGGAAATGAATAGATGACTAGCAACGAGGATAACCTATAACCAACAAACACAAGCACGCTAACATCATCATCATCATCATCATCATCATCAATACTTTTCCTTTTTTGACCAGGAGAGACAAAGAGACAAACAAATATACCAAATATACCATGTCTGAAAATGCCTAATAACAATATGCCACAAATTATCTAGAAGCAGCCAAACAATAACAAAACATGACCAACTATGTACAAGACTAACAAACCAAGATATGAAACATGTTTAGGATAGTAAAATATTACACAACCATAATAGAGAAAAGCATGACCAAAAGAGAATGAGAAAACATCACTGATATTGAGATGGAGTAGGTGGAGGCTACTACATCTGAAGATATTAAGGATCTGGACAAGTTGGTATGAGGACTAATCTACCGAGGTAGCAATGTGGCCAGTAGTAGTCTCCAATGAGGAGAGACATCCATCAAAGGCATCCATCCGAGCATCCAGCTGATCAAACCTTCGAGTCATGGCATACTCGAACTGCTGAAGTTGACCTCTAATGGTGTGAGGACGAACTGGCTATTCCCCCTCACCGGCAGCCACAACATCAAACTCAGCTTCAATTTGCTCTTCATCTACATGAGATGGACCCGCCCCGAAAGACTCCTCCTAAACATGTGCCCAACTTTGGGCGACAATCTTTTTGGTAAATGGGTTGACAGGTCTAGCAACCTCATTATCAGGAGAAGAGGCAACATCAAGAGAGAAGAGAATGCGATTGATGAAGCACCCATAAGGAAGACCTAAGCTTTTATTGCCCTCGAAAACCGAAATCATCTTGTGCACTATCATAAAGGGAAGATCAATAGAAAGAAGAGGATCAATGCAATATAGAACATACCCTTGCTCTTGATTAATGTTTGAGCTATGAGTGGTGACATGAAGATTAGCACAAACAGTGAGATTCAAAAGTCAAAAACAAATGAGAAGTTCATGTTGCTTAATAAGAGCCCTAGAGACCCAATTCTGGGGTGAACCATAAATTTCAATGGCAACCAAGTTGAAATCCACATTAGGAGAGGCAACAAAAGAATAATGGCTATCAATGATGGAAGAAATACCAAGGGAGGTTCTAATCAACTCCTCAGTGGCAAAAATTTCTTCAGACCAGACCCAAGTTTTGAAAGAAGGGTCGTACTCATTGATGGAGGTAATGTTGTAATAAAACTCCCGAACCCAATCTAGATTTTGAAGAACCAAAAACTGAAGAACCCAGTCACTGCCCAAGAGATTGAACACATGGCGAATGGAAATAGACTCAGATGTGTCCTATAGGACATTATGCTCAAGGTGGACAGTCTGAGACTCATAGAATTCCCTAAACAACTTGGCTTTATCCTTGGATGGCAACTTCTCACGGTTAAACAAAGGGCGATTAGCCATAGACTTTTGATGCTTTAAGGATTGTGAAATGGTGAGAACTGGAGGAACACAACAATCCCACAAATGGAAAAGACAAGCCCCACCATAGGAAAACCAAACAACAACAACACCACCCCGACAAACCGAGACATCCAATCAGAAACCATCAGGAGAAGGCAAACCCCACCAAACCAAACACAACCCAATAACCCCTAAAACCAACCACCAACACCAAAACCAACCCAAGTACCCCCAAAATCAACAACCACCATTAGTAACCAACAATGCAAACCAAGAGGATATAGAAACTGAGATATAAACTAACACATACACACAAACACAAAAAAAAAACCCGAAACTAGAGCAATATATACAGAACTGCTAGTGGAACATCTCTTCAATCTACTGCCATAAATGGATTGAGTTCGGCGGCAGGTTGATGTACCAAGTGAAGGTTGTTCCAGTTAAGGAATTGGCAAACAACCACAATTTCAAGAAGTCATTCTTTCCTGCTGCACCACATTGTACAGTAAACCCGACAACATGCTCAACAGTAGAATGATTATTTTCACCAAAAAATAAAACAAAATCAGGAACTTTATACACTCTAGGAAAATCATAGTTTCTATCGATTGCTTCTAGATAAGGCTTTCTATAGATGGGCTTGCTAACTCATCTAAGTACAGGATCGAATTGTTCCTGGATGATATCCACAACCTGATCCCTATTCATAATCGGATTTGGTTGATGTGCCCCTGATAAGCTCTACGCGGTGGTTGGTTGTGGAAATTTTGACCCCTTCCTTCAGGAATTGGCGCAAAATTATGCCCTATTGATTCAAGAAATGGAACATAAGGATACCCTCTCTGTTCAAGAACTGGAGCAAAGTTCTAGCCTCTTGGATCTGGACCAAAATTATGCACCATTTGTTTAGGAATGGTAGCAATGTTTTTCCGCCCTTGGTTCGGGAATCAGAACATAATTCTAGTTTCTCTATTCCGGAACTGGAATAAAATTATACCCTCTTTGTTCAAAAATCTAAGCCAAATTTTTCCCTCTCATGTTCAGAATGGGAGCATAGGGATGCCCTCTCTGATCAAGAACTAGAGTGTAATTCAATTCTCTCTGTTTTCAAGCAGTGAATAAAGGGTTAACTTCTGACCACTCTACATAGGCCTATGATCAATTCCTTTGACATTCTACACATTGTGGTTCTGAAGGTTCTGGTTGTGAAAGCTCTGGTTTGGAGGTCCCTAATGTTGTAGATTTTGCAGGTTCGGGGGGTTCTATGGAGTCTAGTCGTCATTAATTTTGAATGGTTGAAACCCAAGAAATTGCCCCTTAATCTCAATGGCCTTCCCTCCTCGTTCAATGCCTGGTCCTCCATACCTCCCAGAATTTGGGGTATTGGAAGAGAAGGCTCGAAAAACTCTTTGAGGCAGCAGTTCGCCAACAACTGACATACTCTGAAGATTCTATTCTATAACGGCATGAAAATTCCTGCTGTGGGCAAAAACAAAGCTGGTGAAAGAATTGCAGAAAGTTTATCTCTCAAAGTCACTGTCATATTAGCAGTTGCTTGCATCAAATCTATCTGGGATTGCCTCATCTCGTGAAGTGGAATAGCTAAGGAATGAGAGAGTCCCATAGAAAGCTCCCTGTTATCCGTGATAAGGCCATGTCTCAGTTTTTCAGTCATATCTTGGAATCTTTCAAAAGTGTGTAGCACTACTGATGGCCTAGAATTGCTTGATCCCAGACTGTTAGGAGGCGATACCACTCCTAATTGACCTACGACACCTTTTTCCTCTCACTTTACCAACTATGATGAATGTTTAATAAAGATGGCACCTAATGTCCTACCAAGCATGCCAAAATTTGTTTGCACTCCTCAAAAATTTCTGTTGCCACTCAAGAAATCCTTCTACTATGAACACAAAAAAGCTTGTTGATTAAATGCTAGCGTGCCAGAACTTGTAAACCTAGTTCAAGGTGTAGAAATTGTTGAACATTTCTGACATCTAACATAGAGAAATGACTGTGTGTGGCTAAGAAGAACCGCAACTGGTTCGGATTTTGCCCTAATGAAGAGGACTTTTAACAAATTTATAGCTGTCAAAGATAATTAGACTAAAATTGTGACTTGCATTGATTGGAAATGAAGTACAATTGGTAATCTAGGATAACTAAACTACGAAGCTAAAGGAACTAAGCCATGACGCTATGATAAGTAAGCTCCCAAGCTAAGCTAAGGTAATAAAGCTATGAAGCTACGATAAATGTATTGAAAAACATGTGTTGAAAGACTCTTGGTCAAGTGTTTGGTCAGGATCTCTTAAATGTTGTACTTTGAGCCCTTTATATAGTGTTGGGGAAGTCTCAAATCCTGCTTAACTGCCAAAAACGTGGCCGCCTATCTCTGTGACATATGTCTTTGATGCTAATCTTCCTTCCTCAAGAGTAGGAATGGTTTTGATCTTTAAAGGCTAGAACCTATCTTCATCATCTTGACTTGGTTCATTAAGCTCCCATAGGCCGCCACATGTCCTTCTATATTTGAATTTTCTTGATTTGTGTAAAACATTTCCTTTGTTGTTACATGGATCTTCCTCTCTTTGTTATGCATGCCTATCCTCAAGAAATTCAAAAAACCAATCTTGCCTTATTTGGAAAACTAACTCCTTGATCGTAGAGTGTGTTGACCCTTCACGTCCTCTCGAGCTGCCACGTGTCTCAAAGAAAAATCCATTAGCCTTGATTTTTGGGAAAATGATCTCACCTTTGTAACTGGTGTTGATATGGAAAATCTTCAAATCTTATAAGCCTTATCGCTTATTGACTAGATAAGGCACCAAGATAAGAGATAAGCCTCAATAATAGGAGATAAGTCTCTAAAAGATAAGCGTCAACAACCTCATAATTATTAGGAATGGTTAAGGCTCACCTTATCAAATCAAACTAAATCTAAATTAATGCTTTCAGTCCAAAGGTCCAAAATCAAATTTTCTTTGTCGAAAGGTCCAAGTACAAAAACATTAAGGCCATAAGGACAACCTTATACAAAATGACCAAATTACCCATTATAAACTCATTCTCTCTATCTCTCTTTTCTAACCTGCTAATCTCTCTCTCTTTCTTTCTTCCATACACGATCTGTTGAAATCATTCCCCAAAACCGATTATTTCTCTCATCATCCTTCTCTCTCTCCCTTCATCGGTGATCCATGATGATTAGTCTCTTCCTCTGCTACACTACCATACCCTGGCATCGGCTCACCATCCTTCTACAACCCATTCTAGAGAGACAAAAAGAGTAAGGTAGGAGAGAGAAAATGACTTTCTCCATTTTTAGCTCAACTATGGAATTACAATATATATATATATATATATGTGTGTGTGTGTGTGAGTGAAGAAAGAGAGAGATGGTTTGTGAGTTGGTTGGTGTGGTAGTGAGGTCATCAAATCTATGTTGTCATTCAGATCGGTGGTGAAGAGGTTGGAGATAGGCGCGGCGATGAGATTTTGGGCACCGATTCACCTCCCTCTTGGTCACTGTTATGGAAGTTGATTGGTTGGTCGCCGATGATGCCATCAAGCACTGGATCAACCACCATGCCAATCATGATCTCTCTTGCTCCACCAAGGTCTTCGAGGATCGAAGCAACGAGATCGACGAAGTCCAGGATGAGTTTTTCAATCAGTCTAGGACTTTAAACATGGAAGAGTTCTTGGTGTGATAAAGTACGATGATGAAGAAGTTAATCAATCTAGGGTTTTTGGGTACTACTTTGATCATGTCAAAGGCGTTATTCGATAAGCATTTGATAAATGTTCGATTAATGAGTGGGAGGATTATGAGGACTTCGATGCGAATGTGGGGTCGAAGGATTGGAGTAAGGTTGCGATTGGTTTGGACAATGCGCCTGTGGATGAAGATGTGAGGAGGAAGGTGGTTGAGGTGAATGGTATTGAGAATGCACTTTTGTTGAAGACTAGGTCTAGGGTTTCGCTGTTGAGAAAATGTTGGGGGACTTGGTTTGATGCCAAGAGTGATTTCTTGAGGAGGGAGAAGGGTTAGTGGCATTGAAACTTGGATTTGGGTATTAGATTTTGAATGGGTGTAGACACCCCATTTTTGACCGTCCTCAAGACTTGGACGTCACCGTTTGAACACTCGGTGATCATCCATGTTTGTGTTCGTTTTGAGTTCCCGGAGGTCTCGGCTACGCGCCTTGCCTCAGGATCTCTTAACTCGACTGTTTTGTGTTTGGTTTTGCACCAAACACTTGTGTTTTGCCTTTGAGGGGCAGGGAATGGCTTGTTGGCCATCCCCACACATCACCGGCCATGGCTTGAGGCCACCGACTGTGTTTTGTTTCTACCGGCCAAATGTTTGGCCGGCCGGCACTATAGATGGTCGACCGGCCATTTTTTTTGGTCAAATTGCATTTTTGGCTGGCTGACTACTGTGCATCTGCTTTTGCAGATATTTTTATGCCAGCTGTGCTAGCTGGCATACACTTTGCTCCCCTCCATACACGTGTATGGAGGGATCTCCCTCTTGTTAGCTTGCCTTGGAAGCTTTACAGGACTGGATTGTCTATAAGAGGAGGTCTCTTCTCCCTCTATTAGGTTAGACAACATTTTCCCAGAGCTTTGAGTTCTAGGGTTAGGGTTTGCATATATCCTATCTCTATATCTCTCTCTTTGTGTATTTGTGTGTGTTTAGTCTTAGTATTGCACACAAACACCCACCATTACACCTTTTCTTGGAGCTGAGGTCCTTGGAGGTTGTTCTTGAAGTTTTGGAGCTGGTTTGGACCTAAGGAAGCTGCTGGTCCATCATTTTTGAAGAGGATCTACAAGGGTAACCACTTTCCCCTTTTATTCCCCATTTTTGCATAGTTTTTTTGACTACCTTGCAACTGTTTTTAGGCTTTACATATAACATATAAAAGTATTGTTTTTCATTGTTTTAAATAGTTGGTTAAGGGTGTTTTGAGCTTTGAGGTTGTTTGACCCCTCTTAGGGCTTATTTGACCCCTTTTTTGTGCCATTTTGGTGAGCTCCGGGACCATTGTGTTTGGGCCTCCTCACCACTGAAATCTTGAGGGATTTCAATGGTGAGGATGGTGCCTTGAGGTCCCAAGAAGGAGAGGGCCACCCCTCTCCTTGTTGTCCTTGAAAAGGGCCATTTTAGCCTCTTGAGAGAGCATCTTGTTTAAGTGTATGTTGGCCATGCCTTAACTGATTTTTGTGCTTATTATGTCATAATATAGCTCTGTTTTTACTTGGTTTAGGTACACCATGCTTGCTTAGCATACATGCCTTGTAATGCCATGTTTTGGCCTTAACATGCTTTAAGTGTTGACCCTTGTTCTAGCATGATTTTGGCCAAGCTTTGTGAAGCTTTTGTGTATGTTTTAGTGTGCTTTAGCTCTGTTTTCAGTTGCTTTGGTCATGCTTAACATAGTTTGTATAGTCTCTTTGCATTCTAGCTTATAGGCCTTGAATGTGTGATGTCATGAGCATGCTTTGCTTGCTTTAATTAGTTGGTTTGGCACCTCTATTTTATGCAATTTCAGAGTTTGGTATGCTTGCCATATGTCCATGATCATCTCCTTTAAGTGTGCTTAAAAAGTTGCCTTTTGATGCTTAGGAATTGGATCATGTATGCATGCATGCTTGTATGTGCATTTGGCCCCATTTCCATAGTTTATAGCCACTGTTTTAGGCTTGTTCGAGGGCTGCCTAAATTAGTTTAAGTCCATCATTCATGTGTTATAGCATGCTTGCCTTGTGCATTGTTGCATACTTGGCCTGTTACATGTTATTGCTTGCTTGAAATCATGATGCATTTGGCATGTATTTCATTGGTTAAGTTGCTTTGCATTGTTCCTATGCTTAGTCCACTTTACATGTTGTTGCATGTTTGCCACTAGCATAGTTGTCACATGCCTTGCATGCTCATTTTGCATACTTAGCCTCCATGTCTAGGTTGCATTCCATTTGCATGCATGCTTCACCTCTTGAGTTGAGTATGATAGAGGTTGAGCCCCTTTGTTTCATTATGTGTATTGCATTCCATTTGAAATCAAAATGTACACTTGGTTTCCTTGGGCCATCACACATTGAAATGCGCAATTGGTGGTCCGAGAACCGAGAACCATGTCCCTTTGAGTCATAAACATGATAAGGGATGTGGTGGTGCACACATTTGCTTGAAATGCATTGCCATGCTATGTTTTGCCCTCTGCTACTGTCAAAAATAGATTCTGCAGGAAGTTTTGGCCGGTCGGCTACATACAGTGCTGACCGACCAACAATTGGTGGCCGATGGCTCAATCAGTGGCCGGTGACCATTTCCCGTAGCCGGTGGTGTTCCACAGCACTCAGAGAAGCAACCCTGGGACTTGTACAGTCTTCAGAGGAGGATAACAGTCAAAGCAGAGGCAACTTGTGCATGGTAGTGGCTTTCCGAGCCGAGCCGAGCACGCATTGCATTGAGTCCTCTTCCCGAGGCTGTTTACTGTTTAATTAGATTGGTTAATTTTCTTAACTAGTTTAATTGGTCTGTAATATTTTAATTAGCTTGATAGTTAGTTAAATTGTATTATTCTTTTAGACCCTCCGAGCGAGGGCAAATTTGTAATAAGTGTGGGTGCGTGTGTGCATGTCTTCCAACCCCCACTTCTTTCTCCCTTTTACTTACCTGCTTTGATGGTTAGTATTAGGACATATTTAATTTAGCATACCTTATGCTATGCATGCGTGCATCATTCATCAGTAATGCACGCACTGGGCTCGGCGCATCATGCTAACTGCATAAGTATTTCAAATCTAACTTGAATACATGCTACTTGTTGCATTCCATATGTCATCCTAGAATTAGCCGAGCCTATTCTAGTGACATTCTGTATGCGTTGCATTAGGCACTTAACATGGACTTGGATCATGCATGATTGCTAACATGTTCTTTGTTTTGGCTCGGAGTACGATGTAAGTATTTATGCTTTAGCATCTCGCATGAGTGTGAATGTTAACATGACAGCATGCTTACCATGTGGCTAGATGCTTATGTGATATAAACTACCTGAATGCCTGCGGGTGAAGGTTGGATTGTTTGAGTTGGAACAACTCGTTGAAATCCGTGTTTAGCCTACTTGCGAGTAGCAAATCTCAAACCATTTTCAAACAAATGGATATGCAATGCTTTGTTCCAAATTAGGCGATCTAGTCTATACTTGTTTTGCTGCGCGCATCACATAGTAATTCTAGCTAATTAATCGGAATAAGAACGCATGTGTTTTCAAAAACAAGATATCATGATTAGTAGAGGCCGATCTTAAGATCGGGCGAGAGGGTGCTCATAGCTGACCTTCCCCAATCGTACCCAAGTTCCCGAGTCGAGGCAACTTTGGTGACGACAGACACGTGGCCTTAAGCAAACGAGTCAGGGTTTCCTAAATTTCCCATTAAAAAATATTTAGGTGGCGACTCTGTATCTGGCAAAGCAGTCCATGTTTGGCACTTCTTTTTTAAAAAATCTGTTTTTCTCAAAACAATTTGCCAGATTTGGACTCTTTGGTTCAGATTAAGAACCGTGACAAATTGAGTCCGAACTGTGGGGTGAGGCCCTCACGCGGGGCACGTCCACAGTTTCTGGCGACTCTGCTGGGGAGTTTAGAGAACTTGACTCGAACTCGTGATATCTTGTTTTGACTACACTTATGTGTTTCTTTGCATTGCATGTGCATTGGTGCGCCTAGGACACCGTGTTGGCCATCTGCTATTCCTGAGCGGTTTGCCGGAGGCTTGACTTTGTCAAAGCATGCCATAAGGCTGACCGGTTGCGGGCTCTGCCAGTATAGGAACACAAACCCCGGTTTTACCGGGGCACCCTTTTCGACCATTCGACCTAGTGCATATTCGGAATCCATAGTGACCATTCCAAACTAGGACAGGTTGCTTACCCGATGTTAGGTTGTTTGAAACCGCTGCGTGCGTAGTGAAACCCTAGCTCCTGACAAAATAGGACAGGGAAACCCTACCCCAACATAGGGGTGTTTTGGCTCTTTTACTTGCTATGTGCTTTTAGAGTGTATCTCTACAAGAACGCGCATATCAGTTTGCAAGTTTGAGTATCAGGCCTGAGGGCACCGGTATCAGTATTTGTGAGAATCAGTTATATCTGTGGGTATCTGATCCAGTGTTTTGGGGCAGTGATTTTGAGGAACAATAATCAGTAGTAGAGTACCGCTGTTCGGCTACGCCTGTGTTTGATCCGTTTGGGCTGAAATGCTGCTTGTTTTTCCTTTCAGTTCAGAGAAGTGATACAGAATAGCCAGCGTTCCCCCTTGCTAAGGCAAGCCAGATATCTGATCCGTCAGTCACCGTTCAGTACAACGGACTTATGATGACGCAGAATTCGGAGGAGATTGTGGTTATGACAGCCGCATTAGATCAAGGAATCACTCTGCAAAGTGAGACCAATGTTGATGTACCGCATCCACCCAGGTCGCCTGTTGCGCACTCGGTCTGGACCGCCCAGTTGTATTAGGCTCGTGAGCCCACCACGTTCGAATTGATGGGGATGATAGGTGACCTCCAGAGGTCCATGGCGGATCTCGCTTACGGAATGTCGGCTTCGCCACCAGCTGCACCATATGCCGACAATTTTGTACCACAGGAGCCCTCGCTATTGGGGCGAATTGTGATCGAGCTTAGCCAACCTGAGGTTGCCTCCAGCTATGGCAATGACGTATCAACATCAACCCAAACCCTCGATCAGGCTGAGGCCAGAGGTAAGGACAAAATGAAGGCAGACACTGATCCCATTGAACAACTGTTGTGGGCAGTCGAGGCTTTGAAAGCCGGGGGGATGAGTAAGCAACAGGTGTTCGCAGTCATGACCAAGACTGTGGATGATGCCTTCCCCACTCCAGCCGAAGGCAGTTCGAGCCAGGTAGAAAACCGGGATAGGCCCTGTCATGCCAGAACAGTTCCTTCCACTCCCAACCCTGCACCTGGGAAAGATCAGAAAGTCAAGGCAGTGCCAGCCGACCCTTTCGCTAGTGCGTCTAGCAAAAATTCTCATACTTCAAAGTACCTGCCCCGAGGGCGCAGGGTCTTCCACGCTCTCTACATGTCATTGTCTAAGGCACTCCAAATCCTGGCCGAAAGAGGGCATCTTAAACCCTTGGAGCCTCGGCATCTCCCAAAGAATCTCCCTCTCACACATGATGCTACTTTGTACTGCGCGTACCACCAGCAAACCGGTCATGCTACTGATAATTGTTTCTGCCTTCGTCATGAGGTGCAAGATTTGATCGACAATGAGGTTATCCTCCCACCCACCTCAGCCAAGTCTGTTACTACCCAGCTGTTGGATTTTGAGGATACTGCGAGTATGTGATCGGGGAGTGAACCACCTGCGGGCGGCGCTTGGTGTATTTCGGATGTGGCGTCTGGCACGCATTTTTGAGCATCTGCGAATGCTAGTTTTGTAATTTCTGGCTTGGGTATCGAGTCAGTTCTTTGTTTTGTTTTGAGTCTGTCTCATTCGTCTTGAGTCAGTTCTTTTTGCTTAAGGGTCCGTCTTGTTGTAGCGAGTCAGTCCCCTTGTATAGAATGTCAGGTGATTCCGGGGTTGTTGCCTCGAACACCATTTTGTTTTGTAATTACCCTTTTGTTTTCTTTTTAAGTCTGTCTCTGCTGTGGAGCCAGTTGCAACCAGGAAATCAGAATGAAACAGCTGCGGCTATCATGTTTCTGTGCTTATTGCTATTTTTGAGCTAAGTTGTGCCAGAGGATTTGAATGGTACGGCAGTACATTCCACCTGCTCTCTTGTGCCCTGAAAATCATTGTAATGACCTTTAGTTTTTCAAAACCTTTTGAACACTGTGGTGATGAAAACGAAGAGGAAGGAATTTCTCAGGTTTTGCAAAACTTTGATCAATTTGAGAGAAAGATAGGCGTGCTAAGCCTTTTAATGAATGAAATCATGCTTGTTAGCGTGAGTACTGAGAAGGACCCTGGTTTGATCCAGATTGGTTCCACACTATCTTCAGCGCGAGGGATTTGTCGCTTTCTTAAAAACTTTCAAAAACAAAATGTTTTGCGCGGTCCTGTGAAGACCTGTGTGGAATCGCTCTTGAGATTGTGCAGCCCAGGATCGCTCTCAGCCTCAAGATTCAATCCGTTTGTTTTCGAACCTTGAACCCATTCAGAACGTTCAACGATCAACCATCAAGAGAGACTTGTGTGGCCAAGTTGGAAGCAACCCTCAAACAAGAGGCACCAAAGTCAGATCAAGAGGTCAGATGTCGTCAACAGAAGCTTGTGAAGCTAGAACAGAAGCACCCCTTAAACTAGGGGCAAAAATGTCCGATGTGCTCGAAGAGCCGGAGATAGATCCTTTTGCGAATCAATAACAACAGCCGCTCTACTGGATATGGATGGCTTCAAAACCCTAAAACCATTTGACATGGACTTGTTACACTTTTCCCCTTTGAGAGGCTCGCTGGGCCGAAAACCCGGAAGGGCGACCCAGGCAAAAGTTAGAGCAAGAAAAAAGAGTACAAAAAAAAGAAAAAAGAAAAAAATAATAAAAAAAAAGAAGAAGAAAAGAATTGACAAAAAAAAAGAAAGACAGAAGCTCGCAAGGTCGAAAACCCGCAACAGGCACCTTGGCAAAAGTTAGAGCCTAAAAAAAGTGAAGGTTAAAATACCCGAGAGTACCTTTACCGGAACTACGTAAGGCTTGATTCCCATGTTTGGGATACGTAGGCAATTTCATCCTGAAGTCCAGCCCCCAGCGCTTTCATAGCGACTCTGTCCATGTAATGGTTTTGATCATCCTTGCCTTCTCTGAATCCGATAGTTCGGTTGTGACAACCGTGAACTACGTAGGCTTGATTCCCATGTTTGGGATACGTAGGCAACTTCATCCTGAAGTCCAGCCACCAACGCTTTCAAAGTGACTGTGTCCATATATTGGTTCTGACCGTCTTCGTTTTCTCTGTGTTCGAGAGTTCGGTCGTGATCATCACTGATGAAGACTGTTTACAAAATGCTGCGGCATCATCCAAACAAGGGGCAACTTTCCGTTGCCGTAAGTTGCCATGAATCGCCATTCAAACCAGGGGCAACTTTCCGTTGCCGTGCAGCTCTTTCAAGCAAGGGGCAATTTTCCATTGCCTCCGATCCGAGGTTGCGCATCTCGAGAGTAAGTTCCGTGCTCGTTGAGCATTGCCTGTTTGCAAAAATAGTTTTTGAGAATTTTTACTGAGGTTGACTATTTTCTCGAAAATTATTCCATCTTTTCCAAAACTGAATCATTTTCTTGGACCCAAAAAAGGAAAATTTTCAGTGCTCATAGCCTAATTCGCATGATTTCAAATAAAAAATCGAACAAGTATGTTAATCTAACTCTCATATTGGCCAAAACTGTTTTAGTAGAAAACCAAAAAAAAATGGTCAAAATGATAAACTAGGGGCACAGTTGAGTCAGGCTTCCTGTCTTTCCCTCGTCGCCAACATACTTGCCAGAAAGGGCACAACTGAAACTGTCAGTAAAAGGCCGAAAGCTCTCTCACCCTCCGAGCAACGAGGTATCAAGCCAAGTGCAAAGCACAAATCGGAATGAGTCAAGATACTCCATTCCCCATCCGGAACATCGACTAGACGTCGCCGGAAGGAATAACCGCGAGCTAATACTGTTGGGCGTGAACCCACAACTTTCTATTCATCCATCAATCACCCTGGGGAGGGACGAAAAATGAGAGAATAAAGAATAGAGAGGTGTAAGTCGAGAGAAAAGTGAGGAAAAGGGTTTTGAGAGAAAAACCGAGCCTGAGGGCCGAGTGATGTGAGAATCACAAATAAGAAAGGGTGGGGAACATACCCGGAGGAACTGGCTCCTCGAGATCTGAGGTCTCTCGTTTTTGTAAACACGTCTGTGTGTTGTGTCTTTTGTTTTGTTTACCTCAACTTTTGTTTTAAGTCTTTTCCGAGCGTGTCTCGTTGTGATTAGGTCGTGTACCTTTTGTTTGAGTCTTTCTCGCTGTGTTCAGTTGTAGGCTCAATACTCCAGTATGAAAAACCCTTCTTCATTTTCAAATTTTAATCGTCTATGCTCAGAGTGTTGTTCCATTCTCCACATTTATGCGAAGCAAAAGAAGAAGGGGAAAATCTGGGGCATCCGAGTGTGTTTCAGATTCAGCAGATTCAACCTTTGTAGTCCGTCTTGACAGATTGGACTGTTTGTTCAGGATCCGCCGTGTGCAGAATAAACAGAATGGCCTGTATGCAGATTAATCCCCAGTAGAGTATGGGCCGAGTGTTCAGACTGAGCAGTGGTTTGTATGGGTTATTTCGCTGTTGGCTGGTTCGTTATCTGATTATTACAATACAAGTGTTCGATTTTCAGACAAAAGATCAATCTCATTTACATTGAGGTGTAATATGATGCAATGCGATGCAATATATGAAATGTACAAAATATAACACTTTTTCAGACAAAAAGTTTGTTTAATTTCATCAACTTTTTCAAGTACAAAGCTTTGGAAACAAAAACCTGCCTGCGGCAGTATAAGGTACTCTAGCTACCAGCAAAAAGAAAAAGTACAAAAAAAGAAGAAAAACAGCAAAAATCTGGATCAATGTCAAAAGGCCTTGGGTCTAGGGGTCCGTCCTCGTCCTCTTCCTGGACGAAGGTCCAGGAGCATCGTCATCAGCATCGTCATCTGAGTCTGAGCCCGAGCCGTCTCCGGTCTCCTCCTCGGACGACTCTGCCTCCGCCTCAGCCTCAGCCTCAGCCTCGGACTCATCATCATCATCAAGGACGGGTGCCCGTGAGCTACTCCCAACATGGATGCGGGGGTATACTCTGCCATCTCCTCCGGTAGGAACAGAAGGTCCAGCTGGAGCACCTCCCACAGTAGGGATCTGGAAGGGAGGCTGAAAAGTACAAAAGGCAAACGCATCAGTATACTATGAGCAGTGTATCAGTACAGAATGCAATGTATGAGTATAGTGTGTGAATGCTATGAGCAGTGTATCAGTACAGAATGCAGTGTATGAGTACAGTGTGTGAATGCTGTGAGCAGTGTATCAGTACAGAATACAGTGTTTGAGTGTAGTGTATGAATGCCGTGAGTAATGCTGTGAACAGTCTGTGGGCTGCAGTATATCAGATGCCGTGAGGGCTGTGTACCGGGTGTTGTGTTGACAGTATGATGCATCAGATTGTGTAGAGTTTAAGACTGCGGTTAAAGAACATACCGGAATGCCATAGATAGCCAGAAGATCGAGACTCCGCTGGAACATCCCCATCACAAAGGCAGTCAGCTCCAGGGACTGGCGGGTGTACTCGGAGGAAGCCTGCAAAAGTATTAGATGCATCAGTATTCCGCGGAATATCAAATAAACTAAAGTGAAATAATAATACAAGATGCAAGATGAAGTAGTACATACTGGAGGCAAGTCGTAGAACCCGACTAACTCATGATCAGCCGGAGGGGGAGCAATGGGGATCTGATAAGTCTCCCCACCCTATCCTCGGCATGTCATCGTAGTGGGCAGTGCTGGCCAACTAGCCCCCCGCCCTCTCCGAACTCCACTCCTGCCATGGACTCGAGCCACCATCGGTGCTCTCACCCTTGCTCCTGCCCCAGCTACCGGTGCCGCATGCCTCTCTCTCTCAGCTCGATGGCCACTGCTCAAGGGCCGCATGATGTAGGTCCGGACGTACTCTGAGTAGTCGCCCATGCCTCTGAAGCGGATCGCATCCCAGCCGATCGTGTAGTCGGCCATTTGCTCGGAAGTGAACCTCTCGGTGTCCCTCATATGCTCAGTAGGGTGAACCGGGACTATCTGCTCCGGTAAACCTAGGGTCTGGCGTAGGAAACGCTCACCCAGGTACCAAGCCCGACAGACCGGGCCCTCCAGCAAGATCCTGAACCGTGCAGTCTCCTCAGCACCGACAAACTGTGCCCGAATCTCAGCTAACAATGGAGCCCAAGGCTGCCAGGTGATCTGAAAATAAAATACAATTTGTTATCTACTGTCATTGAAAATACAGTGTAAAGCGAAGCTTAAAGGAACTGCAAGTTGAACATACCTCTGCGGGGGTGATGGTGTCGAAGTAGTGGCGGAAGAAGATAAGCATCTCCCAGGACCTCCGCACGCACCTCACGTCAAAGCGGCGCGAGAACGGAACGACGAGAGGGGTCTCTACGTCTGGCACTGGGGCGAGTCTCGGAAAGTCGGCGTAGACCCATAACTGCAGAGCAAATATCAGTATGCTTATCAGATAAAGCAGAATACAGAATAAAGCAGAAATTACAGAGCCGTGTATTGTGTTGTGTATTGTGCAGAGTGTACAGTGTGTGCAGTGTACAGCCAATGTAAAACAGAGTATGTGTGTGCCGTGTGTGCAGTATACAGTCAGTATGAAGCAGAGTGTACAGTGTGTGCAGTGTACAGAGTACAGATAATGTAAAGCAGAAATGAAAAAAGAAGAAGAAAATGTACCTCCCAAGCTCGCCTCACCTCTTGAGTTGAGTATGATAGAGGTTGAGCCCCTTTGTTTGATTATGTGTATTGCATTCCATTTGAAATCAAAATGTACACTTGGTTTCCTTGGGCCATCACGCATTGAAATGCGCAATTGGTGGTCTGAGAACCGAGAACCATGTCCCTTTGAGTCATAAACATGATAAGGGATGTGGTGGTGCACACATTTGCTTGAAATGCATTGCCATGCTATGTTTTGCCCTCTGCTGCTGTCAAAAATAGATTCTGCAGGAAGTTTTGGCCGGTTGGCTACATACAGTGCCGACCGACCAACAATTGGTGGCTGATGGCTCAATCAGTGGCCGGTGACCATTTCCCTTAGCCGGTGGTGTTCCACAACACTCAGAGAAGCAACCCTGGGACTTGTATAGTCTTCAGAGGAGGATAACAGTCAAAGCAGAGGCAACTTGTGCATGGCAGTGGCTTTCCGAGCCGAGCCGAGCACGCATTGCATTGAGCCCTCTTCCCGAGGCTGTTTACTGTTTAATTAGATTGGTTAATTTTCTTAACTAGTTTAATTGGTCTGTAATATTTTAATTAGCTTGATAGTTAGTTAAATTGTATTATTCTTTTGGTCCCTCCGAGCGAGGGCAAATTTGTAATAAGTGTGGGGCGTGTGTGCATGTCTTCCAACCCCCACTTCTTTCTCCCTTTTACTTACCTGCTTTTGATGGTTAGTATTAGGACATGTTTAATTTAGCATATCTTATGCTATGCATGCGTGCATCATTCATCAGTATTGCATGTACCAGGCTCGGCGCATCATACTAACTGCATAGTATTTTAAAATCTAACTTGAATACGTGCTATTTGTCGTATCCCACATGCCATCCTAGGATTAACCGAGCCTATTCTAGTGACATTCTGTATGTGTTGCATTAGCCACTTAACATGGACTTGGATCATGCATGATTGCTAAGATGTTCTTTGTTTTGGCTCGGAGTACGATGTAAGTATTTATGCTTTAGCATCTCGCATGAGTGTGAATGTTAACATGACAGCATGCTTACCATGTGGCTAGATGCTTATGTGATATAAACTGCCTGAATGTCTGTGGGTGAAGGTTGGATTGTTTGAGTTGGGACAACTCGTTGAAATCCGTGTTTAGCCTACTTGCGAGTAGCAAATCTCAAACCATTTTCAAACAAATGGATATGCAATGCTTTGTTCTAAATTAGGCAATCTAGTCTATACTTCTTTTGCTGCGCGCATCACATAGTAATTCTAGCTAATTAATCGGAATAAGAACGCATGTGTTTTCAAAAACAAAATATCATGGTTAGTAGAGGCCGATCTTCGGATCGGGCGAGCGGGGGTGCTCATAGCTGACATTCCCCAATCGTACCCAAGTTCCCGAGCCGAGGCAACTTTGGTGATGACGGACACGTGGCCTTAGGCAAACGAGTTCGGGTTTCCTAAATTTCCCATTAAAAATATTTAGGTGGCGACTCTGTATCTGGCAAAGCAGTCCATGTTTGGCACTTCTTTTCTAAAAAATCTGTTTTTCTCAAAACGATTTGCCAGATTTGGACTCTTTGGTTCATATTATGAACCGTGACAAATTGAGTCCGAACTGTGGGGTGAGGCACTCACGCGGGGCGCGTCCACAATGGGATGTGTTTGTATATATGAAAACAATATAGATCCAAACTACAGAATGATCTTGAGAGATATGGGAAAACTTGGATTTTTTTATTTTTTATTTTATTTTTTTACTTGTTGATTATTATTGTTGTTGTTGTTGTTGATGATGATAATGATGATGAAACAAATTACAACAGATAACAGATTTCGAAAGTTAGATTTAAACAGATAAGGGACCTCTTGTGGCTTTGAGATATTTCAATAGATAGTTTTATAACAGATATGTTGAAATAAGAGGGGAAAAAATTGAATAGATAAGAATTTCAACAGATAGAAGTAATTTGAACAGATAAGGGGAAAAATTGAACAGATAAAAAATAATTTGAACTGATAGAAAAAATTGAACAGATAGATATAAATTTGAACAGATAGTCAGGAAAAGACAAACAGATAAAAAAATCAATAGTTAAAATTGGAAACAAAAAGTCCTTTACAACTTCTCACCAAACTATTTCACAAAAAGTAGACATCTTATCAACCAAAAAAAAACCTATTGCCTTAGACAATAGGTAGAGTGTATTTTTCACCAATTTTTTCTTAATTAATTAACCCAATAGCTTGGCTAATTTAATTAATTAAAATAAATCAACTCCAACCATCACTTCCTTGACCTTAGTGGTGGGTCCCATAAAATTTTTAACTTTTTATCTTCTACCGCCACATGGCACAAATAATTGGAATTTTTGCCAAAAGGGTATCCAAAAAAAAAACTCATATAAATTAGTGATTACCAATTAATTAAGGCCTCGTTTGAGAATAAGTTATTTTAGTAATTTTTTGAGTTTTTGACTAAAATATAAGATGGAAAAAACTAGTATGTTTGGAACAACTTTTTGATTTTTTACGAAAAGATGTACAAAAAGTAGAGAGAAAATGAAATTTTTGACTTTTTAGTATAGGTTTATAGGCTTTTTAATTTTTTTTAATAACTTTTTGACTTTGAGGCTAAAACTGTTGCATGCCAAACGAGGCCTAAGTTAAGCCTCACATAAATAATTTACAAAAAGAATAAATTCATCTTTAAATATCAACATTTTTTTTCTTTTCTTTTGATTAAGAAATCAATGAACCTGTATGAAGATTTCTTATTTAATTTGTTTGTTTGAGTTTTCACAAATATATATATATATATATATATATATATATAAAATCAGAAATTAGTTTGGTAAAAAAAAAAAATAAAAAAAAAAACTCATTCTTTTAATATGATTTACCCTTTTTTGGTAAATAATAATTTTAAAAATATGTTTTTTAGTATTTATTTTACTCAAACTAGTTTCCAATTTTTGGAGAAGAAAATTAGGACACAAATTCTAAAAATTCAACTAAACAAAATTATATATATATTTGAAGCACGTATTTATTTTATTTTATTTTATTTTATTTTTTAGTTTGGTGTATCATGATACCACAATCCTAACACATATTCTGGGGGGGGGGGGGGGGAATGCATACCTATTTTCTCTGACGTTATTTTTTTCCTCAAAAGCCTCCATGGGTTGTCATGCAAGAGTAGTAAATTTTGGGGTAAATTGGGGAAACTCCTAGTCTTATTGTAGTTGTTATTGTTATTAAAACAGAAAAGATATAAAACCACCGGGGAAACCGGCTTTTCCTTATAAGGTAGTTGCATGAAGAATCGCATCATGATACACAGCTGTATCTATCTCTATATAAAGAAAATCGTATACGATATAACTTCCTCTCTCTTCATTACAACATCCAGAGAACAAGAACAAGAACAATAATAACACAAAAAGAAAAACCCTTGTTTTGTATTGGTTTGTTGTTTCTCTCCCTCACAAACTAATCTTTCATTCCTCTCTCATTGAAAGAAAGAAATGAAAATGGAATTCAAGATGTTTGTGTCATTGTATCTGTTTATGTCTTCATGGGTTTCTGTGGGATTTTCTGAATCATTTTTAGATCAAGCGAGTGGCGGTGACGGTGGTGGTGCTTCATTACCATGCATACAAAAACTCTTGCCATGCCAACCTTATTTGCAGAAACCGTTGTCTCCGCCGGATACGTGCTGCGAGCCATTGAAGGAGATGATATCAGGGGATTCCGCTTGCCTCTGTGGAATCTTCGACAATGCTGATCTTTTGAAGAAATTCAATATCACCCAAGATGTTGCCTTGAAACTTCCCAAGGCTTGTGGTGCCAATGCAGATGTGTCTGTCTGCAAAACGGGTAAATATATAACTGTTTCGATGATTAACAAAGCACAAAATTTAGATCCAAATAAAAATAAAAATTAAGTGCAAAATTTATTCTCACAATCTTTCTCTATTTCTCAGAATTTTTTTCATGCTAATTAAAAAATAAATGATGAAAAATAGAGAAAATTTATGAGAATAAGAAATCTCTTTTTTCTCACCAAAATTGATAGGAATTGTTGATAAAGAAAAACTGCTTTTCAAAATACCTAAGTTGCCCATTCAAATACAAAGTATGTATTGGTGAACCTTATATTTATAATCAATAATAATGCACTACTATTCTGAATATTGTTGCACCGGTGTCCGCTGTTGCACCATGAAAAAAAATAATAATTTATATATATTTTTATTCAAAAGAACTTTACCAAGATTGAAATTGAAATAATAGAAATGCAAAATTTTTAAACTATTAACCTTTTTTGACAAGTCTTTTAATTAATTTAAATTTGAATTTGAATTTGAATTGTATTTAAATATCCTTACTATTTGAACCGTGATTTTTGTATATATGGCTGCTCACTATTATTGTTCCACCATACTATTAGTTTTGAATGGAATACTTTGTTTTCTGAGAATTATAGGTGTTAAAAAATTAGGTTTCAAACAAGGCCCAAAATTTACATGACATGTTGGTGCATTGATCTAAATAATCTTGAACGTTTTGCACTGATGATTGCTTTGATATGTACACCATGGCAAACTTTTGGTTACAAAACCAACTGTAAAGAAAGCATTGAGAAAGAGAGAAGTGTTCGTATATATACCGTGGCACTATATGATCTTTAGTTATAGGTCTCGTAGAATGTGCTTGTTATAGAAAGTAATTATACGAGTCACGAGTAAGAGGAGGTGGTAACCTTGGAGTTAGCCTACAGGCTCAAAATTAAATAGAAAAGGAAGGAGTTCATTGAGAAAACCACTTGCTTGACTCCTTTCTTTTATTCCTTGCACTTAGGGCGATAGTCAAGTCAAGCCAAGCTAAAAGTAGCCTTTGGATTTTTTTTTTTTATTTACTCAACTCTTCTATTTTTTATCCGAAACGAAGAAAAAGAAAGAAAATAAAATAAAATAAAAGTTATTAATTCTAAATCCAATTATGAAATATTTCATTGCAAACAATTATAAATAATACAAACTTGACTACTTTGTTTGAGAAGGATATCAAAAAGATAAAAAAGGGCAATGTAACAAGAGACCAGCGTACCCCCATTCAGGCGGCAAGGGCCAACGAAAGGGGGGAGGGAAACGGGTCGCCATAGGTCCAGTTGGTGACTTAAAGTAGGTTGCTTTAGCCTACTTATTTTGGTGGCAGATTGGTTAGGATGGATGGATGGATGGAAACAATCATGATTTGAATTGGTCAGATCCCTAAGAAAAAGCGTTTATATGGGCAAATATATATTATTATAAACATATATATTTGGAGATAATGCATTAAGGGGACAGGTGTAGCAATCCAGAAGGTTTTATATCCACTTCCCAATGACGATGGAGCAAACCCAATCAATCTAACATTAAACACAATTTAGTATATAGCACCAATGCTATTTATCCTTAGTCTTAGGCCTCGTTCGGGAACAAGTTTTTTTAGTAATTTTTTGACTTTTTGGTTAAAATATGATGTAAAAAAAACTAGTATGTTTGGAATGAATTTTTAGTTTTTTACGAAAAGATGTGCAAAAAGTAGAGAGAAAATGGAATCTTTGACTTTTTAGTATCGGTTGTTGGCTTTTTGATATTTTTAGTAACTTTTTGACTTTTTAGCTAAAACAGCCACTTCCCAAATGAGGCCTTAGTCCTAGTTCAATTTAAGAGTAGACTTGAAAGATGTTTTTGCATAGATTTAGCTGTAGTTTCCTACTTTTTCATGACATCTGTGTCAAATTAGTGGTTTTTTGCCTTCATAAGCATTGATTTGAGACTTAAATTGTGCTTCAAGTCTATTTTGTAACTCAATTTCATTTTTCAAACTTGTTCTCATGCTTTGTAATTTTCAATCCGTTGAATTTATAAAAGTATATGTTTTGTTGTTTATTTCTTTTTACTTATCTCTCTCTCTCTTTTACATTGCATGGAGATTTTTAAGTCCTATTAATTAAGGCAAAACAAGAATCGGGACGTCTTTTATTTCTTTGAGCCTCATACAACCTTTTGTTTTCAGAAGTCGGGTTTTTCCAAGTACATTTTCATCAACTTAGGCATTGTTGGCTTGGCAAACTCGCAAATCACGCAAAATCACCTGCTTTTAGCCAAAACTTATGTTTTAGTCTAAAAGTATATTTTTATAGTTTTTGCATGAACACCAACATAATTTTTTTCCCCTCCATTCAAAATAGAAAATATTTCCTTGAATTTTCATCTATTTCATAAGTATTTGAATTTTAGGTTTGCGAAAGAAATTTTTGTGGATGTAAAAAGCAAAGACAATTTGAAGAAAGAAAAATAAATAAATAAATAAAAATAATTGCAATTTATATTTAATTCAAACTTCTTCTTTTTTTTCCCTTTTTTCTTTAAGCAAATTATACTCATTGTCTCTACAATTTGCGTTTTATGTTAATTTAGTTCATGTAATTTTAATTATAACAATTTTGCCTATGAATTTTTCACATTGTAAAAATTTAACCAAATTGATAACAACTGTTAAGAAATTGAACAAAAATCTAAGATAAAATGGTACATTCAAAAGGAATAAACTATTTCAAATTGAATACAACTCAAAACCCAATTTGTTCATATAAAATATACAAAAATTATATATTTTGACTAAAACACAAGTTTTGCCTAAAACCAGGAGGTTTTGGGTGATTTGTAGGTGTGTTAAGGTAATAGTGCCTAAGTTGATGAAAATATACATGCAAAAAATCTGACTTCTAAGAACAAGAGGTTGTGTGAGGCTCAAAGGATTAAAATACCCCTGGTTTTTGTTTTGAATCAATTAAGAGGATTTAAAATCTCTATGGAGTTTTTAATGTCAAAAAGAGTGATAAATAGATGGAAATGAACATCAGAAAATATACATTCATAAATTTATTGGATTGAACACATAAAAGTATTAAAACAAGTTTGAAAACATGAAATTGATTTACAAAAAGGATGTAAACACAATCTACGACTCAAAACAATGCCTATGAAATCCAAAAACAATTAATTTGATATGGGTGTCATGAAAACTAAGAAACTAAGGCTAAATCTATGGCCAAGATGCCTTTCAAGTCTACTCCTAAGTTGAACTAAGGCTAAACTAAGGATAAATAGCACTAAGATATATACTAAGTTGTGTTGGATGTTTGATTGATTGGGGTTTCCTCCATGTTCAAATGGGGTATGTATAGCTTGCTAAGTCCTCCTGAAAATCATGGCTGACCTCCTAAAAATCTGCAACAGCTTCCAGAAGAATCTCCATGATCTCTACATGGTAGGGTATTGGATTGCCTCATGAGCTGACACTTGTCCCACCAACCTCCTCCTTCCATTGTTATAACCTCATTTCAGTCTCAACCATTGGGTAGATGATAGGACTATTGGATGAATGACAAGTGTCTCGTGCTTAAGAGAAGCCTTCATTTTAGGAGCTATTAAGGACTTCAAATTCTAGTTATTGGATGATATAGATATGGTGAAAACCTTCTGCTTCAAATGATTGCCACGTGTCCCATGACCAAGTCTTGATGCCTAAATATCTCAAACATGTGTTGAATAATCTCCTACATGTGCTGAATTTTCTAATTTGCAGGAGATTTAGTTGATGTCACATTTTTTTGGCCATTGGATCATAGGTAGTAGGACTCCAAGTGTGATGCATGATTGACACGTGTCAAAACCACCAGGCCAAATCCCAAGATTATAGTTATATAGTGGTTCAAATGGGGAAAGTGGTCGACAACAATCTCCTAAAATATACGAAAACCTTCTGCTTGATAGAATAATATCTTTTAAACTAATTCTTGTATATTTGGAAACTACCACCCCATTATTTGATGATAGACATAGACTTAATAAAATTACTAAGCACCTCCACTTTCATGGATCACCCCCGCCACTCTAATTTGGCTATACGTTTTGAAAAAGCACCTTAGAGGTAGCTTTATCAAACTTTTCAAATATAAAAAAATTCAATAAAGCTATGCACATCCATTTATTTGTATGATCATTGCCACGTGACATCATCCAGTTGAGCAATCATTTTCGATACAAACATTGCACCCCTTAAACGTTCCTTTGTTATTTTCAATTAAGATGGGACGTTTGATTGTTTGCCACTTTTGGAATCCTTCTAATATTCTTTTGTTAAGAGCTCTTGAAGTGAAATTCAACAAGTACTCCTTTATTCTTATCTGACCTTCTAGATTCACTCTTACAAACGCGTCAGGCCCTCTGGATTATCTTTTGGAGACTTGACAGACCTTTTGGATTACCTCGTGGAGACTTGACAAGCTTTCATTAGGACCTTCTAAATCCTTACCAGACGTTCTAAGTTAATTCTTGCAGACTTGATAGGCCTTCATCAAGACCTTTTGAACTACCTTCTATTGACCTAACAAATCTTCTTTAAGACCCTCTGAATTCTTATCATCTCTCAAGTATACATCAAGATCTTAAACCTCCTGAACAAAGCTCAGGCAGTCAGAAACCAACATTTGAACTCTTCTGTTCTGACTTCCTTTCTTTTTACTAGACTTGGGTGAGCTTCTTTCAAGAGAAGGTTGAAGTGCATAGCTAGTTATCCCATATGAAACGTATGGCATTAAGCTTGTTCAGTGTACTAGAAGGCCTAAAATGTTAGTCAAACTTGAAACTATCATTAGGCCTTTTCAGACATTTTGAAAGGCCAAAAAAACTCCAATGTGAAAGGCTTGCTATACCTTAAGGCCTGTTCATCGAGCTAGAAGGCCTGAAGTACTTGTTAGGCTTAAGATTTATATTGGACCTTTTCAGACATTCTAAAAGGCTAAAACTTCTAATTTGGCTCTTCAAACAGAAAATAACTTATAATTTTTCTTTAGAAAGTCGAATTTATTATATGAGGAATTTCATCCAATGCACCAGTTACTGCTCATTTACAACCTTCTGGGGTCTATCAAGAATCCATGTCTAGCATTGATATTCCAGGAAGTCTTCATTCAGACTCTGGAGGGAATCCTCCTAGAAGAGCACCAGAAGGAAGATTTGGCTTTGCCAATGGGTAGGCAAATGAGCAAAAGCCCATCAACATACCGTAGGGAGCCAAAACCAGTTTGCACAATACCACTTTCATTAACATACCATAGTTTCTCATTCCATAACTCCTTTAGGATTCTGTTAGGCTACATCATTTCATAGCCCAATCTTAGGAGAGCAAAGAGCAAAGCGCATGAAGCATCCTCCTTACCGACAATCAAAAATAGAAACAACCTCACCAAAGATCCTTACCTTACAACCAAGCAGGAGATCCTCTGTTGAGAAAAAAAAAAAAAACAACAACAACAACAACAAAACCAAAAAAAACAAGCAGGATATCGAGCCTTAAGTCAACTTTGAAATCAAGTCAGAAGTCAAACTTAATAGTTGGATAGGAGAATCAATCCCTCTCTCTAGGGTCCTCTGAACAGGATGCCCCCCAATGTCTGTAACTCGTCCTCATGAAATAAGGGTGGTAGATGATGAACCCTGACCATTTGCATGAGACCTTTAGATACGATGTCTTCTGGTTGCTATCCAATAGTTCCAAACTGTGAGACAGCGGACTAAGTAAACGACTGCATTCTGTCTCCAAACATGGCCACCATCTTGTTATTGGTCCTCGTAAGCTCCTGTTAGGACTCCTTTCATCTTATTAAAGGATTGTGAAATCTCTTGGGAAACTTCACGATTCCCTCTAATGAGACAATATCTGAGTTCGTCTGTGACACTTTGAAACTCCTGGGATAGGACATGTTGTGCTACAGAAGCAGGATGTGTGGTCGAGGCAGAATTGTTTAATGATGCCTCACCAAGTTGCTAGCCTCTCGGCGGGATTGTTTCCTCTACCTCTTCCTGATATTCTTCCCTAGTAACTATAGGTCCCACTGGGCGTGCCAAAAGATGTTTGTGCAAAACTTATAAAAATTATATCCTCTAACTAAAACACAAATTTTGCCTAAAACCAAGAGGTTTTGGGTAATTTGTGGCCATGCCAAGGAACAAGTGCCTAAATTGATGAAAATGTACTTGGAAAAAGTCTAACTTTTGAAAACAGGAGGTTATGTGAGGCTCAAAGGGATAAAAGACCTCATGATTCTTGTTTCGCCTCAATTAAGAGAACTTCAAATCTCTATGAAGTTTTTAATGTCAAAAAGAGTAATAAATAGAGGAAAATGAACACCAAAAAATATACTTTCATAAATTCATTGGATTGAACACATAAAAGTATTAAAACAATTTTGAAGACATGAAATTGAGTTACAAAATGAAAGTAAACACAATCTAAGTCTCAAAACAATACTTATGAAAGCCAAAAACAATTAATTTGATACCCATGTCATGAAAACTAGGAAACTAGGGCTAAATCTATGGTAAAAATGCCTTTCAAGTTTACTCCTAAGTTAAACTAGGGTTAAACTAAGGATAAATAGCACTGAGTTATGTACTAAGTAGTGTTGAATGTTGAATTGATTGGGATTTCCTTCATTTTCAAATGGGTATTTATAGTTGCTAAGTCCTCTTGAAAATCGTGGCTAACCTCCTGAAAATCTACAACAGCCTCTTCAAGAATCTCCATGATCTCTAGATAATAGGGTGCTGGATTGCCTTCTGAGTTGATACATGTCCCACTAGCCTCCTCTTTCCATACAAGTTGTTGATTATTCCCCAAGGCTAGGGGTTGTTGTAACCTCCTTTCAATATCAGTCGTTGGGTAGATGATGGGGTTATTAGATAAATTATAAGTGTCCCATGCTTGGTTAAAGAAAAGCCTTCATTTTAGAAGCTATTAAGGACTTCAAATTCTAGCCGTTGGACGATATAGATAATAGAAACATTCTGCATCAGATGATTGTCAGGTGTCCCATGACCAAGTCTTAATGCCCAAATATCTCAAACATGTGCTGAATAATCTCCTATATATGTTGAATTTGCTAATTTGCTAATTTGCAAGAGGTTCAATTGCTGTCACATTTTTCTAGCTATTAGATCGTAGATAGTGGGACTCCAAGTGTGATGGATTATTGACGTGTGTCGTAACTATCATGTCAAATCCCAATATTGTAGTTATATTGTGGTTCAAATGGGGATAATGGTCAACAACAATCTCCTAAAATATAGGAAAATCTTCTGCCGGAAATATTGATAAAAAAATATCTTTTAAACTAATTCTTATATATTAGGAAACTACTACCCCATTATCCGATGATGGACATACTTAATAAAAATACCAAGCACCTCCACTTTCATGGGTCACTCCCGCAACATGTCACCTTCTAATTTGACTACACCTTCTGAAAAAAGTACCTTAAAGGTAGCTTTATCAAACTTTCCAAATATAAAAAATTCAGTAAAACTACCATGCACATCCATTTACTTGCATGACCATTGCCACGTATTATCATTCAGTTGGGTGGTAATTTTTGGTACAAACAAAATTATTAACATTGCTAGAGTTATGCTATCTAAGGTGCTTTGGGAATTTACGAATTTTAGTTAAAACGTCAAAAAATTTATTTAAAAAGTTAAGAAGTTATATTAAAAATATTCAAAGATTCCTTCATTTTTCTCTACTTTTTGCATTATTATTATTATTATTATTATGTGCATAAAAAGTCATTCCTAAACATTTTTTATACTTCAACCTTATATTTTAGCCAACAAAATTAAAAATCACTAAAAACGTCACTTTCTAGCCAAACTGTAATTGATGTGTTTGCATCACATGTAATGAATGATACAATGGAGAGCCACCCTACTTTGGGTGTTTGAGGTATGCTTTTTTTTTTTTCTTTCTTTTTTATTAGTTTATTTTTATTTTTGGTGAATTTTTTTAAGAAAATTTCAGTATAAATGTTAGGCTTCTAGTTTTTATTCGGCAGAATGAACTAAAAAATTAATTGTTTTTTTAAAATTTTCAAAAAAAAAAATTAGAAAAGAAAAAAAAGTAAGCAAAAAATAGTAGGATTTTTTTTTTCTTATTTTGGAAATTATCAGAAAAAAAAATTACTTTTTATATTCGTCTATACCACACGGACCAGAAAAAAATTAAAAATTTGACATAAATTTTTTTTTCAAAAAAAAAAAAAAAAAAAGCCACGGAAAAGAAAATTTTAAAATGACTTATTTGGGAGATCCTAAATAACTAATTGTGAGTTACTTTCCCCTTGGAATTGAGTATTTAGTTTGTTGTTTATTTTGTAGTTGACAATTATAGTATATATTATTTTATAGGCGAGCTATAATCCAAATTGGTGTGCGTTGTCAGCCTTTAAGGTGTTTATTTATTCATGCCCGCTACATCTCCTAATTTCACTTTTAATTTTACTCCTAATGACATAGATGAAAATAAAGTTTGAGAGAGAGAAAGAGAGGAGTGCGGGTGTGTCTTCATGTGGATGTTAACTACGTCATTGCGGGTGAAATTGGAGGGTCTCAATTAGGGGGATGAATCATTTTTCTTATTTATATATTTTTGTTTGGTAAACATTAAGGTATTTAATTATGGATTACTGTGTTAGTGAAACTAGTCACCGCCACTACCTCTAGTTATCGTCTTCGACCACCGTCAACCACCTTTGACGATATTTTCTTGGTAGTAATTTTTGACAATTTTTTTGCCATTTTTCAAGAAAAATCAACATCTTCACCACATCACTCTCTCATATCTTCTCAGATTTGGTAGTAACAAGAGAAATGGAAAATAACTAGAAGTATTTAAAAATGATAAATTTATCACTGTATCAATATGTATCAAACCAGTTAATCACTTTCTCGCTTTCACTATCACACTCACACTGACATACATACACCCTCCCTTATTCAAATAAGCACATTCCACACTTACATATAAAAAATGAGTAGGACTAATAAATTTATCATTGTATCTAGATTTATGCCTAATAAATGTTATCACTGATAAATTTATTACTGGATCAATATTATCAAACCAATTAATCACTTACTCTCGTTCACTATCACACTCACGCTTACATACATGCACACCCCCTCACTTATTCATTCAAAAAAAAAAAAAAAACACGCATGCATGCATGCACTTACATATAAAAAATAATGTCCTCAGTGATAAATTTATTACTGACACAAATTTCTCCAAACATTAGTTTACAAGCAATTGACAAAGAGAATAAGAAAGTGAGGTTTGATGTGAAGAATCTTTGTCTCTTTCATCGTATCATCATCATCACCATTTTACATATCCAAAAAATGAAAGGGGGGATTTCAAAACAATGGGACAGACAAAAAAAAATTACAAAAATATGTGGGGAGTAAGTGGTTTTGTGATGGAGTGCAAGTGAAAGATTGTGGGAGTGCAAGTCACTTGCACCCCTCCATGTTTGTGTAAAAATAAAATAAAATAAAAATAAATTAGCGACTATAATTAGCAAACAAGTTATTATTGTTCTTAAACTCTTACGCAAACTTATAGAGTGATATACCTCCCTAATTTTCCCTTTTAAATGCCCACTGGTGGTATACGTGCTTGGGCGGTACATAATTAGGTTTAATTGACCTCACTAGATATTAAAAATATCATTGAATTTTTTTATAAATATATAAAATTGAAATTGTAGGCGATTAACCAATTAGTAGCCAAAAAAATAAGTTGAAAATTGGATGCCTGTGGTGACTACAAATTTAGTAATGAAAGAAAATAATAAAATAAAATAAAATAAAAAGAAGCTATCTTTGCACTACCAAAAAAATTTGATCCCTAAAGGCATCAGTTAGATTTCTAGCTACTAAATGTTTAGTCGTAAAAGACAACGGCGATTGAAATATTTGATCGTCAAATGTAATACTATTGGTGAAATCAAACATATTAAAAAAAAATTGGTGTCTAAACTTTTAGTCACTAATTGTTATGCATTACCTACAAAAAAAAAAAATAATAATAAATGAAATAAAACTTAGTCGCCAAATACTTTGCCCAACAATTGGTCAACGACTTTCCGGGTGACTAAATAATTTAGTTGGTACAAATTTGGCAACTATAATTGGAATTAAGTCCAAAAGTGCTATTTGTTGTAATGTTAGTTTATAAAATTTGACCTCGCTACAATTAGTTTAGAGTAATTGGACCATTTAAACAAAAAAATAATTTTAAGGGGACTTACGTGCAGGTCGCAATAGCTGGATTTATTGTCCAATAGATCCTGTAATAATTAGTGATGTTTTTTATTAAAAAGAATCACTAATTGTTAGTTAGCAACAGTTTAAAAATATCGTTACAGAAAAACATCGCTAATTGTTAATTTTTCGTGATAGATTTAGAAAATCGTCACAAAAAATGTCGTTAATTGTTAATTTTTAGCGACGGATTTAGAAAATTGTCACCAAAAGTATTTTTTAGCGACAATTCTAATAGGGCCAACTTTTAGCGACGAATTTGACAAGACTTAATAGTATCTGCTAGTAATTTACCCTTAATTGTTATTCCTACAACCTCCACTATAATTAACAGTTGAGTAATTTTGTTGAATGATCTAAGATTGTAAGTAAGAATTTTGTTTGCTACTTTTATATTTTTATTAATTTCTTTCAATAGTTGAACATGTATGAATTTATATTTATGAGCCTTATTGATTAATTTAAGTTTTTTAAGTAATTGCAACAAGAACTATTCAACAATGATTTATTCAAAAAATCAATTGCACAATCGAATGGAAGATTAGCTGAGTAACGATTGTTTGGTCATGTTATTTGAAAACGATGTATTTTACAGTATAATCGTGAGATAACTATTCAATAATTTCAAAATATGAAAACTTGTAGAGGGTTCTGTAGAAAGTTATGTATTTACTGTTTTTTTGGTAAACATTTTCATTTATTTTTCATTTGAGAAATTTAAATTATCTTTGTCAAATTAATTGAAATAAATTATAGATATTAGTATGAATCAATGGTGTCACTGACAAAAAATTCAAGAGCCACCAGATGGAATGCATTTCTCCATTTTATTGGCAACCAAACATGACAATTTTGTATGGTTTAGTATAATATGCAGATACTATGATTGAAATCCAGTTCATACATACTAGGCCCTATTATGATGTTTATTTTGGATAAAATTATCTTTCACCTTTTGTTTCTTTTCTGTTTTATTGTAATTAAATTAACATGCATGCTTCTTACTATTGTTCTTACTTCATTTTCTTTTATCTTTGTAATCACAGAATCTTCCGCACCAAGTGTTTCACCAGCAACTCACACTCCTGCAACTCCTTCTAATAGTGAGTTTTTAATTCCCTTTAATATACACGCACATGTTTACACACACAAATTTTAAATTTGGAAATAAATATATACTTTAGAGGCCACAAAGAATTACTTTTAAGGATCTATTGCTGTTAATTAATTTCCAAGCCTATGAACCAAGACCATGGGAGTCCTAAACCATTGTAATTTTGAGGTCTTTGGTTTGGCTTGCAAACTGTGAAGGTATGAGAGGCGATCACACTGTAAGTTGGTTTGCTGGTTTGGTGGATCCTCTCACACCCAATTAATCACCTCAATGGTCTTGGTGAGAAAATCTTCCTGCAAGAGGAAGAAGGATTGTCCAGGGAAATGTTTGAATTCAGACCACCATACAACACAACTCTTTGGATTCCATATTTTGGGATTTTGTGGATTTGGTTGATCTTTCTGGTGATCTGCTTTCATTTTGGGATGAGAGCTCTTTAATGATGTTTGGATTTTATGAGGATAGAGGTATTTGTTTTGTTTAGTGTCATGGTTTTTTAATCAGAAAGCAGTAGAGTTAGGCTTGGAACCTAAGAGATTATTTTGGAAGGACTTGTCCATTTTAGTAGACTTTGGACAACTGCTCTGTTTCTATTGCCCATTTTTTCGGTGGACTGCTCGAGTGAGGCTTTTTGGTGTCCATCTTGAGTTTTAGTATGTTGGTGTTCTATTGCTGTGGTTAGTTGCAGAAGTCTTGAGTTTAGGTGCATAGCTGTGGTTTTGGGTGTATTCATTTTAATGTTTTGGTAGTGTTTGTTTGGCTTGGTTTGGAATTCTCTCTTGTTTTGCTTGGGGCGGCTTAACCTAACTTTGTTAGATTGTGCTTCTTAAGCAATTATGTTTTTCTTGAACTTCTCCATGTAATTTGTTGTATTGCTTGTACTACTTATTTCATCAATAATTTTTTATTTTGCCCAAAAAAAAATAAAAAATAAAAAAACTCTTCATGGAAGGGATGTGCCTGCCTAAGCTATTTCATCATCATCATCATCATCTTCTTCTTCTTCTTCTTCTTCTTCTTCTTCTTTTTATTTTAGAACTAAGAATAGACTAAAATTGAAGCAAACTTGAATTTTATGCTACTAGAACGATTTTTACCAATGTTGTCTATAAATGTAGACAGTTCCTTTTCAGTTATTTGGGTATAGGGTCCATGTCACATAAACTTCTCTACATATGGAGTCAAGGTGTTGTGAACATTTATCTTTTTCAAATCCTGTTTTAATTGGAACTTGAAACCTCATGCAATGAATCATCTTTTTAGTGTTGATTGTAATCTTCATTTTAAATGTACTTCCTTTAATTCCAATTTCCTTTTTAATTTTTTTCTTTCCCCATCTGTCCGTTGTGTGTTTTCAGGTACATCTCCAAGTAACACTACTACTACAACCGCAAACAATGCAGCTAATTGGATTCCATATTTTGGTGGATCATCTTTCATCCTTGTCATTGTGAATTTATTTCTTGCAGCAATCTAGGATTGTCATTCATTCCAAAAGTGAAACATTGCTTTGGAATTTTCTCATAAATGGCACTGATGATCGGAATGTTGAACTGCTTTAAGTTGCCTCCTAAAGACACTTGGTTTGTACTATACCAGAATTGTTTGGATTGTGGTAGTTCTAGTTTTATGTACAAGCCTTTATTTCATATTCGATAATAAATTGTCATGCGTTTCTATACATAACAAGCTTAATAGTTTGTTTCAATGACACAAGTCACAAAAAGAACTTCCAAATCATATGTTTGAGAAATGACCATTGAAATTTTAATTTTTCATGTATTTAGGAATAAAAGTGGTGAGACGTTTTCATATCTTTTTTTTTTTTAATCTTTGTGAGAGAATAGTTTTCAAATTTGAAAGGGCAAATTATACTAACAGTCCCTATAGTTTGGGACTCGTGTCACTTTGATCTCTAACTTTTCAATTGTGACACATTTAACCCTGTATTTTGAATCTTGTTCCAAATAAGGACAATTGAAGATACCATTA
Organism: Camellia japonica; assembly: GCA_030407325.1. NCBI lineage: Eukaryota > Viridiplantae > Streptophyta > Magnoliopsida > Ericales > Theaceae > Camellia > Camellia japonica. The sequence goes on along the minus strand of JAPPVO010000016.1, from coordinate 88,759,676 downwards.
CTTAATTTCAGGGGCAAAATCGTCAATTTAATAAAATATAAACTAATTTAACAAAAATAAATGTCAAAAAAATATTTTGAAATTTTTAAAAATTATTTTTACACACCAAAGATAAAATTATGTAAAATTGATAAATCTTTTAGACATTTATTTATTTTACCAGATTAATTTTTATTATGTGTTTGGATGATGATCATGTAATAGATGGTTGTTAAGATTTTAATGTGTAATTGATATATTTAATATATAAAAAAAAATAGTTTTGGATTTTTTTAATTTGAATTGGTTTAATAATGATATCAAAATTGTCGCCACATTTGACTTTTGGAAAAATATAAACTAATTTAATGAAAATAAAAATAACTACTCACTACATAATCATCATCCAAACACATCATAAAAATTAATTTGGTAAAATAAATAAATAAATAAATAAATGTCTAAAAAAATTTTCAATTTTACATAATTTTATTTTTAGTGGGTAGAAATAATTTTTAAAATTTTAAAAATATTTTTTTGACATTTATTTTTATCAAATTAGTTTATATTTTATCAAATTGACGATTTTGCCCTTGAAATTAAGCAATGATATCTTCAATTGTCTTTATTTGGAACAAAATTCAAAATTTATGGTCAAATGTGTTACAATTGAAAAGTTAGGGACCAAAGTGACAAGTCCTAAACTATAGGGACCGTTAGTATAATTTGTCCAATTTGAAATCAAGATTTTGGTGTTTTCTAATTGTAGACACCCCATTTTTGACCGCCCTCAAGACTTGGGCATTACTGATGGTTTGCTCGGTGTTGAGAGATGTGCAGGACACAGGTTCAATTTCTTCGGCAAGGAGAGAGACAAACCCTTCAAAAAAAACTTTGTTTAGGGGTTTGGAGTTGAAGAAAAGAGGAGAGGAGGGGAGAAAATAGGTTGGAGAAGAAGTTCGCCATGAATCCGGGTAGAAGAAAGTCGAGCGGCTCTCGCTGAATCAGGCTTATTCAATTGCATACTTGGAATTTAGCTATGAGGCCACTACCATTGGAAAGAAGACTTCCGGGGCTTCATTTTTGGTTCAAGAATCTCCTAGAGCCAAGTCCGGGTGGAGGAGATATGATGGGTCGAAGCTGGGCATCATCCCGGTTGGATCGAGTCTGCGCGGCTTCACGGAAAAGGGCATAACTTTTCCACAGGAGGAATTTTAATGCAAGGTTTGCGCCATTGGAAAGCTAACTTCCGGGGCTTCAATTTGCATACCCACCGGCACTTTTTTGACCACGGAATCATCTATCGGCACTATAAAGTGCCGACCGGCCAAAAAAGAGTGCTGGTCGGCACAAAAGAGTGCCGACCGGCCAAAAGTGCCCAGAACTCAGTTTTTTTGACAGATATTTATCATCCAGCTGCTATACACTGTACCAGATATTTCCAGTTGAGATATTTCGACCAAAAACTCTTTTCTTGATATATATAGAACCTTATATCTCATGTTTGCAAGGTTAGAACAAAAAAGCAAGTCTTTGGGAGCTTCTCACTCTAAAAGACTCCTCTCTCTCTCTAGAAATTTCAGACCTAAATCTCTGCCCCTCTCTCTATATTCCACTCTCTTGCCCATTTTGTGCATAGAAGTGCTTGAAAGTGAAGAAATCCTTCTAGTTTGCCTAGGCATCCTTCATCAAAGTTAACCACCATTGGGCTGAGGTCCTTTAAGGATCATTTTTAGCTTCAAAAGCTGGTTTTAGCTCAGATTTTGGGCTGGTTTTGCAGCTGTGCATCAAGGGTAACATCTCTCTCCCTTTTAGCTTGTTTTGCATACTAGCTTTGCCATAAGTTTTCAAATACTTTGAGGTTGTTTTTGGGGTGTTGTTGAACTACAAAAACCACTGATTTTCCTCTATTTTTCAGTCCTAAGAGTCTTGGCTTGTGCCTTGGTTGGCTAGGGGGTTGTCCTCCCTTTTGCTCCTTGGCTTATAAGGCCTTGTGAGCTAACTTTCAAGCCTTTCAAACAACATCTTTTTGGCCTTAAAACCACTGAATTCCAGAGGAATTTCAGTGGTGGAAAACTTGTTTTGAGGCTCAAAATAGGAGGGGGTTGTCCCCCCTCCTCTTCTCTTGTTTGCTTGTATTGATGGCCCTCCAAAAGAGCATGTGTTTCTACTTCTTGGAGGCTTTGTTTAGGCTTATTTTCATGACTTTCCAGATCTGCCATAACTCTGTTTTTGGCTATCTTGGTCACCTCTTGCATGCTTATTGCACTTGTAGTGTAAATCCCCTTTACTAGCCTTGTTAGCCTTGTAAAGTAGCATCTTTTTGTGGCTTGTTTTAGCTTAAGCCAAGCATGTTTTAGGCTCTATTTCGCCATGTTCCAGATCTGTTTTGGTCCGGTTGGGAGGCTTGGTTGCTTGTTTCATACACTTGTAGTGTAATTTTGCTCCCTAGCCTAGCTTGCTTCATGCTTTAGCCTATCTTCCTCACATGTGCTAGCTTAACTTTGGCCTATAATAGTCCACATTTTGCTGTGATTAAGCTCTGTTTTGAGGTCTTAATGTAGCTTGTGCATTGCTTTGCATGGTTGTGGTTTAAATGCTTAGAATTGCCTAAAAGAGAGCATGCTTTGCTAGCTTATTTTGTTTCTGTTTCAGACCTTGATCAGAACTGAAAATGGCCCTAAAATGACCTCCTCTTCATGTTTCATTAAGGGTCTAGGGCTGTTTGGGACACCCTTTATATACCTCATGTTATGGCTCTCTTGTGGCTTCCATTTTGCATGATGTTTTGGCCAAGCATGCTAGCTTATCTTGGCTATATTTCATACATGTTTTAGAATTATCTAGGGCTGTTTAGGGACTGTTTGGGGCTGGTTCCATCATTTGAGCATCGCTTTGCATGTTTATAATGTATTGCACTTCACTAGCTTTAATGCTTGAGCCTTTGACAATGCATTACATGAATGTTTGCATGCTTTGGAGTCATTTTGGAGTCACTTGATATGCCATTTCAGATCTGGAACATGCACCATTGTATGCCATATCATCTCCTTGCCATGCTTTGGTGGAGTTGCATTTTTGTGCCTTAAGCTTGGTTAATGCGTTGTGCATACATTCCATGTATTTTGTTGCCTCATTTGCATCTTTGTGGCCACTGATTTTGGGCCTACTAGAGTTGCCTAATTCATGTTTAAGACCATCCTTCTATTGGTTTGCATGCTTGCCTTGCATGCTTGCTTGAATCCTTTGCATAAGTATGTTGCATAGTCCATGTTGCATGCTAGATAACATGCTTAAGAGTTGCATTGCATAAGCATGCATGCTTGACCTCTTGAGATGAAAATGATAGAGGTTTAGCACCCTTGTTTGCTTGTTTGCATTGCATACACTTGAAATCAAAGTTGCACTCTTGATTCTTTGGGCCATCATGCATGGAAATGCGTGATTGGTGGTCCGGGAATCGAGGCACATGCCCCCTTGAGTCACAAACATGATAAGGGGTGTGTTTAGTGCATAAATGGCTTGAATCACATTGCCATGCAAGTTGTTTCCCTCTGCTGCTGTGAGTTGCAGGTTCTGCAGGTATTAAGTGCCGGCCGGCACTATTTAGTGCCGACCGGCAGTCAACCAACAGCCGATGGCTTATTTCAGTGCCGATGAGCTTATTCTACTGCCGGTGGAAGTTCTACCTAGCCGATGATGTCCCCCAGTGCCCTGAGAGGTACTTCTGGGACTTTGGTAAGTTTCTGTGGAGGAGAGCAGAGGAAACAGAGGCAATCCTTGCATGGCGGTGCGATTCCGAGCCAGCCCCGAACACGCGCTGCATCCGGCCCTCATCCCGAGGCGGTTTAATGCTTAATTAGATTAATTAATTTATTTTGTTAATTTAATTAATTTGTAATATTTAATTAGCTAGAGTAGTTAGTTATTTATTCGGTTTTGTATTATTATTTTGGTCCCTCCGAGCGAGGGCAAAAATGTAATAAGTGTGTGTGAGTGGGTGTATGTCTTCCAAATCCTCATTTCTTTCTAACCCTTTTATTTATCCGCTTACAGTGGTAGATTAGGGCACATTTAAATTAGCATACCTTATGCAATGCATGTGTGCATCCATGCATCTGTTTACATGCACCGGGCTCGGTACATCATGCAAACTGCATTGTATTTCAATTCCAAATTGAATACGTGATAGTTGTTGCATTTCATGTGCCATGCTTAGGATAGCCGAGCCTGTCTAGATTGCATCTATGCCTGTGTTGCATTAGTCACTTAACATGAACTAGGTCATGCATGTTTGCTAACCGGGTTATTGTTTTTGGCACAGAGTACGATGTAAGTTTTTTATGCTTTAGCACTTCGCATGCGTGTGAATGTTAACATGACAGTATGCTTGCCATGCCGCTAAATACTTATGTGATATTACTGTTTGAATGCCTGTGGGTGGAGGTTAGATTGCCTGAGTTGGAACAACTCGTTGAGATCCGAATTTTAGCCTACTTGCGAGTAGCATAAAAAACCAACACGTTTTTCGAGACAAAACGGATATGCAATGATTATTTCCGAATTAGGCAGCCTAGTCTATACTTTTGTGCTGTGCGCATCACATAGTAAATTCTAGGTTAATAATCGGTACAAGAACACGTAATGTTTTCAAAATCGGATATCACGGTTAGTAGAGGCCGGTCTTCGGACCGGGCGAAAGGGGGTGCTCATAGCTGACCTTCCCCGATCGTACCCAAGCTCCCGAGCCAAGTCACTTTGGTGATGACGGACATGTGGCCTTCGGCACCGAGTCAGGGTTTCCTAAATTTCCCATTTTAAAATATTTAGGTGGCGACTTTGTAATCTGGCAAAGCAGTCCATGTTTGGCACTACTTTTTCAAAAATCTGTTTTTCTTCAAAACGATTTGCCGGATTTGGACTCTTTGGTTCAGATTTAGAACCGCGACAAACAAAAATCGAGTCCGTACTGTAGAGCGAAGCCCACGGGCGCGTCTACACTAATTAGTAAATTGTTCTTGTATTTCTTTCCCAAAAACGGTTTTTTGAAAACAATTCACCAAACTGTGTTTTCTAGAAATTGAAAGGGTTTGTTGCACTTTAGACCATCTCCAACGGTTCATCAAACTTGACATTAAATTTAAATTTTGGTGAAAAAGTTACTGTTTGGTGCTCCAACGATTGCACCAAATCGGTATCAAATTGAGAATTCACCAAAAAATTCATCAAAGTGAGAACAGCGTACAGATTTCATCAAATTACTGTGCACGACCGTTGGAGGAGAGGAACCGGTCAACCAGCCGGTCGCCCGGCCGGTTGACCAACCGGTCGACCACGAAAAGGTTCAAACAGTTCAAATTTATAGGTTAAAAAAAAAAAAAAAATTTGCCTTACCGGTCGACCAGTCGGTCGACCAATCGGTCCACCACTAAAAGGTTCAAACAGTTCAACTTTATTGGTTCAAAAAAAAAAAAAAAAAATTTCCTCTTACCGGTCGACCAACCGGTTGTCCCGGAGCAGATTTGATAAAAAGTGAACCGTTGGAGCCGTCTGTATCAAATTGAGAAAATGGTGATTTTTTTACTCAGATTTGGTGAAAATTTTGGTAAACCGTTGGAGATGCTCTTATATCCCTAAATTATCGTCAAATTGTCTATTTAATCCATAAATTATCGATTGTGTACTATGCCCCTAAAATACATAAATCAAAATATATTTAGTCCCTAAACTATCAATTGAATTCATTATGTCCCTAAAGTGTTTAATTCAAACTTATTTAGTCTCTAAAAGGATTACAAAAATAAAATATAAGCCTATAAATATTATAAATTAGTAAAAGACCATATCTAATTAAAATTTTATTTTTTTAAAAAAAAATTCTTAAATTTTTATTCTGTCTTTCAAAAGTGGGCCTCAATCCATATATTAAATTTCTTTTATAAAGATAAGGGTAATTATTTGTAGTGTTTTCTTACTTATCTTTTACAATGGATACGTGTTTACCTTTATCTAATATTATATGTCAAATTTCGTTTATAATTTTTAATTTATTATTTTTAAGTTTTTCACTAAGTTTTTTTTTTATTACTTAATTAATGTATTATTTTGTGCTATTACTATTGGTAGAGAAATGTTATTATTTAAGCTATCTAATTCTACTTCTTCAGTATGTATAATATTCATATAATTTATTGACAAAATTAAAAAATCAGACTTTAATATTAATTTAAGCACACAACGAAATGATATACCTTTTAAAGACAAAATAAAAATTTAAAAGATTTTTTTGTAATAAAATCTTAATTGGCGAGAGTCTTTTACTAACTTATAATACATATGACATATATTTTATTTTTGTAATCCTTTAGGGACTAAATAAGTTAGAATTAAATATTTTAAAGATTTACTAGATTCAGGGACTAAATAAATAGACTATGATTTATATACTTTAATTACTAAATAGATTCAATCGATAGTTCAGGAACTAAATAGACAATTTGACAATAGTTTAGGTTAAAAAGTGTAATAAACCCAAACTGGAAATAGAAAAAGATAAGATATATAAAGACAATTTTAGTTATTAAAGTATGTGTTCTTTATTATTTTAGTCCCTCAAGTTTCAATTTTGTTATTTTGGTCATCAAGTCGTCAATTTTAGTCAATTTTGTCATATCTCTAACGTCTGTTTTGATCATGGAAAAGTATTTTATCCTTTGATAAAAGACAATTTTGGTCAATGTTGAGGGCTAAAATGACAAAATTTAAAACGTGAGTGACTAAAATAACAAGAAACACAGTACTTTAGGAACGAAATTTGTCTTTTATTCATATTTTTGTTATTAATGCAGACAGATGTTAGACCTAGGACTAAATTAACTTAAATTGATAATTTTAAAGACAAAAATAAAATAAAATAAAAAAACTAAAAAAAATTGAAATTTAACCGACTAAAATGAAAAACAACACATATTTTAGGAAGGAAAACAGTATTTTATTATCCAAAAAGAAAACAGAACCAAACAGATATATTCCAAAGGAGTATTGATTTGATTGTGAGATCTTTTAATGACGTTATTAGCAGTACCTCCTGAATCCTTGAAACTTATCATTGTTTCTGGAAATAAAAAGAGGGCACTCAGGCCATCAGTCTATTTATGATTTTTTTTTGGGCCATTAGGCCCAAGCTCTAAGCTCTTTAGGCCGAAAGGATATAATTTGTTCAAAAGAACAACTATCTGTTGAGATTAATCTATTTGCCTATTTGTTGAAATCAATCTATCTATTGAAATTCACCAAACTAACTATCTATTGAAATGTGACACGTGTCACTCATTTCACAACCTATCTGTTAAATATCACACATTTCTCTACCTCATCATCACCAACTACTACCGCCAACCGACAACGACTTTTTCGGTGTATACTTATCACCAAACAAGATTTTACTTGGATCTAATGCTTATACCCCTTTTGAGGTGGACTTTTCACTAAATTTCTCCAAAAAAAAAAAAAAAATCACCTTGGATTTTTCACATGAGCATCATGTATTTATGTGCAATGTCCAGAATTATAAATCAAGCAAAATACTAAATATTTTACTTAATTTTAGCTTGTGAGAGACATAAATAATGTGGTAGGACGAGAAATACGCTCTTGCTTCCCGTGGAGGATTGGTAATCCTTCATTGCTGAATTCCTACACAAAGAAACGAAGAGGCCCCGGCGGGAGGTGTTCACCGGATAATTCCTCCGAAGATTGGATCAATTCTCTCTCTTATGCTGTGTTTGATTTGAGGATTTAGGAAGGGATTTAGAAAGGGAAAGGAAAAATGTGTGTAAAACTATGTGAAATATAGACATGTTTTATTCACATTTCACAAATCTTTTCTATTTTCCTTTCCAAATCCCTCTCCAAATCTCCCAAGCAAACACAGTATTAATGTTTCTCAAATTTCTCAATACTTTTTTTCCTTCTTGTTTCACTTAGGTACCTCGACTTCCAACATACAATCTCTATTTATAGATTCATCATTACTCTTTATTTTCTTTGTCATGTCAATCCAACTTTGTTCCCTTTGATGGGATATTACCTTTTACCTGATGTACTCGTAAACCCTCATTTTCTCTTTGAAAAACTTACTTCACCTTGGCGAAGTTCCCTCTTCGGCATCAACTTTGGTGGACGAATTGGCCAGAATCTTTAGTGATATTTGCCAAAAGAAAATGGATTTCTTTGGTTACCATAATTTCCCCACGAGCTCTAAGCCATGGAGGGAGCTCGACTTGCGGCTCGGTGAATTATTCTTATGTAGAAGCGATATCGCCAAGCTATAAATTTGAGCATGGGCACGACTGACAGCTGTCATCGTTTGATTAAAGTAGAGGTTTTAAATGTGCTACCAGCTTTTCGCTTCCTTGTCGCATCAACTTTCAATCACGTCTGTAGTGGCTGTGCCTTTTTGGGTATAAGGCACATTTTCACACAAATGTTGTACCAACTCGTTTCCCACATCAATAGAGACGCCACTTAATTTTAAGGAGAATTAAAAAACCTTTAACAATAAAAACTAAGCAAAAGACCTTATTCATCACAACTAAATAATCAAGGTTCAGAAACTAAGATACAAAATGGGAAGGTCTTTAAATGATGCATCCCTTTTTGCTCAATCAAGTGATTGGCCCCTACTAATATTCTATTTTATGAAGTTAATGATTAATTATTTCACAAAATTTTTACTAACCTAAAACTAGATGATTGAATAAAGCAAATATCACCCAATGTTTCCACCAAAACTCACAATGTTCCATTAAAAATATATTTTTGAACATAATGGATATAAACAAGAACTAAATCAAGAAATATTTAATAAAACACTCAAACCATCCAATTTTACATCAAAAAACATTTAACTTGGATTATTGACAAAACAAATGCACATACAAGAAATATGCTAAGAAAGGAAGAAAACTTACCTAGATTCTACCGCCACGCGTCAAGCAATAATGTACATGATCGTTAACATGCTACTAAATATGCAAATATGAACCTAAGCCCGATATAAGACTACTAATCAAAATTTCATGCACAAAAAGCAACTAACACATACAAAATTTGAAACAAGTTGAATATACAATGATTAAACCTAGCTATATGCATGCAACTATGAAAGTTAAACTATCCTAAACATGTTGTTTAAATAACTTAAACAAAACATGCAAAATAAAGCGAAAAACATGCAAGACAATCCTACATGATGCTTTATGTTATACTAACATCCTAGCTATGATTACATACTGAACAATAAGTGGAAGCTACTAAAATATTAAAACTATAAGCACTTACTTGTTGGTTTTAATCACAAACCAAAGAACACAAGAAGAAAAAGCGAGTTTCCTTGCTTGTTAGCTTCCCTCAAGCTTTGGTTCGACTTTGATTCACTTTTCTCAAACCCTAGATGCCCTTCTAGGTTAAAAAGCTACTGTAGAGTTATAATATTTTTGGAATTACGATTTATGTAGAAGGAAGGAAAGTCTCTTTCTCTTTAAACTCACTAAATTTTTTTTGTAAAAACATCAACTGAGAGTCAAATGGACCTACTTAGGCAATAAAAAGGTCCAAGAGCCCAAAACCATGTACCCATGCATGCATGCATAGCATTCACATGTTGGGGGCACCTGCGTTGCACATGAAGCTTGGTAGGTCGTATAACGATTCTAGTTTACCGGACCCATTTGATATTTTTGATCCTGGTCTTATTGCCTTGTACGATTGTTCATGTCTTATTTCTTCTTAATCCTCATCGAGTTTGGTTATTGGAATGTCATGGTTGCACTTGAAACAGGTTGAGAGTTAGTTTTTCAAAATGGTTCCTGCCAAGATTTTGGCTTCTTCGCTCAAGCAGCGCTTCTTGCGCTCGAGCGGTCTTTGAGAACTCACAATACTTTTGCAGGCCTACAAAGATACTGGGAGTTGGCATTCTATGCTCGAGCGGTCATTCTTACGCTCGAGCGGTGCTGGCTCGAGCAACACTTCCTGAGCTCAAGTGACGGTCCTCTATCTGTAAAACTTCTAGGAGTTTGTATTCTTCGCTCGAATGGTCACTTTCTGTGCTCGAGTAGTCTCACTTATTGTATTTGGTCACTCAAGTGACCATTCATTCGCTCGAGCGGTCTGCATGTATATCAAGTTGTAAAGTTCACTTTTTGAGTCACTTTTTCACGCCTCTCTCTCTCTAAATCTCAAATCTACTCTCTTTCTCTCTCTCTAGAAATCGTCTCTAAGCTCCAAATACACCTTGATCCACCTATTTCTACACCCTAGTCCCTTTGTTAAAAAGAGAGAGCACGTTGAAGGCTTCATTTTAATCAGTGAAGTTTGTGTTTTTAGCTCCATTGAGTTCTACCCATCTTTCCTTTGGGTCTTCTTCTTTGAGGTAGGGATTCTCCACACTTTTTTTATGATTTTTAACTTGGTTATTTGATATTTCTAAAACAATATTGTGATTTGGGAATTTTTAAACAAATCTATGGTTTTTGGTTAAAACTCAAAAGAGAGGTTTTCAAATGGATTCTTGAAATTTGCTATGGGATTAGAAATGAAGTTGAGTTGTGATAAAATGATTGGTTTTGATCCTTGGAATTGATTTTACAACAAAATGGGGTTTTGCCCTAAATATATTAAATGTTGATTTTGTATAAATAAATGGAATTGGTGTTAGAAATGTGAAATTGGATTGATATTCATGAGGATGGTGGAGTTGGGTATGCATTACCACTCACATCTTGGAATTTGAAAAGTTTATCTTTATGGAAATTAATTATCTATTTAGAGATATTTGTTTTGGACTATCAGTGGAGGATATCTGTGATTGTTATAGAAATTGCATGGGAATTAAGAGAATTGAAACTATTTTATCATCCATTGCATTGAATATTGTTACATATTTAACACATTCAAAATGTTGTTGTTTTGAGAAAAATAGGTGAATAACTTGGTGAATCTGGATAGAAGTATAGTTGTGGTATTAAGTTGGCCTGTGTGTCCTTGGTGAAAGACTAGGAACCCGCGAGAATAGGTGTCGAGCCTTTCGGTTAATACCGGTAAAAATGACAAATTTGTAGTGCTTTTAACCTACTTGTAGACACGTCCTAGAGATTCACAGTGTCGTATTCATTGCCCTGTTTTCTGCTGTAAAGGAAATGATATCATGGTTTGAGATATAAACTTGGCATTGCACTGTTTTGGGAAGATAAAGAAAAATGTTTTGGCACGAGCATTGTATATGCATTCACCTTATAACTTTGCTAAGATTTATATACTGTGTTGGATTATTTTGACTAGGTTTTGGCTCACCCTATATGGGTGTAGACACCTCATTTTTTACCGCCCTTGAGACTTGGGCGCTTTATTCCGAACACTTGATGATGAAATATTATACTGTGTAATCTTTCGAATCTTCAACAAAGGAATTCAGTTTTGAGCTTCAAACCCAAAACCTTGCACCCCATTTGGACCAAAACCTATTTTTCTAGCCTAATCACAAAAAAAGCAGCAAGACCAAAAGATGATCGGCAGGCCATATTCTTTTGACAGGCCGGTCGGCCATGTTTAGCGAAACAAATATTTTGTAGCAACAGGCTGCTTCCATGCACGGGATTTGGCCAGCTGCTCTCTTTTGAAGATATTTTCGTTGAAAGGCGGTTGAAACTCTATAAATACAACACCTTCCCTCTGAATTTAGGGTTAGAACAATTTCTCAAAGGCTTAGACAATTGCCCAAAGCTTTCCTCCACCTTCTCAAATATAGATACACTATAGATGCACTATTGAAGATCAAACTTGAAGCTTTTTGCTGAAGCTTTGAGCCTGATTTCAGATACTTGAGAGTGTTTAGATTGAAGTTTGTGAATCAAGAAGCTCTTCCTCTTTTCAAGAGGTTGATCTTTAAACTCTTTATCATCACCTTTTCTCTCTCTTTTTCTTGTCTTTACGTATTGTTTTTCAGAGTATTTTGGGGCTAAGATATGTGATTTAGAGTTACCAAAAGTGAAGGAGTTAGCCACCCTTCGTTAGGCTTGTTTGCTAGGTGAAACCTCTTAGCTTTATTCCATTTTTTGCTTACTTTTTCCACCTCCTAAAACTGATTTTCAGTGCGTTGTTTGTGGCATGTTTAATGTGTTAATTTATGTTTTGATTACTATAGTTGTATTGTTGTAAGTCATCACGAATTTGGCGTGTTTAGGATATAGCGGCCAATCCGTTTGAGTTAATCGTTTTACTTTGTTACAGTTTTCCCTATGTATCTTGGAACCTTGTGGTCATGAGAGGATTAGAGCTTAGGCTTAGCCACCCTGCCACAAGTTTGTTTAACTAGCGATAAATTTCTTATTTTCATGCCATTGTTGTACACCTTGTGAAGTATGTCCATCTCTTCCTTGAAGTAACTTCATGATAGGAAAGAGATAGGTAAAATAGTCTTGTTGTCGTTGTGTTTAGTAAAGCCTTTTCCTATTGCTTCTAAGATTATCATACAACAAATTTGCGATAGTTGATGATTTGTGAAGCAAACCAACTCTCTCCTTGAAAATCTTCATGATAGAAAGGAGCAGGAAGGATGAACATCTTTTAGAAACACTCTATCTTATTCTGTTCCAGTTTTGTTGCAGCAGGGTTTTTCTCAAAAACAGTGGCTAGCCAACCATTATTATGTATAGCCGACCATCTGATTAGGCTGGCCGGCCAAACATGTTGTACAACAGTGGTGATTCTCTAACAAAATAGAGCAGATCTTGAGGCCAAAACAAAACTGTTTTCTAACTGCGAACAAGGCAACTCTTGGCAGCAAACAGAAAGGTTTCCAAAGGATGTTCTCACTCGTGCGCACGCGATTCCCCGCCTCTCATTCAAGTCCTTTAAATTAGTAGCTTTGAGATTCATATTTTGTAATAGTTAGTTAAGTAATTAGTTAGTAATTAGTTAATTTGTTCATTCCTTTGTGTTTGTAATAATTAGTTAATTAGGACATTCGAACCCTCTTGTGCGATGGCAAATTTCTAATATTTGTATGTCTTTAAACCCCCATTTCTTTCTCCCTTTTTATTTACATGCTTACAGTGGTTGTACAAAGCATCATATTTTCTTTTATCATTACCATGATTTGTATCCATTTTTGCATACATTAGGGTTCGGCTCATCATTCTTGATATCATTGATTATTTCTTACTTGAATACGTGTGTTACCTCATGCATTGAGTGGATCCATATGTGATGTTCATAGCCAAATCAAGTAGTTGCATATGTGTATGTGTTGCATTAGTCATTTTGCATTTCTTTTGTATCTTGCATCTTTCTAACTACCTTCTTTTCCTTGGCTTGCCTCATTTGAGTATTACGTGAGCATTTTTGCTTTAGCATATCGCATATGTGTTTGTGTTGCCATGTCGAGCATACTACCATGAGGCTACTTGCTTACTTGAAATATCTCTATGAATGCCTGTGGATGGAGGCTATTTTGCTTAGATTGGAATGACTTTGATTATCATACATATGAACTCGCTTTTCGTTTGAGTTGCACATATTCAGAAAACTCTTTTCAAGAAAGCATGAAATCAAAGCATTCCAAAATAAGTGACGTGGTCTATACATGTTTGCTCCACATAGTAATGTTAGCATATTAATAATCAGAACATGAGCATATAATGTCCGTAAAATTCACATCATGATTTAGTAGAGGCTGATCTTTAATCGGGTGAGCGTGGAGCTCAATTCGCGACCTTTTCCTCTCTTACCTAAGTTCCCAAACCGAGACACTTTGGTTATGACGGACAAGTGGCCTTTGGCACGAGTCACGGGGTTTCCTAAATTTCTCAAAAACATTTAGGTGGCGACTCTGAAATCTAGAAATACAGTCCATTTTTGGCATCTTTGATGATTAATGGATTGTCTAAGATTTGTCGGATTTGGACTTTCATTTGTTTTTTTTATTTCACATTGCACTTATGAAACCAGATTCAGAACCACGGGAGTCCGAACTGTAGGGCAATCATATCCGAGGAGATTAAACCCCTCTGAGAAGCATGAAAAACCTGCTACAGTTTCTCGCAACTTTGCTAGGGAAATTTGAGAACTTGACTTGAACTTCGTGATATGAACTTTTATCTACATATATATGTTCTTCGCATTGCATTCGCATGTCATGTTAGGAACACAACCTCGGATCTAGGTTATTGTTGTACCATTTGATCCTCCTTTCACTTTTCAGTGTTAGGTGTAAGGTATATTAGGTACCTTGCTGAGGTACCCTTTTGACCAATTGGCCTAGTGCATGTAGTAAGCTCCAGTGACTTTTCCAAAATAGAACAGGATACCCGCCCATATTCAGGATATTGTGATACCGCTTGTTTGAACTAGTGAAACTCTAGCTCATTCCAAAGCTAGAATAGGGTAACCCTACCTCCTCATAGGGGTGTTTTACTCTATTTACCTGTTATGTGCTATGCAATGGATCTATACAAGGGTTCCTGATATCAATGCTTCAGTTATATCAGTTTGGGGAGCAGAATTCAATGGAGAGTACAGCCATTCAGCTGTGATCATAACTATTCTGTTGAAAATTGGGTTGAGGTGCTGTATGTTTTTTTTTTTCCCCTTTTGCTAGGTAGTTCTGAAACCATAGCTTCAGAAGGTTCTGATATCCCCCAGGTGCTCTGGACTCGTGTTGATAGAATTTGTACGGTTGGGGATTTCGTTGCTTCACTTTCGCCGGTGGCATAATGAAAAAGGACCAAACAGGGTTAACTGGTCCCACTATTCCGACATTCACCAGTTAAATTAGCTTTGTTGAATCCCAGGCGTAATCATTTACTCCTATAATGGCTTAGCCTCCGACAACTCTAGAGGATTCACTGATCTGGCTTTAGCTAACAGTAGATTCGCTTCAACATGATATGGCCTGATAAACCGAGATCACCAATAGGTTGCAACAACAACAACAACAGCCAGTTGCGACTTCTGTTCCTCATACACTTGACACAGCTACTCTTACACTGGGTACTACTGCCAATCCTACGGCCCAGGATCTATCAGCCGAAGGTGTTCCTGTTCTTCCAGTCCTGGCAGAACTAATCTCGGTCCAAATGTCTAGAGCTCTGGTTCACCAAACCGAGGCACCTTTTGAATTTGAGTTTGACCTGACTCTACTCGAAGTCAACAAACTTGAAAAACTGTTCAAGAAGGCGTAAGGAGTTAACTTTATTTCGGATATCGAGGACGGGTATACTGAGTCTACTGTTACTCTGCTAGAACGGTTCAAAATGCCTCATATTAACCGTTTTAATGGTTCTAGAGACCCAATGGTACATCTGTGTCTTTTTTTTTGATATTCTGAGACCAATGGGTTTGATCAGAATTCAAAAGTTGTCGCTATTTGGCAGGGCCATGTCTAGTACAGTTGCCATCTGATATGCTAAATTAAAGGACTCTGTAAAATAGAACTAGGAGGAGTTGGCCGAATCTTTTGTTGCCCAGTACTCCTACAACACGGAACTCGGGGTCACAACTCGTGATCTTGAGGCAACGTGTCAGGAGCCAAAGGAGGGCTTTTTAGAGTTCGTTATTAAATGGAGGGAAAAGACAGCTATGATGGCAAACAGGCCTCTAAAGAAAAAGCAAGTCTGTATAATTGTTAGAAATCTACATGAAAGGCTATTGCAAAAAAAGATAGTCCGCCCACTATTCAACTTTAAAGACCTCCATAAAATTGGGTTAAAATCGAGGATGCCATCAAACTAGGGATCATTGTGGAAGGTAATGAGCCTATGAGGAAGAATGTTATCCGCAGTTGCAATGCTACTACCAGTGGTAGCACAACTGCGAAGTACTCAAAAGTAAATACTGTCACCAGTCCCATCAAAAACCATTTTGCGGGCCTAAAACCAACTATTTCAACTCGACCCCAAGCTTGAAATTTCTATCCTCTTTACATGGATCTCTCTCAAGCCTTAACAATTCCGCTAGAAAAAAGGCACCTAGAGCTCCTAGAACCCCGACCCCTCTGAAGTCCTCTTCCACCAAGACATGACCCACTAAATATTGTGCTTATCATCAACAACATAGTCATGATACGAACCGTTGCATCCGCCTCCGTCATAAGATTCAGGATCTTATTGATGAAGAGATAATAGCTCCACCAAAAAGACCTCATGCCATTACTAATCCATTACCTCCACACCTCAACCTAATCCATACACTGCCATCCACCTACAACCCTAGTATATTGTAGACACCCCATTTTTGACCGTCCTCAAGACTTGGGCGTCACCATTTGAACACTCGGTGATCCTCTTTGTTTGTGTTCGTCTTGAGTTCCCGAAGGTCTTGGCTGCACGCCTTGCCTCAGGATCTCTCGACTCGACTGTTCCGTGCTTGGTTTCGGCACCAAACACTTGTGTTTTTGCCTTGAAGGGCAGGGAATGGCTTTTTGGCCATCTCCACATCCCACCGGCCTTCCCCTAACATAACCGGCTGCTTATGGGTGCCACCGGCCATGGTTTCTTAAAACCAATGGCCGGCGGGCACTTTATTTTGCCGGCGACCTCTTTTGCTGGCCGGTTTGACTCCTTTGCACCCTTGAGGCATGGTGCATGCCAGCTGTGCCAGCTGGAATGCACCATCACTCCTCCCCGTGTGGTTTGTGGCTGGTTTGACTCCTTTGCACCTTCATTCCTTCTAGAAGGATGACCTTTTGGCCAAGCTTCTTGGAGAAGCTTGGCCAACTGTCCCAATTTCTTCAAGAAGCCAAGGACCATTTGCACCCTTTGCCCCTTTTGATATAGCTTCTTGGAGAAGCTTGGAGTCTTTTTTTTGCCTATATAAGCACTCATCCTCTCCCATTGTTAGGGGTTGGAGCTTTTAAACCAAAAAACCAGAGCTTCTATATAGATACATCTGATATATCATCATCTCTCTCTATATCTTCCTCTCCCTCATCCTTAAGGTGTGTTTGGAAGCCTAAAAGTGCATTTTTACCTTACTTTTGCACTCACACACACACTATTACACCTTGCTCCGAGATTGAGGGACATTGAGGGTTATTTGTTGAGGTTTTTGACTGATTTTGATCAGTAAAGGGTGGCTGGAGCACCTGTTCTTGAAGTGTTCTTCAAGGGTGAGATTCTTACTTTATTTCCCCCAATCTTGCACTAGTTTTCTACCTATCTTGCATGCTGATTTGAACTTTGTGTATAACATAAAAAAAGCCTTGTATTTCATGCTTTAGACCTTTCATTAAGGGTGTTTTGGCATTGGGGGTCGAAATCCCCCTCTTAGGCCTCTTTTGGCCCCTTTTGGTGTCTTTTCCTCAAGCCTTGTTTACTTTGATGTATTAGCCTTCTCACCACTGAAATCCAGTGGATTTTCAGTGGTGAAGGAGATGGTTTGAAGTCTTGTATAGGGGAGGGACACCCTCTCCCTTCATTGCCTCATTTCCTTGCCTTTTGGCTTAAAGGGCAACATGCATGCTTGACTGATTTTGGCCCTATTTCAGAGGTTTTTGGGTGTTTCTAGGTCACATGTTATCTCCGTTTTTGGTCGGATTTGTGTCCCTTTGCATGCTTAACATACTTGCTTTGCATTCCTCTATTTGGCATAGAAATGCATCTTGTGTTTAGGCCATGATTCTTGCATGCGTTAGCCTAACTTCATGAAGGTCTTGGCACTACTTTACCATGTTTAAGGTCTGTTGGCCATCTGTTTCAGTCATGCTTACCATGTTCGGTGTCATCTCTTTGTGTTTTGGCTTATAAGCCTTGAGTATATTGGCCTCTAGCATGCTTAGCTTAGACCATCCTCATGATTTGGCATCATTTAGGATCGTATTTCAGTCCATAAATCATGTTTGAATGTTTGCATATGTGACCTCTTTCATGCTTTGAGGATGTGTCCTTTTATGCCTAGAAATGAGCTTTGGTGCATGCATCTCATTGAAGCTACTTAAGCTGCCATATCAGTGGGTTTTGGAGCCCATTTTTGCATGCTAGGATTCTGTTTTTGCTTGGCTAATTCATGCCATGAGTGGTCATGTTAATGGAAGTAAAGTGCTCCCTTTTGTGCCTTAGCTTTAGGCCCATTGGCTTGCATGTTGACATGAGAGTTTGTCCACCATTTTGGGCACTTTTGGCCACTGTTTTGGGGTGGATTGAGGTCTGCCCCTTCATGGTTTAAGTCCACCATTGCATGCTTGTCTCATGTTTGTTGCATGATCGCTTCATTAGGTGTTGTAACATGATGATCCTATTGCTTAAATTGTCCATGTTTGCATTGCATTTGCATCTTGCATGCCTAAGCATTGCATACTTGCCATGATAGTTGCATGGCATTTGGTATGCCTTGCATCTTAATCTCATGTTGCATCTTTGAGCCATGTTTGCATAATATGCATTGCATTACTTGGTTTGGGGTGTCAAACCAAGTGTGAGGGTTAAGAAGTGTTCATACTACAAGTGATGTAACGCGTCTTAACTCTCGGTCACCGGGGCCCTTGACTTCGACATGATAGGGTCTTGGTCCTCATTTGTGTGTTGCATGCATTTTTACATCAAATGGCAAGCTTGATCTCTTAGGCTATCATGCACAATTGATGGCTCGAGGATCGAGGGCCATGTTTCCCTGAGTTCAATACATGATGGGGAACATGACCATGCTCACATGTGCCTGAAATCCCATGCCATATACTGCCTGTCCTCTGTTGCTGTCAAAACTGTTTTCTGCAGGAAATTTTTGCTGACCGGCAGTGTAGAGTGCCGACCAGCAATATATTTGTGGCCGATAACATAAAACCCAGCCGATGGATGTGTTCCATGGCCGGTGGACATTTACTTCAGCCGATGGTATTTCAAAGTGTTCAGAGAACCTGTCCCAGAACTTTGGCAATTTTCAGGGAAGCAAGGCAGTGAAAACAGAGGCAGCAATGGTATGGTACGGGCTTTTCGGACGAGACGGGTTCGAGCATGCATCATTTGCGCATCCCGAGGCGGGAGTTGTGGCCACCTTTCTTTTTTTTTTTTGCATTCATTCTGTTAATTAATTAGAAATTCTGTAATAATTAATGTATTTATTATTCAGACTGTAATATTTATTTGGTCCCTCCGAGTGAGGGCGCAATTGTGTAATAAGTGTGGGTGGGTGTGTGCATGTCTTCCAATCCCCACTTCTTTCTCCCTTTTACTTACCTGCTTTCGATGGTTAGTATTAGGGCATATTTAATTTAGCATACCTTATGCTGTGCATGCGTGCATCCATACATTTGTCTTACATACATCGGGCTCGGCACATCATGCTAACTGCACTTGTATTTCAAATTCCAAGTTGAGTACTTGTTAATTGCAGCATTTCACATGCCATCTTTAGGATAGCCGAGCCTATTATAGTTGCATCCTGCATGCATTCCATTAGCCACCTTAGCATGAACTAGGATCATGCATATGATTACTAACTGGTTTCTGTTTTGGCTTGGAGTACTCTGTAAGTTCTTTCGCTTTAGCATCCTCACATGTGTGTGAATGTTGCCATGATAGCATAAATACCATGAGGCTAGCTGCTTATGTGATATAACTGCTTGAATGCCTGTGGATGGAGGTCAAATTACCTAAATTGGAATGAATGCATTAAAACTGAGAGTTTTTTAAGCCCACTAGATAGTGGCAAAACCGTCTTTTCCAAAGCCCACTTGAGGGTGGCAAAACCTGCATTTTAGCCTACTTGCGAGTAGCAAATCACTTTCAAAGCAAACCTGAAATGTTTTGTTCCAATTTGGGTGATTCGGTCTATACTTGTTTACTGTGCGCATAACATAGTAAATCTAGGCTAATAACCGGAATAAGAACACATAACGTTTTCAAAATCGGATATCACGGTTAGTAGAGGCCGGTCTTCGGACCGGGCGAGAGGGGGTGCTTATAGCTGACCTTCCCCAATCGTACCCAAGTTCCCGAGCCGAGGTAACTTTGGTGATGACAGACACGTGGCCTTTGGCACCGAGTCAGGGTTTCCTAAATTCCCCCCCATTTTAAAAATATTTAGGTGGCGACTCTGTATCTGGCAAAGCAGTCCATGTTTGGCACTTCTTTCAAAAAATCTGTTTTTTCTCAAAACGATTTGCCGGATTTGGACTCTTTGGTTCAGATTAAGAACCGTGACATTGAGTCCGAACTGTAACGAGGTCCCCCCGCGGGCATGTTACATATATACATAACCCCAGACCATTTACCCAAGCTTGAGGTGTTCATTCCAAAAAGCACAAACTTGTGTATGTTGGATACACTAGAATCCCAATCATCTCAAACCCCAAAACTCGTACCCCACAATAGCCCAAGTCCAGTCCAACCTACTCCAAAGAGCCCAACCCAACCAAGTCATCAAGACCAAGTCGGTTCAAAAACACTGAGGGCACCAATGGCCGAACCCACTACTTCTGAACTGATAATCATGGCTAAAGATCTTCAGAGAACTGTGGCAGATTTAATTTTTGGGATTTAGGCTCCATCATCGACTACATCACATACCAGGAATTTCACGTCAAAAAGCTCCCCAATCTTGGGTCGAACTGTTGGAAAGGGTCAACCCGAAGCTATCTCAAGTCTAGATGATAACATGTCAACAACAAATGGGCCTCGCTTCGATATAGCCACCCAATCCCTTGCCAAAGCTGAAGCAAGTGGCAAGAACAAGGCCGAGGCAAGTATTGATCCCTATGCACATCTTCAATGGGTTGTTAAGACTTTGAAGGTCAAAGGGTTGAACAAGTGGCAAGTGCTTGTAATTGTTGCAAAGACTATGGATGACACTTTTGTTACTCTAGTTGGGAGCATTTTGAATCAAGGGGTAAGCCATGAAAAGGAATGTCATACCAGAAACACTCATTTCAGCTCCAATCTTACACTCGCAAAAGATCTCTAAACCTAGTCAACACCTACCGACCCCTTTGTCAATACTTCCAGGATTGGTAGCTGCACCTTCAATCCCCTTGACATGACCTTGTCTAAAGCTCTCCAAATCCTTATAGGACAAGGGCATCTCAAACCCCTTGACCCTCGGCCTCTCTCTGATCGCCTTCCAGCTAGGCATGATGTTGTCAAGTATTGCGCCTTCCATCAACAACCCGACCATGACACTGATCGTTGTTTTCGTATTTGCCATGAAATTCAAGACCTGATTGACAACAAGATCATTACCTGACCAGGTCCTACAAAGCCTCTCAGTGCTGGATCAATGAACTTGGGAGATAATGTAGCTAGTTCTGTGATCGGGGATTGCCACGACCCAAACTCGCCCCTATGGGTTTAGCACCGTAACTGGCCAGTAATCCGAGATTACCGAAGGCCTGCTTAACAGTAAGACAGTAAAACAGAGTACAGGGGCATGGCAGAAGCCAATACAGTAAACAAACAATGTCCAATGAGCTGTGACAGTCTGTATGCAAAAAGACTTTTCATATATATATGCAGTCATAGACAAACAGTATGTACAATAATTATAACCACTCAGAACAAGGACCAAATCCCTGCTAAACAGTACAGTAACAGTCTATACAGTCGTACAAAACAGACACAGAAACAGACAGGGGAAATAAAAACACCCCTAAGCCATAGCTTGGCAGGCTCGGAACCTCGCAGTGAGGCACAGTAGTTGGCTTGACAAAATTGGGAGTTTACTCCGACGCTCCTAGCTCCGGTCTGGTGCCTGATCAGCTACATATATATATATATATATATATGAGCAGTGAGCTAAAGCCTAGTGAATAACATAAAGCATAAAGGGGTTTAGAATGAATGTCCTTACAGTAGTGAAAACAGTTCATTTCAATCAGTATATCAGTTGTTCAGTACAGTAAACAATCATATGTGGTACATCCATTAGCATAACAGTAAACAGTAGGTCTTAAAAGACCGAACAGTAAATGATGGCCATCAATCAGTAAACAGTAGTGGTTCCAACGAGGGAACCGACAGAGATCTCTGTAACAGTAACAGTTAGTAACAATAGTTGCTAAGGATGCCACAATACAGTTCAGAATATAGGACAAACATTCATTCAGTTAACAGTATCAGTTCAGAAAGCAGTACAGTTCAGTATCCAGAAGATAATCATTTTGAACATATCTTTACACAATTGTTACTCACAGAGTTTTGGGCTACAATAATGCTAGAGCGCGTCCCCAGTCACCAACCCTACACAGTTTACAGATTGAACACACACTAAGCTATACAGTTGGGAAAGATAATAACTTACTCCCTAATTTGCCTCGGTGTGTTCTACATCTATATCCTCATTAAGATGCCTTAAACTAGGCCTAAGAATGCCTAGGATGGGATGAGGATGCAAAGATGTATTCAGAAAACATTTTCAGAATTTTCAGAAAAACAAAGTCCCGCTCGAGCACAAGTTTCCCCGCTCGAGCGGATACGTAACAAAGGTCTCCGCTCGAGCGTAAACTCTACCGCTCGAGCGGACCAAAAAGTACTGGATGCTTAAAAATCATGCTCGATTGGGCGCTCGATAGCCGCTCGAACGCAAGACACAAGGTCCCGCTCGAGCGGACTATAATACATTGCAAAGTACTGGATGCTCGAATTACCCGCTCAAGCGCCACTCTCCTCGCTCGAGCGGGAGTGCAAAATCTGGAAAATCCAGATTGTACCTCCAAGCCAAAAACCAAGTTTAAATGCACTAAATTCGATCCTCTTGGGCCAAATTTCTGGAAAACATTTGTAAACACATAGCATAACATGATTCAAAGATCAATTTGATAAATCAAAGCCCAAGGGTGTTTCAGTTAAATCCAATTTCAACCCACATTTCATGAACATGATCCAAACATGACATACATGAGTTTTAAATCAATTCAAAGCTTCAATACATGCTCTAATGAGCCAAATCATTCAATAACATGATGGTATCATGAACCTTAGCTAGAACTTGTACATGCATGCAACAATTATCCATGAAATCAACTTAAAACTCAACACTACCGACATGCATGCATGGAATGAGCTCCAATTCAACATTATTTGACTCAATCTTGACTTAAATCACTAGAGGCTCATGAATCATGCAAGAACAAGCCTAAACACAACAACGAGAGGTTGAATTTCTTACCTAAGTCTTCAATTAGAGGTGTAAGAGCTCAATTTACAATTATCTTCTAAAATCTCCAAGTCTTCAAGCAATTTACCCAAGAACAAGTCAATTCTCTCCCTCACTCTCCCTCTTGGTCGGCTATGACAAGAAAATGGTTGAAGAAAATGTTTTGAGCAATGCAAGACTAAGTCCCTCAACATTTGGTATAGTGGCCCACTCAATGGTCTAATGGTAAATAAGTCCAATACTTGCAATCTATCAATGTTTAATCTAATTTAATCATCCCTAATCACTTTTCAATTAAATATACCATAAAATCACATAAATTATGGTGATCATGAATCACTAATCAATTTCTGGTTCGGCCGCCGATAAGGCCTTCAATTTGCAGTTTAAACACAAAGACATGAACAAATAATCAAACGATCAACAGGTAGAATGCACTTAAACAGATATAGTCAATCAGTCAGTTCAGTATTTCAATCAATTCAATTATCCATTATAATCATTCTCAGTTTAGCAGTAATCGGCAATTAATCGGTAATCAGTGGTGAGGGTTATTACAGGGATGAACCACCTACTGATGGCATGTATGTTACTCTAAACGATGGCACGCACTGTTTTTAGCAATTTGAAAATGCTTTTTATTTTACTTTCTAAATTGGGTGTTGAGTTAGCCTTGTTGCGTCAGAGTTTAGTGATTTTGAAGGTGTTAACTCGGACATCATTGTCTTGTTTGTATTTGTCTTTTCACTCTTTCTTTTGAGTCTGTTTGCATCATTGAGCCATAAATTCTAAATGAAACTGCAGTAATTTTCACTTACTTCTTTGTGCCTTTAAATCATTACATTGACAAAAGTTTTTCAAAACTGTTTCCACAACTGTGCTAAAAACAAAGAGGAAGGAATTCCTTAGGATTTGCAAAATTTGATCGACTAAGAGGAAAAGAGGCATGCTAAGCCCTTAATGAATAAGATCATATCTGTTAATGTGGGTACTGAGAAGGATCCTAGCTTGGTCCAGATTAATTCTACATTGTCTTCAAAGGAGCAGCGAGCGACTGGTCGTTTCATTAAAAGATTTCAAAAATATTTTTGCGTGGTCCTTATGAAGACATGCCTGGAATTGATCTTGTGATTGTACAGCATAGGATCACTCTCAACCTTGAGACTCGAACCCTTTGCTTTCAAACCTTGATTTAGAATGTTCAAATCAAACCAAAATATGAGGCTCACATGGCCAGATTGGAAGTAGCCCTTGAACTAGGGGCAATAAGGTTAGATGTGATCGAAGGAAGCTTACATAGTTGGATTAGAAGCATCCCTTGAACTAGCGGCAAAAAGATCAGATCTAATCGAAGATTCAAAACTGGGTCATTTCTCAAGCCAATAGAGACCAGCAAGAAAGCCAAATCCCAAGATTTGAGAGAAGAAAATTTATTGCTGAAGCATAATCAAGTTCCTATCCACGACACTATGGGAAAATTCAGACCCAATTGGATGGACCCTTACATCATCAAAGACTATTTGGTCAGGAACAACAGCCATTCTCATGGATTCAGGTGGCTTAGAGATCTCACAACCAACCAACATAGATAAGTTAAAATTGTCTATCCTTGAGAGACTCGCTGGGCCAAGAACCCGGAAGGGCCAAGCAAAAGTTAGAGCAAAAAAGAAAAAAATAAAATCAAAAATAAAAAGAGAAAGAAGAGAAAAAGAAAAAGAAAAAAAGAAAAATAAAGCTCACAAGGTTGAAAACCCGAAAAGGAGTCTTTGGCAAAACTTAGAGCGTAAAAGGAGTGAGTTAATACCCGAGTGAACCTTAACTGAGAACTATGTAAGGCCTGATTCTCATCTTTGGGATACGTAGGCAACTTCATCCTGAAGTTTGGCCCCAACCATTTTCAGCCTGCTTGTCTCATCCATGTTGATTGGCTTATCCTTATTCAACTCAGCTATCCTATCCATGTCCAAATTGGCTCATCTTCGTTCAAATTCAATTATCCTATTCCATTAAAAGATTCAGCTGCAAGACAAATTCAGTTCGGGTTTGAGGTTGTGCATCTCAAGAGTTAATTTCATGTTGGTCGGGTAGTGGCCATTTGCAAAAACAAATTTTGAGGATTTTTAGTGAAGTTGACTAATTTTCTCAAAAATTATTCCATTTTTCCAAAACTAGACCATTTCTTGAACCCAAAAAGGAAAATTCTTAGTGCTCACAGCTTGACTTACATAATTTTAGCCCTGTTTGGTAGAGCTGTGGGAAAGTGGTTATAGCTTATGCCTAAACAGCTTATAGCTTATAACTTTCAGCTTAAGCTGATTTCCAGCTTATTCTTAAAGCATCTCCTGCCCCACTCAAAGAATAAGCTGATTTCTGACTTCCACAAAGCTATAAGCTATAAGCTATAAGCTAAACCAAACACATCAAAATAGCTTAAATTAAGCTGAAAGCTGAAATAAGCTGTAAATAATTTCTGCCAAACAGGCACTTTAGAACAGAAAGTACAATAAGCATGTTAATCTAACTCTCATATTGGTTTTAAAAAAAAAAAAATTAACAGAAAGCCAAAAACAAAAAAATATAGTCAAAATGATGAATTAGGGGCACAATCGAGTCAAGTTTTTTGTCTTTTCCCCACTTTCAACGCACTCGCTAGAAAGGGCACAACTAAAGCTAGCAGTAGGAGCCAAAAGCTCTCTCATTCTCCAAGCAGTGAGGTATCAAGCCAAGTGTGAAGCACGAACTAGAAATGGAGCTAGATATTTGACCTCCTCATTTGGACAGGTCTGATCACACCCAAACTGGTGTCTGAACCATAATGGGAAGTAGAAAACGTGATGTATGAGACCAATCAATTATATACCTGGCCGGTGGGAAATGTTGTAACTCATCTTGATCAAGTTAAGCCAAGAGCATCACCAAGCCAATGTTAGTTACAGATCTGCTGCACATCCAGTTGCACCACAACCCCTCTGTAGGAAAGCTCACTAGTTGTGAGCGAAAGAAGTAGAATCTCAGTCAAGGGTCCACAACTTTCAGCTTATCCATTAGCCACACCTGGGAAGGGATAAAAAAAATAAGAGGGATTAAAGAATAGAGAGATGTATGCTAAGAGAAAAAAGTAAGGAAAGGGTTTTTTTCGAGAAAATAGAGATCAAGTGCCAAAGTGATGTGAGAGCCATAAATAAGAAAAGTGGGAAACAATACCTGGAGAAGCAATGGGATCCTCGTAAACCGAGAGGTCTCTTACCGGTAGAAAGCATCCAAGTGTTGTGTTTTGTTGTTTTTGTTTGTATTGATTCTTGTTTGGGGTCATTTTGAATTCGGTGAGTGAAAATAGGTGTGTTTAGGTTGTTTTTACTTTGTTTTTCCTTTGTTGAGTTGTATTGTGGTCAGTTGTAAGCTTAATACCTAGTTAAGAACTCATTCTTAGTTTCAATTTCAAAAATAAATCTTTTTGTGCTCAAAGTGCCATGTCATTCCCAACATGATGTGCAAAACATGATTATTTCTTTCATAAACTGCAGGGTCCAACCCCGATCAAAGAGACAGCGAAACAAAGACCTATCTGAAGCTACATAGGTTCTGGACTACAACACAAAAGTGTAGACACCCCATTTTTAACCGCCCGCAAGGCTCGAGCGCTTTGCCGGGTACACTAGATGATGAAAGTGCTGTTGTGTGTGGTTCGAGGTCTCAACGAAGGGGCCATGTTTAAGCTCTAAAACAATACCAAACCTCCTATACTCCCACTGATTATACCCAAGAAATCCATTTTTACACATTGTGCCACCCTATGCTAAGTCTGAAGCAAAAAAACAAGGGAAAACATTGAGGCCCGGCAGTGCCTCATTGAGGGTCGGTCGTGGCTATTGAAGGCCAGCCGTGCCTTAATAGCGAGAAACACTTTCTGGGCAGAAGCTTGCCAGTTGTCCATTTTTGAATATATTTATGACCCCTCTTGCTCGAATTCTATAAAAACGAAGTTGTATCTTTGTTTTGAGGGTCAAAGAATTTCTAAAAAGCCTCTACACCTTCTTGAGAGCTCCTTCTTCTCCTTCTTCTTGTGCAAGCAACCCTTTGAGCAAGCTATCACCTTGAACCTATATCCATACATCATATACACCTTCACACCTTAGCCTAGGAACCTTGGTTGAGCCTAGAACACCATAATTCAAGCTTAAGAGTGTGTTGGGACTTAGTTTGACTCATAAACAACAGCTCACTTCTTTGAGAGGTATAAGCTTGTCATTCTCTCTTTTACTTCTTGTTCTTTCATTTACTATCTAGTTCTTGTAGTTTTGTGTTGTTTTGATTCTCTTCCAAGTGTTTAAGTTTGGGTTTCGAGAGCTACCAAAAGGGTAGAGAGAGTTGCACTCTTTCTTACACCTTTACCTATAGCTCAAACCCTTACTTTGACACGCTTTTTCTTTGCTCCCTAAATTGATTTTCAGAGTTAAAAAGAGGCTAAAAATCATGCTTTGAAGTTTCAAAAGTAGAGGGGTTAGCCACCCCTCCTTGTTCTTGCTTACTAGCCTTGTTTTCTCTCTTTGTTGATCAGCTTTTTAGGCTATTTTCATGCACTTTGAGCTACTGTTTTTCACCCATTAAGGGCTATTCTAGGTTTTTTAAATAGTTCATGCTTTAATTAGCCTGATTGTTGTCTCATAAGTTTGCATACATAACTTGTTGAATATTGTTCTTAGCTTTTCTTTAACTAACTTCCATGTTTAAAAACTTCATTTTAATAAATCAACTTGCTATTCATTTATTTCATTTGAGAGTTGTTTCAATCGGTTGACGATTATTCAAAACATGAACTAACGATTTATGCTTAATGGCTTAATCTCTATGGAGGTTCATTGTCAACGGCGTAGTCTCTTGTTCATGTTGAGAATCATCTCCCGTTTGACATATTTCTCACTTAGTGGACATAATCTTTAGTGGACGTAACAATCACCTTGGACTTAATGGATTAAATGATGGCAAAGACTAATGAATTTGGCTTAAAATGAACCAACTCATATAAAGAAAATGAGTTATATTGCTTGGGGTTCGGCCAGATGTTATGCCAAGTCCATTGTGTCAAGGGTTGTCTTACATCAATTCATGATATTTTGATGAACCTTGAAATGTCTCTACCTCCCTCTTTGAGTTCACTCTATGATAGGAGGGAGGGGTGGTTGTAATTCCTTTCATTTATTGATTTTGTCCAAATTGTATCAGAAATCATCAAGTAATCAACTTGCTCATTGATGGTTTTGAAAACGATTCCAACCTTCTCTCGAGGCTTTCCTATAACAAAGAAGTGTGAGAGGGACAAACAAAGTCTAGAATAACTCTGTCTGCACTATTTTCACTTCAGAACACAAAACAGGATTTTACATGAAATTAAGGCACGGCCGGCCCTTTTGGGGCCCGGCCGGGCCTCATTGAGGCACAGCCAACCATCAATGTTTGTCAGCAGTATGTTTTGCAGAAAAAAAAGGGCAATGGCTGAAGGTGAAACAGAATAGGCCTAAGTAGACAGAGCTGTTCTTGGACACTGTGCATGCAACCCCTTGTGCATCCTTGCTTACATCAATGTTGTAGATTAACGCTCCGATTATTAGCATTGTAATTATTATTGTTGTTACAATTAGTTTTGTTAATTATTAGTGTTGTAATTATCACTGCTGTTTATTTGTAATTGTTATAGCTAATTAACTTAGATAGTTAGTATACTTCTCATGATTATCCTTGTTGTAATAGAGTAGTTAGCTAGTTAATTCTTTGCTAATTTATTCATTCGGTCTTGTAATAATTAGTTTAATTTGGACTTTTAAACTTTGATTCGCACCCTCTTGCACGAGGGCAAATGTGTAATAAGTTGTATGTCTTCCAACCCTACGTCTTTCTCTCTTTTACTTACTTGCTTACGATGGTTAGAATAGGACATCATTTTTTAAATTAGCATTCTTATACGTTGCATCCATTGTCTTATATGCATCCAAGGTTCGGCTCATCATACTAACCTAATATCAACGTTCAAATTCATTACTTGAATATGTGCTTTATTGCATGTCTTGAATGGAATCATATGCCATAATCATAGCTGAGCCTATAAAATACATAATGTGTGCATTGCATTTAGTCATATTGCATTAATTAGAAACATGCATATTTTTTCTAATTATTTTGCTTTGTTTTGGCTCAGAGTACTAGGTGAGCAGTTTTGAGTTTTAGCATCTTGCATCGAATGTTTGTATTACCATGTCAAAGCATATTTCCATGAGGCTAATTGCTTAATTGATATAACTGTTTGAATGCATGTGGATGAAGGCTAGTTGCTTGAATTGGGATAGTTTGATAAATGTCCATTTTAAGCCTACTTTTTCAAGTGGCAAATTCACAAAACAATGTTTCAAATAAAACATAAAATCAAATGTTCTAATTCTTGCAAATTAGTGTATACTTGTGTGCATCGCATAGTAAAAATGGCTAATAATCGAAACAAGAGCATATTATATAAATAAAAATCACATCATGATTAGTAGAAGCCGATCTTTGATCGGGCGAGTGGGGTGCTCAATTCATGACCTTCCCCTCTCGTACCTAAGTTCCCGAGCCGAGGCACTTTGGTGATGATGGACTAATGGCGTTTGGCATGAGTCTTGGGTTTTCCAAATTTCTCAATAAATTTCTCAATAATATTTAGGTGGCGACTCTAAAATCTGGCAAAGTATTCCATTTTTGGCATTTGATTCAAACATCGATTTTTCAAAATAATTGCCGGATTTGGACTCTTTTTGTATTTTCACTTTTCATATTGCACTTGTGAAATCAGATTCAAAATCACGAGAGTCCGAACTGTAGGGCTATTCGTCTTCCAAAAAGAGCACGAAAAGCAAGCTACAAAAAGCAAAAAGGAAAATTGGAGTATCTGAGTTTGTTTCAACTTCAAAAAATTCAGAGATTGCATTCTGAATGCACCTTTTCAGGTCTTGCCATTTCTCCAAAGTATGAGTATACCTCAACCTCGAGCTCAAGTCTGCTTTAAGTCAAAGTGCTTATCAAAGCGTTCTCCCTGAACACCATTCTCCACTAGAGGCATCTTCACTGTATTTGCAATGAGTTCATAGGAGACCAATTGAGACGGTGGAAACTAGAGTTTGAATGACAGTGCCTAGAACACAAAGGTTTGGAATTTTCGAGACTAAAGTCTGGTTTAAATACCTAGGGGTGTATCCTCGACTTGAAATCTGTATGACAGCCCCATAGGTTGAGGTAGTGTGTATGCGCCTCAATTCTGGATACTGAATCAACCTAGTTTGTCACCCCATTGAAGAATAGGGAAAGTTTTGAATATGACTAGAGAGAAAGGTAGTATTCGTGGTTTCCATATGCAGATTTACCCCTTGTCAACATTTGAAGACCTTTGAACTATGAGTTTGAGGTAGAAGGTTGAAAAACACAAGAGGGAGATCCTCTTCAGAGTAGAGCGGTTCATCGCCGCTCACCCCATGAGGTGCTTTCTAAAACGCCGCTTTGTTTGTTTATTGCATTTCCTAAACATCATCCACTACATCGCTTGTCATATATACCACATCGTTTATCACACCCATTGCATCCATTTGTATCATACGTTATCTTGTATTGTTTATCATTTTACGCTGAAAAGCGTTTAGGATCATTGTCCCTTGGGCTTTTCTCAGAACATGTTGGGGCATGTTCTCAAGCAGTTTTCTTAAGACACGTGAAACACATTCCCGAGCGATTTTTTTATCTCGGGGCGTGTGGGAACACGACCCTGAATAATGTTCTCGAAACATGTGAGACGCATTCCCAAACGGTTTTTATCTCAGGGCGTACAGGAACACGACCCTGAGCGGTTTTCTCAGGACGCGTGAGACGCGTTTTCGAGCGATTTTTATCTCAGGGCGTATAGGAACGCGACCCTGAGTGATTTTTTCAAGACCTCTTCTCGCAATTTCAGCGTGGTTAGAGTGTTCTTCCTCTTCTCACGATTCCAACGTGGTTAGACTGTGTCTTTCCTCACACGATTTCAGTGTGTTTGGAATTTGTTATTCCTCTTTTCATGATTCCAGCATGGTTAGAGTGTGTCCTTCCTTACACGATTTAAGGGTGTTTGGAATTTGTTATTCCTCTTTTCAAGATTCCAGCTTAGTTAGAGTGTATCCTTCCTCACACGATTTCAACGTGTTTGGAATTTGTTCTTCATCTTCTCATAATTCCAGTGTGGTTAAAGTATGCCCTTCCTCACACAATTTCAGCGTGTTTGGAATTTGTTCTTCCTCCTCTCACAATTCCAACGTGGTTGGAGTATGTTCCCTTTTCTATGCGAAGCATAGTTTGGTATGCTTTTTTTATCATTTCTGAGCGAGGCATAGTTTGGCTTGCATCTTTTACCCATTCTACGCTAAGCGTAGTTTGGTTTGCATTTTTTTCATCCTTTCTATGTGATGCGTAGTTTGGCTTATCCCCCCTTCTCATCTTTACGATTTTTGGGCGGTATGCTCGTTTGTGGTTTCAATTATTGCATTGCATTGAATATTATTTGTATCATGTCCCTGAACTACGCTGGTTTCTCGCAAAGGGATACGTAGGCAACTTTCGAGTTCAACCAACTGTATTTGCATTTTGTTTGTCCCAAGTCTTATGGCCTCATCAAAGGGTCTTTAACATTCACTTATGTCATTTCATGACTTCGAGCTCTGTCAAATAGGGCCAACTGTAGACACCCTATTTTTTACTACCCCTAAGGCTTAGGCGCTTCATTCCAAACACTCGATGATGAAATATTTTGCTGTGTAATCTTTCGAATCTTCAGCAAAGGAATTCAGTTTTGAGCTTCAAACCTAAAACCTTGCACCCCATTTGGACCAAAACCTATTTTTCTAGCCTGATCACAAAAAAAGCTGCAAGACCAAAAAATGACTGGCAGGACACGTTCTTTTGGCCGGCCGGTCATCCTCTTGGCCGGTTGGCTATGTTTAGCGAAACATATATTTTGCAGCAGCAGGCCACTCCAATGCATGGGATTTGGTCAGCTGCTCTCTTTTGAAGATATTTCTGTTGAAAGGCTATTGAAACTCTATAAATATAGCACCTTCCCTCTGAATTTAGGGTTAGAACAATTTCCCAAAGGCTTAGACAGTTGCCCAAAGCTTTCCTCCACCTTCTTGAATATAGATGCACTATAGATACACCATTGAAGCTCAAACTTGAAGCTTTTTACTAAAGCTTTGAGCTTGATTTCAGATACTTGAGAGTATTTAGATTGAAGTTTGTGAATCAAGAAGCTCTTCCTCTTTTCAAGAGATTGATCTTTGAACTCTCTTTCATCACTTTTTCTCTCTCTTTTTCCTGTCTTTTCATACTTTTTTTCAAAGTATTTTAGGGTTGAAATATGTGATTTAGAGTTACCAAAAGTGGAGGGGTTAGCTACCCTTCCTTAGGCTTGTTTTCTAGGTGAAACCTCTTGGCTTTATTCCATTTTTGCTCACTTTTTCCACCTTCTAAAACTGATTTTTAGCATTGTTGTGTGTTGTTTGTGGGCTGTTTAATGTGTTAATTTATGCTTTGAATACTATAGTTGTATTGTTGTAAGTCCTCACGGATTTGGCTTGTTTAGGATATGGC
This sequence comes from Camellia japonica, assembly GCA_030407325.1. Lineage (NCBI taxonomy): Eukaryota > Viridiplantae > Streptophyta > Magnoliopsida > Ericales > Theaceae > Camellia > Camellia japonica. The sequence goes on along the minus strand of JAPPVO010000016.1, from coordinate 88,726,919 downwards.
AGCCAATCCGTTTGAGTTGATCCTTTTACTTTGTTATAGCTTTCCTTATGTATCTTGGAACCTTATGGTCATGGGAGGATTAGAGCTTAGGCTTAGTCACCCCGCCACAAGTTTGTTTAACTAGCTATAAATTTCTTACTTTCATGCCATTGTTGTACACCTTGTGAAGTATGTCCATCTCTTCCTTGAAGTGACTTCATGATAGGAAAGAAGTAGGTAAAATAGTCTTGTTGTTGTTGTATTTAGTAAAGCCTTTTCCTATTGCTTCTAAGATCACCATGCAACAAATTTGCAATAGTTGATGATTTGTGAAGTAAATCTACTTTCTTCTTGAAAGTCTTCATAACAAGAGGGAGCAAGAATGATGAATATCTTTTGGAATCACTCTGTCTTGCTATGTTCCAATTCTGTTGCAGCAGGGTTTTCCTCAGAAACAATGGCCGGTCGACGATCTCATCAGGCCGGCCAGCTAAGCATGTTGTAGGGCAGTGGTGATTTTCCAACAAAGCAGAACAGATCTTGAGGCCAAAACAAAACTATTTTCTGACTGCATACAGGGCAACATCTGGCAACAAATAGAGAGGTTTCAGAGGGATGTTCTTGCTCGTGCGCACGCAATTCCCCGCCTCTCATTCAAGTCCTTTAAATTAGTAGCTTTGAGATTCATATTTTGTAATAGTTAGTTAAATAATTAGTTAGTAAATAGTTAATTAGTTCATTCCTTTGTGTTTATAATAATTAGTTAATTAGGACATTCAAACCCTCTTATGCGATGGCAAATTTGTAATATTTGTATGTCTTCCAACCCCCATTTCTTTCTTCCTTTTATTTACATGCCTACTGTGGTTGTACAAAGCATCATATTTTCTTTTATCATTACCATGATTTGTATCCATTTTTGTATACATTAGGGTTCAGCTCATCATACTTGATATCATTGATTATTTCTTACTTGAATATGTGCGTTACCGCATGCTTTGAGTGGATCCATATGTCATGTTCATGGCCAAATCAAGTAGTTGTATATGTGAATGTGTTACATTATCCATTTTGCATTTCTTTAGGGTCATGCATCTTCCTAACTACCTTCTTTTCCTTGGCTTCCTCGTTTGAGTACTAGGTGAGCATTTTTGTTTTAACATATCGCATATGTGTTTGTGTTGCCATGTCGAGCATACTATTATGAGTCTACTTGCTTACTTGAAATATCTCTATGAATGCCTGTGGATGGAGGCTATTTTGCTTAGATTGGAATGACTTTGATTATTGAACATATGAGCTCGCTTTTCCATTGAATTGCACATATTCAGAAAACTCTTTTCAAGAAAGCATGAAATCAAAGCATTCCAAAATAAGTGACGTGATCTATACATGTTTGCTTCACATAGTAATGTTAGTATATTAATAATTAGAACATGAGCATATAATGTCCGTAAAATTCACATCATAATTTAGTAGAGGCCAATCTTTGATCGGGTGAGTGGGGTGCTCAATTCATGACCTTATGACGGACAAGTGGCCTTTGGCACGAGTTACGAGTTTCCTGAATTTTTTAAAAATATTTAGGTGGCGACTCTAAAATCTGGAAATGTAGTCCGTGTTTGACATCTTTGATGATTAATGGATTGTCTAAGATTTGTCGGATTTGAACTCTCATTTGTTTTTCTGTTTCACATTGCACTTGTGAAATCAAATTCAGAACCACGAGAGTCCGAACTGTAGGGCAATCGTACCCAAGGAGACCAAAACCCTCCGAGGAGCATGAAAAACCAGCTATAGTGGGAAAACCATTTTTAGGTGCTAATGATATGTCTCCGCCAAGGCAATAGCTTTGGAGAACTTGGAAGCAAGACCTTCATTTTGTTTATTTTGTTGTATTTATCTGATACAAGCCTAGGGCTTTAACTGTATTAGATTTAAATATATTTTGTTGTAACCAAGTACTATCTTAGAAAGCTGTAATCATTTAAGGCATTTCTTATTTGTTCAACTTTCATTCTATTTCTCTATTATGTAACATATGCTATAAATTGAGGGTAAAACTTGTGAACATGTATTTGCATATGTTACTCTTTTGTGCAATCAATTGGAACTGATGGAAGATAATTACTTATTCATGTGTTGTTATTTAATGAATATGGTTGATGGTTTATTGTCTTTAATTTCAGGGCATTACAGGTCGTACGGCCGCACAACCGCCCTGGTTTGGTTTTAAGTTCAATTTCTTTGAGAAGCACAAGAAGAATACAATGGAGGAACCCTAGGACAACCTAGAATGTTTCCTAAGCTTCTCTTAAGCCTATAAATAGGACCCCTATCCCCTTTTTTGCAAGGGATTGAAGTTTCTAGCCAATTCTTGAGAATTGTGATAGAAAGAGAGTTGTCTCCTACAACCTAAACCCTAAAATCTAAAAATACCAAACCCTAGCAGCAACTTTTAACATCCTCAAGTGAATCTAAGGTTAGGGAAGCTTGCAAGTAAGGAAACTAAGTCGTTCTTCGCGTGCTATTCGATTTCTTTCAAACTAGTGGGTAAGTCACTGTTTTTAATTAATTCCAGTAGCTTTTTAATCTTATTTTTAGTATCTAATCATAGCTAGGGTATTAGTATAGCATAAAGAATCATGTGGGGTGGTTATCTTGCATGTTTTCACTTTATTTTGCATGTTTTGTTTAAGTTATGTAAACAGTACGTTTAGGGTAGTTTAGCTTTCATATTTGCATGCACATAACTTGGTTTAAGCAATCATTGTATAGTAGTTGTTTAGATTTGTATGTGTTATTTTCTTTATTTGTATTAATATCATGTTATAACCCTTTAAACCAAGCTTAGGTTGCATATTGTATGTATAGTAGCATGATTATGGCATTGTATATTATTTTAAGAGAAAAGTTAGGGATCATGAAATTTTTTTCATGAAAATGATCATGAAAGAGTTATGATCCTTAAATTACCTTGATTTGTGTGTGGTGTTTTATTCTAAGTGTAATCCAAGGGTCAAAAAACTTTTATGATTATTTTCATGAAAGGTTTTTCATGATACCTAGCATTGCTGTTATTTTAATCATATTTTGCATGGTTGTACGGTTAGTGGTGGAATCTGGGTAAGTTCTCACCTTTTCATTGCATATTGCTTGTCTTGGTGCATTGTTTTTAATGCAAGTTAGGTGTTTTTCATGCAAAATTGGTTGTTTTGAATGTTTTCTAAAGTATTGTTTGATTTAGTTCTTGTTTATAGCCATTGTGTATAAAAATATCTTTTTGATGAAAAACTATATTTTTTGGTGGAAAACATGGCTTTATTCATCATATCTAAATTGAATAATATTTATTTTTTCAAATCACCTAGTTTTAGGATTAGTAAAGATTTAGGGTGTAATAATGGTTTATGTGAAATAATTAATCTTTAACTTCATAAAATCGAATATTAGTAGAGGCGAATCACTTGATTAGGAACCTTTATTATTTGGTTGTGATGGACCAGGTCTTTTGCGTAGTTTTCATTGTTAAATGTTTCTTAATTCTCCTTAAAATTAAGTGGCGACTCTTTCGATGTAGGATAGCGAGTTGGTACAATATAGTGTGGAAACGCACAATCTCTCTCTTCTCATTCTGTTCATGTTTTTTCTTCTTTTTTTAAAGAAAAAAAAAATTTCCCCCACCAAAACGTTTTGGTGGGGGATTGATCACAACTCTTGGTTCTATTAGTGGGACACGTGTCAGACTCATTTACTTCACTGTAGGAGATCATTCTAGAGGATCTTAATGCTTGTAGTTGGACCGCAATAAACATTTTCCCTATTCCTTTCTTTTCTGTTTTGTACTTTTCTTTTCATTGATGGCCTTGATGATGATTCTTGCCACATAGGGGACTTTCAGACTGTAGAGGAGCCACTTCTAAGTTTATTTGATTTTTCAAATTTTTTAGGTTTTCTTCAAAATATTTTATTATATTTGTATTTATATTTTGCCTTATGTTTCAAGTTGTACGTTGAGTTGTGATAAATTCATCTTAGTTTGGTAATAAAATTATAGGTTTGTGCCTTAAGCTCATTGTACTTATTTTTATTTTGGTAATAAAATTATTGCCAAAAAAATGGTTAGAAGGAGATGGATCCCCTCCAGTCTTATGTTGTTTGGGCCTGTGAGGCACATCACAGGTTCCATTTCAATGATTCAAACTATTTATTTTGTTGAACATTTCGTGTATTTCGTCAACAAAAAAATTAGATCAGTCCAATAATTATAACTTGTTTAAATTTTCACTAAAAAAATAGATAATAATTGTGTTTTTAAAAATAAACCAAATATTTTTTTGGTGACAAAGGCAATAAATTGAACAAGTTGCAGTTATTGGACTGACCTAATTTTTTTTGTAGATGAAAAATACAAAATACTCGACAACATGAATGGCTCAGATCATCGGAACAGAACTGTGGTAGGCCCCACGGGCCCAAATAACACCCTCCAGTCCAATCTGGAGGAGATCCTCCTCCTAAGTAAAATATCAAATAGCTAAATTGAGTGGTGAGAAAATATGTTGAGAAAAACATCTCAATTTTTTTAAATAAGTGAGATTGTATGTTAAGAAAAATATCATAGTTTTTGTAAAAACTGAGATTATAACTTGACAAATAGTCACAATTTCTTTCAAAACTAAGATCTTATTGTTACTATCACTCACAGTTTTAACATTTTATCTTAGATTTTTAAACTTTTTATCATGGTTAAAAACTGTAATGAAAAAATTACACAAGCAAATTGAGATTGAAAGTTTAAAAAAATTGATATTGAAAGTTTAAGATCACAGTAAAAAACTGTGACCTTTAATTAATTTTGTAATAATGGAAATTCTACATATAATTTTATATAAAGACAAAATAAGTAGCTATTGTAGAAGATAAATAAGAAAATATTATAAACAATTACTCTTACCAATATAAAGAAAATTTACCAGAAGAATTGGCGTTCACTTTTTAAAAACATAATAAAAATTGAATGTTATTTTGAAATAAATCTTAACTAGGTAGAGTATTTTACTAATTTATAATATTTATTTGTTTATATTTTATTTTTCTTATTTTTTCAGAAAATAAATATTTTAATAGATTTAATCAAAAATTTAAAAAGTAATAGACTTTGATTTATATAATTTAAAATTTTAATAAATTCAATTGATAATTGAAAAATTAAATAATTTAATAATAATTCATAGATGCAAAATAAAATAAGCCCGCATTATGATTAGTCAAACATGCATCTCCCAGTCTGCCTCTAAACTTAGAAGCACTGAGCCGAGCCTAGCTAACTAAAGAGGCTGAAAGGCAGATAACTATTTTCACACTCATATCTGAGCTTAAGGAAAGGAAAGTGTCACTGAGAGGGTCAAAGCTAGCAGTGGCGGACACAACCACATTCACACACAGGGACTAGCCTTTCCTTTGAAATACAGTTGCTGTTTCATGAGGTGTGGGGGCTCAACAATATTTTATTTTTTAATTTTATTTTAGGTAAATTATACACACAATTGTCGATATTTAAACATAAATCTTATCAATTTTACGTTAAGTTTTATTTAAGTAAGATTAACATCATCGAACCAATGCACATCACGTGATATATTAAGGTAAAATATATATTTTAATATAAAAAGAGATGACTTATTATTTTTTTTATTCATACAACTAATGTATAACTAATAAAAATTTAAATATTAAGTTAAAATTTTTATTTTTAATTATTTTCTTTTTAATTTCAAAAGAAAATAATGCAACTTATTTTTATTATTATTATTTGTAGAGTTCATTTTGTGGTTGGAGGAGTCTCATGGAATAGACGCTGGTCACGTGCTGATTTTGGAAACTCGGCAGTGCATTGGCCCCCTTTTTATTTTTTTGGCGCCAGGTGTTGATTTTGTCCCCCCAAATTTTAGTCATATAAATTCTTTCATCTCACACATGGCAAAATAATTAGGAAAATTACATACAAGTGAGAATTGAGGGAAAAAATTATATGTATATGCAGATACAAGCGTATTTATGGTAAGGTATAAATGAAAAGTTATGGGGGTGTAAGTGTCACTTTCATCCCTCTATATGTTGATAATTTTTTTTTCCAATTCCTGCCTGCATATAATTTCTCCAAATAATTAGAAAAAAATTTAATGTAGTGTAAATTTTAAAAAAAAATTACAGATAAATTTCACTTACAGGTAATTTTTTCAAATAATTATTGAGACCTATTTTGAAAATTTAACTATTTTAGTTGATTTTTTTTTTTTTTAATGAAAAGATATACAAAAGAATAAACAGAAGTGTCGACTTTTTTGTACTAATTTTTTTTTTCTTTTTGACTATTTTTCCAATTACGAAAATAACCCTCAGTCTCAAAGAACCTTGATGAGTCTCAAAAAGCCTGAGTGGACAATGAAAAATATTATTTAAAAAATCATAATTCCATCATTATAATAAAATTAATTTTTAATTTTTAATTTTTAATTTTATCAATTTAAATCTTAAATTTTTAATTTCGATCTAAATTATTTTATCTATTTTTTTAAGTAAAATCGATAGGAAAAAATGATATTTTAGTCATCAAATTAAACGAAAAAAATATTTTACACATTTTATGTGCACACATTGAGGTTAATAACTAAAATATTATTTTTCTATCAGTTTTACTTAACGAAAACATGTTGATGGCCTAGATTGAAAATAAGTAAAAAGATTAATGTTTAAATTGACCAAATTAAAAACTCAAGATTTACAAGGGTAAATCTCTGGGGTTTTTTTTTTTTTTTTTTTTTTTTTGGGTTAGTTACAAATACAACCATTAGGGTTTACTTAAAATATAGATTACTCCTATAATTTTAAAAATTAAAATATCCCTTATCAAAATTTATTATTTAATAGAATTCACAAAAAAAAAATAATAATAATAAAATAAAAAAGTTGTTATGTATCTATCTATATAATAATGAAATTATTAAAATTATTAATTGAAATATATTACTATCTAAGCCTTATTAGTAGATAGAACGGATTATGGTTGGTATCGTTTAAAAACAGTAATTGACTTAAAAGTTGATTAATGAAAAGGATTATTTGTTATATAATTAGAAATTTTAAAATGTATGATGTAATTTTTAGAGCTACAGAGGTAATTAATATTTTTAGTAAATCTCAAATGGTATATTTGTAATTTATTTTTCTTTTTCTTTTTTTTTAACAAATTTTATTTATCAATATTAGTAATTAAAATTATATTAGGGGTGTTTGGTGTGGATTAAATTGGCTAACTTTTAAAAAAGATATATTTTACTATTTGATTAAATTTATTCCAAACAGTTTCTGATTACATAAGTTTTTTTAATCCAAAAAAATTGATTCTGATAAACTGTCTACCCCCTGTTACTTCTTATCAACTTTTGTGGTGGATATATTAATTTATGATTATATCCTTAGAAATTTATTTATTTATTTATTTTTGGGTTCTTTTAAAATAGAAAAAGGGCAAAGTATAGATTAATAAGAAAAAAAATAAAGATTAATTCAATTTACTGTTAACAGAAGTAAAAATGACATTTATACATCAAAAAGTTATTTCACAACTTATTTATCAGTCACTACTGAATAATTTAATTCTATGATTCAGTATTTACATCAAATAAATTAACAATTTCTAATTAAAATCATAATCTATAACCACATAAATTATAATTAAAATCTATTTTACCAACAAAAAAAAAAAAAAAAACACACACACACACACACATTTTCATATATGCCCAAGTACTCCCTCGTAGTGTGTCTGTCTGTGACTGTTATTTATTACCGCGAATACTTCACTCTGCTCAAACCCTTTTATTTTTATTACCGCGAATCCTTCACTCGGCTCAAACCCTTTTAAATTCACGTCTCTCTCTCTCTCTCTCTCTCTCTCTCATTCACACTCTCTGTTTGTCTTCAGCCATAGCATAGAGTATTATAGCTGAGAAAGCTAAAACATGGATCTTAAGACCCTAAGTCGCCACTACCACATTCCAATTCGAAACCCCATATTCAAACCACATTGCACATCCCATCTACTCTCCTCTTCAAAAAATCTCCGCCCAAGTTCTTCTCGAATCTCGGCAAATCTTCGAATCTCTCCGGCAACATATTCCGGCCGCCGCAGCCGACTGATAACTTGTTGCATTAGTCCAAGCCAAGAAATTCTGAGCGAAGACCCCGAAATTGCGAATGAAAATGTCGAAAAGATCACTTCTGATTCGCCCTTTGCACAACCGGAAGAGACGCCGGAGGAAACAGAGGTGGCGGTTTCGCCGGAAAGACAAGAGTTCGCTGGAGATCGTAGCATTTGGGATCAGATTTTAGAGATTGTCAAGTTTTCTGGACCAGCTACTGGGTTGTGGATTTGTGGTCCGTTGATGAGCCTCATTGACACTGCTGTCATTGGCCAGGGAAGTTCTCTTGAGCTTGCGGCCTTAGGTAATCTATGCAAAATACTACTCAAAACAATATTATATATATGTATATATATATACATATATCTATCTATACATATATGCCCAGTTACAAATCTTGTGGTCTGTAATTATGAGCTATTGACATTGTGGCGTTACACATAATGTATCCATTTTTTTTTAGTTATGAGTGAAGAGGATTTGGTTATGATATTTATATAACTTGTATATAGTGTTACCTTATATATAGATATATATAGCAAATTATATTTTACCTCCTTTAACTACTATCAATTTTTTACTTTACATTCTTAAATTAAAATCAATACTATGTACCTTTCATCTTTTAAAAATTTTCAATCTAATCCTTGCATGTCCATTCTATTAATAAAACAGATCAAAAAAGTGTATGTAATGTGCGTATGTTATATTTATAATGAAAATATCTTTTAAAGATCTATCATAAATATGACGTGCGCATATTACATGTACCTTTTCTGTCTATTTTGTTAACATAATAGAGACATAAGCGTTAGATTCAAAACTTTCAAAAGATGAAAGTGATACATTGTATCAATTTTTAATTTGAGGGAATAAAGTGAAAAACTGTGATAGTTGAAGAGAATAAAGTGTAATTTACCCATATATATATATATATATATATATTATAATAATGTTCTATAAAATAATGTAACAGGCAATAAAAACGTCCTGGATTTGAAATGATACGTGTTAAAATTAAAAGGTAATATCATAATAATGTCCATTTGAGAGTTTGATGGTCAGTTATGGAGTACGGATACGAACACGGATACACATACATATATGGATATAATACGGATATAGATATGGGATAAGGTGATTTTAAAATAATAGGGACATGGACACCGCGGGGGACATGGAAATTGTTTTTTTTTATTATTTATATTTGTTATATAGATTAATATTATGTTATCAAATAATTAAAATTAATAAAAATTAACATTAATTCAATATATATATTTTTTGAGAATAAATTCAATATATAAGCCACTACAACTAAACAAATTAATGGATCATTCATATTTGGACACTTGTGTCCCCGACGTGTCCCTTGCAAAAAAATAATAATAATAATAATAATAAAAAAATTAAAGGGACTTGCCATTTGGCGTGTCACCGTGTTCCCTTATGTATCCAGATTTGGACATGCGTGCCACAAGCGTGTCCCTTGCAAAAAAAATAATAAAACTAAAGGGACACGACAAATGTCCGTCTCCCTGGCGTGTCTCTGTGTTCAATACCACTACGGCACCTATTTTGACGTGTCTGTACTTCTTAGATTGTCACAAATAGTATAACTCAATATCATAAAAGTTATAACTATATAAAAAATAATAATTAAGCTATAACCACACATTACATAAGGTATAACAAAAAAATTTTGAATTATAAACAAAATAATATCATAACTAATATCACAATGAGTCATAATTAACAACACAATAATTCATAACGAAAGACACAAAAATCGTAAGGGTGTGTACGTGCACTATAGAATTTCCCTTATAATAATTAACAAATTTTTTAAACTTCTTAAACTCACTCATGTCAAACCTATTATATTATTGATTTTTTTTTTTTGGACCGGTTATTATATTATTGATTGAAGTGGCTTTTTATTTAACATTTTAAAATTTCATTAGAGGGCATACTAATGAGTAGGGGTGAGCATGGTCCGGATTAGATTGGATTAGGGTAAAACCAAGACCAATCCGTTATCTACGGTTCCTGAAAAATTGGAACCAATCCAATCCGTTTAAATCATGAAACCAATTCGAACCAATCCATTTAAACACGGATTGGATCGGTTTAGGATTACGGATTCACATAATTAAATAATAAAATATATATATAACACTTTAATTTCATAAAAATATAAACATAGTACTATATTAGTTCCACATTAATAACATGTCTTTCTATAATAGCGATATACTGTTTTAGAATGTAAACAACCATAAGAAAACTGGTTCCACCATAAATATTTAGATCATTACAAATCAAAATTAAAAATTAACAAACAAAAGTAATAAAAGAAGATACTATGTGGGTTTAGGTTTGTGTTTAGGTTTTATATGGAATAAACGAACATACTATGCGGGAGGGTGTATAATAAAAATATAGACTATTTGTATACGGTTCGGATCGGTTCCAATCCGGAACCATGGGGTTCAATTCGGAACCAATCCGTAGACTACGGATTTTTAATTCTTCAATCCGGAACCGAACCACGGATTCAAAAAACCAATCCAACCTATCGGATTTTACGGATTCCTTACTCAGCCCTACTAATGAGCACCTTATGTATTGTTTAATATTGAGATTAGGTGAAAAGTATCTTGGAAATAGGTGAGAAAGTTAAAAAGTGTTTTTGATTCTAATGAAAAGTGTATTGAATTTTGTTTAAAATGTTTTAGATTCAATAAAAAGTGTGTCGGTTTTTTTTCTCCTTTTTTTTTAACCTAAAGTCACTTGTTATCAAGAACCTTTGATTATGACATGCCAAAAGTTTATAAAATTTATTAGTTTTTTCAGAATTAAATGACAAGAACCATTCAACTGTCACATCAGTTTCTAAATTAAATTGTTAAAAAATTATTTGTTTGTATAGTATTACTCCTAAGATAAGATAACATTAATTTATTATGTACATCATTCAGCAGTCATTAATTTTGCACTTATGTTTTTTATTTTATTTTTTGAGCCGTGATTCATTGTGTATTGTGTTTGAAGGATGGGTTTGGTTTGACTTAACTTTGAATTGTTGTTGTGTGTTGTATTGTATTGGCAGGGCCTGGGACAGTGCTGTGTGATAATATGAGTTATGTATTTATGTTCCTTTCAATTGCTACCTCAAATATGGTCGCTACGTCCCTAGCCAAAAGGGTTAGTCTGTTGATTAGTTGTTGAAAGCTGTTCTTCTTTTGACTATCATATCATGGATTACATTTGTTTTTATAATATATGTTTAATGAATTGTGGTGTTTTCTCCGAAAATAAGTTCATACCTAGCAAAAAATGTCCTCCCCCCCCCCCCCCCCCTTCCCTTTTGCCTTATTTTCTCCATAGAAATATTGGAAGATTGTGAATTTAATCGGTCATCTTTCTTTGTGGAGTTAATAAAAATGACAATGTTATTTAGTGCACTTCAAAATATGATGTTCTTGTTTTGATATGTCATTGATGATGTAAATTTTATAAAATATATAAATTGACCAGAATAAGGTGTTTGATGAGTTACTGAATGCAGTTGATTGTGCCCCCGTGTAGTTGCTGTGGATGCTGCTTCTGCATCCAACTATTGGCAACTTATTTCTGCAAAATTCCTCTACCATTAATTCATAATCACTCACATTCACATTGTATATGGCCTAAAAAGGCCTCTAATGTTGCAAAGCTGATTCACTAACAAAAACAAAACATGAGGGTGCATAAACAACAAACTGTTGAGACAGGTTCAAGACATTCCTTTAAATCCTCTGTTGCCACTTTTTTTTTTTTTAAATCCTAAGATAGATATATTGATAGAAGGTAGAGAAAATATCAAATATCACACAGCACAACCATCACCAGGGGGTAGGGCCTCCCAATTATAATTCCCATTCCCAGCAGCCACAAACTTTGCCAAAACATGTGCTACCATATTATGAGCCCGCCTTACAAAACAGAATCTGCATTCCTCAATATCCCTTTAAATTGACCAAAAAACAGAAGAGAATACCCAATAACTGTACAGATATAACTATATATGGATTATGCTAATGATAAGGGGAACAAAATGTAAAAAAAATGTTCGACTCTCAATGTATTTTTTCACACGTCTCCAAATAATTTCACATATTTCTATCTTTCTACACATTTCAATACAATTTTTACACATCCACTAAGACTATTGACAGCCCAAATGGTTGTTGTAAGCATTTTTCTATAACTATTTGGTGTGTTTTATCTAGGTTTTAATTTTACCCCTTGGTATTGCTTGTTTGTTTACTCGAGCACTTCTGTTGCTTTAAATCAAGATGTTATCAAAGCTGGTCTTCTTTCATTGTCTCCAAACACTGAATTTCTTGGCAGCATCACTTTTTACCAAATGAGATAGATTGGCTCTTTACTGTATTGTTTGCATCTACTAACTAGTCAATACTGATGCAGGATAAAAAGGAAGTGCAACACCAGATATCCATTTTGCTCTTTGTTGGGTTGACTTGTGGCATATTGATGTTTTTCTTTATGAGGTTCCTGGGAGCATGGGCACTAACTGGTAATAAATACTCGTTCAAAAATTATATCATTTTATATATAAAGGACATGTGGCATAACCTGATTACCTCAGAATGTCATTCATGTTTGTATCTTTTCATCATTAGCGTCATTTTCCAGAGATTGATAATTTTCTGTTTATAACATTTTCCAGCTTTTGCTGGCCCGAAGAATGTGCATATTGTACCTGCTGCAAATAAATATGTTCAGGTTCATTTACCATTAAGTAAACTCTTTTATGTTCTTTGTCACATGATTGCTGACTCTTCCTACAATCTTCAAGATTCACGTAATGATCTTTATTATTAATATATTTTGGATTTTTTTTTTTTTTTTTTTTTTAAATTAGAATAGGTTGGTTTTATAGAGGATGCTTTTTTAGAAAAACAAAAATTGTTGGTTTATTATTTTTCTTTCCAATTAGGATAGGAAACTAATTCACCCGTTGACGTCAGTCATGGAGTTGGGAAGTAGACTCCATGATGGAGAACAGAATAAGAGAAGAGAAGAAGAGGGAAGGAAACATACAAAATGGCCATCATGTTTACTCACAATAATATTCTTTAAAAAAACTTATCATTACAATCTCAAAACCATCATATATTGGACCAAAACCCTAATCTAATTAGGAATCCTTTCTAATATTACTTGAGAAACAAAATCAGATCACTTACTAATACTAAGTAATTAAATCCAAGCATCTCCAAGGGGCTCTTTAAAATAGGTTTGTTAGCTATTATAACTAGTTTCATGCTATTTTACTCACTCTAACAGGCTAACTAGTACGACTTCCCAAAAAAAAAAAAAAGGCTAGCTAGTACGATAGCTATTTTGACAAGATTCTTGCATGCTAGCTATATTTGGAGATCATTGGAAGGCTCTTTAAACTAGTTTGTGGGGATAAATATGTAAAATAAAGAGTAGTGTTGGATCACATAAATGAAAAATTAGTTAGGTAAAATAAAGAGTATGCCTTTTTGATACTTTAGCTAGTAAAAAATGAAGAGTAGCACTGGAGTTGATATTCTTTCAATTACATTTATGAGACCAAAACACCTTCGGAACCACGGGCTTCACCCTAGGCTTCCAAATATTCAAGAGCTGCACCATCACTCCACCATTAGCTATAAATTATTGATGTTTATATCATGTTTTGCTGTAAAATTTTCCTTCTTTAACTATCTGTTAAACAGAATCCTTCTTCATACATATTTACTATCGTATCTTTCTCTGTTTTATATGTTTCCGTTACTTCTTAGCTAAATTGAACCATTTTGTTTTGTAGATTCGAGCCTTAGCATGGCCTGCAGTCCTTGTTGGATGGGTTGCTCAGAGTGCAAGGTGCAAATATGTTGTGTTTTTCCACCAATTATTCACAAATGCTACTTATAGAAGATATTATTTGTATTCACTGAATGTGTTGGAAGAGTATTTATCCATTGCTTAATCTTGACACTTGACATACCATGCTTTGTGTTGTCCATTCGGACACACTATGGCAAAGCATTAGTCATGTGCTTTTCCATTCAAGTCCGTGTGTGCTGCAAGTGCCTTTTCCCACTTTTCTTTCTTTCTTTCTTTTTTTATTATTTATTTTTAAATATCAAAAGCTTAGTTTAAAAGAACTTGGATCTAAACATATTATATTATGCTTGTTAGACATAAGATAAACTTTTGTCATTGAAACATGTTTTGTGCTCCACATGTTCTTGTTTTATTAGTTATACATTTTTGTTAGCAGGAATGTAGGCAGATCTAAAGCAGATAAATGAACTTTGTGTCCTATAGTTGAAGAATGATGGATTCATATTGTTTCAGCTGACACCCTTCTGTTAACTTCATCTAGTAGTAGCTATGAGGACGGTTGTTTATAATAGAGTGATATTTTTTCTAACTTTATAAACACATGACAGTATGGGTTTGACTCCCAACATAAGCTTTTGGGACAGGACAGTTGGCCTAGTGGTCCATGTAGTTGTCACTTGGGACAGTGAGAATGTCAGAGATTTAGGGTTCGAGTCAATGGAACAACTGCGGCCTTTTCATTGTAATCTAACGTACTAACCCACTAACATCCTATCATGTGCCAAAAAAATATATATAGACAAACATAATTTTTGTATAGAATTTCTATACAGAATAGTGTGTTTGGTCCCTTCATTTCTAATTAAAACACCCATTTCAAAAATGTCATTGACACGTCATTCTAGATATATTTTTTGTATGAACTTTCTGTTTGTAAATAGTTTTCCTTAGTGCTATATATGTATTCTGATATGTTCTTCTGGTGCACAGTCTTGGCATGAAAGATTCATGGGGACCTTTGAAGGCTCTGGCAGTTGCTAGTACCGTAAATATTATTGGTCATGTCATCCTATGCAGTTATTTAGGCTATGGTATTGCTGGAGCAGCTTGGGCGACTATGGTGTCACAGGTATGCAGAATGAATATTTAATATATTTGTTTCATCATCTTTATCATATTTCCTTTGTTGATGCACCCAAGTTAGTACATTCTTTTTTCAGTTTTTCTGCTCACAAGAATCTGTTTCAGGTTATTTCAGCTTATATGATGATTCAAGCTCTGAACGACAAAGGATATAATGCTTTTGCTATCACTGCTCCATCACCTAGTGAACTTACGCAAATAATCATACTTGCTGCTCCAGTGTTTCTAACAATCAGTTCGAAGGTGTGCGCACGTTCTTGCTTTGATTTTCTTGCTGTATCTGCTCACCCATAACTACACTGCATCTAAAAAAATTTGATATTTAGGTGGCATTTTACTCTCTCATTATTTATTTTGCTACATCTATGGGAACAGTCACCGTTGCTGCTCATCAGGTTAGTTTTATTCAACAGTTCCCCATCACCGATCTTCTTTTTTCTTTGATTTAACATTCATCTGTAACAAACCAATGTACATCTCTACTGTCAAATCACTGTCTACTCTAGGTCCTGATTCAATTGTACAGCATGTGTGTGGTATGGGGTGAGCCTCTCTCTCAAACTGCTCAATCATTCATGCCCGAGTTGATGTATGGAGCTAATCGAAGTTTGGCAAAGGTTAGTCACACTTGTTTATATTGATGCTATATGGCCTATACTCCAAATTTGACCTCCATGCTTTCCATTGGAAACATGTGGTATGCGTACAATTAAATTTTTTTTTTTTTTGGGGGGTAAGTAATTAATTTTTAGTTACTGGACAGCATGATAAATTTGGACATGATTATTACTGCTGCATAAAATTTACTAGTCGCAATATGTGTCTTTATATGGATTTTCCTATGCCAAACATGCTCTTAAAGGTTCATGTTGCCTAACAGGCTCGAATGTTGTTGAAGTCATTGGTGATCATTGGAGCATTTTTGGGACTGATATTGGGAACTATTGGAACATCTATTCCTTTGTTGTTCCCTGGAATTTTCACATCTGATCCAAAAGTCATACAGCAGGTTAGTTCAATTTTCTTTTCATGTTATTTTTAATTTTGAATACTTTTTAGGGAAAATAACCAGTTTGTTCTAGTTTTCCCAAAGAAATACCATTAATCCTACTTTGAATAAACTGTTTCAAAATAGTTCAAAACTACATTAATTCTATACTTCGACTTTTACCCTTTCCATGGATATTAGCTACACTTCTACTGACAATTTGATCATCAACTTCAATAAAAAAAATCATAAATAGGATCTCAAAAATTATAAACAAGATCCACTCAGTTTGGTTTTTTGAAATTTCAAAAACAGTTTTTAAGTTTTTAATTAGCATTTTTTTAGTGAAATTTTTTAATATTTTAGTCAAATATTTTTTAGATGCAATATTTGTGAAGAAACTTTTACAAAATTCAATAAATACAGAACAAAATAAAATGTATTGAATTTTTATATTCTTTTTGTATTTTTTAGTATTTAGTGAATGTTTTTAAAGATTTTTCACTACTTTTTTACTTTTTAAGTATATCTAGATTAAGTGGATATAAAAAGTAAAAAAAAAATATATACTAAAATATTTAAAAAGTACACCCAAAAAAAATATGAATTAAAAACTTAAAAATTATTTTGAAATCTCAAAACCAAATAGAATATTAACGTTTAGATTTGGACTTCTAGATCTATACATAATGCATCAAAAAATTAATAGTGACTTAAAAATTAGAATCCAACTGAAATTGCACAGAATCTGATAATTTTCTGACAAACCATAACAATATTTGGTTTTAGCAATCACCTCATTAAAAAAAAAAAAAAAAACTAACAGAATCCACAATAGAAATATTGTTCTAAATGTTGACTCTCTTAAATGTCATGAGAGATATATAAGGAATATAGGAAAACCAAGACTTTGTGGGAGTGTTTTATTCAAAATAGGACTGAATGGTTTTTCTTTAAGAAAAGTAGGACGAATTGGTTATTTTCCTTTTTTATATTTTCTGTTATAATGGTAAAATGGTGTGTAACAAGGAAAGAACCTCATAAAAATATGTTGCTATTGCAGCGTCAACTTCTTAATATGCTTCTTTACGTTGTATTTGATTGAAAGATTTGAAAAGGAATTTAAAAAGGGAAAGAAAAAAAATATGTGAAATGTAAATAAAATATACTTACATTTCATCTAGTTTTACACATCTTTTCCCTTTCTTTTTTCAAATTCCCTAACCAAATACAGCATTAGTGTGGTTGTCAGGATTCCAACAGTTGATTTACTGATTTGTCCGTTTACCTGTATCAATGATATCTTGTTTTTGTGCTACTTTAGCTCATTTCAGTTCCAACCCAATCCATGGGTTCAACCAGAAAAAAATTAATAAGAATAGAGATACAAGTCCTAACATTCAAACAAAAAGATCTTTGTGTTATCCTTAGTTACTTATCTTTAACATGAGATTGTAATATGTTTAGTTTCGTTGTTAGCTCAATTAATTGTTAATCAAGACATTTTTCTTATATCATCTTAAATAAAATACATATGAATGGCAATTATTTGTTTAAAACCTATTGAGCATGCTTGGTTGTGGTTTTTTGAAAAATTGATTTGAAAACTATTTTTTGAAAAAAAATGGTTGTTTGGTTTTCCAAAAAATATATCATTACAATTTTAAATTTTCCTACAAATTAATGATTGAAACAATTAAAAAAACACAAAAAAAATCACATCAAAACATTCTCTCAGATTTTTTAAATATATATATACATACATATATGTACCTATATGTACCTATTCTACTAAAGCCTACCTATCTCATGTTCAAAGCCTACATATATATACTTATTCTACTAAAGCCTACCTCATATTCAAAAAACCACAACCAAACACAGTGATTTGTGTTCATACTTGTGCGAACGGGAAGTTTGGGAACTTGTTTTCTTGTTTTTGCTAATATTTTGTCCTTTGTTTTTTTGTTCATCCAGATGCACAAAGTGTTGATTCCATTTTTTGTTGCGTTGTGTGTGACACCCTGTACTCACAGCTTTGAGGGAACGTTGCTGGTATGTTTTACCTTGACTTCTGCACTAATGGTGTTTTAAAAATTTTCTGAAGCCTCTGTACGCTGTATATTGGTAAATGAAAAGCAGATTTGGAATTACAATTCTAAGAGATCATAATGTTTAGCTTGTGCTAACAGACTATGCATTTCTCGCTATAAGTTAAAAATATCGATGATTTAGGGTTGGTTTGGGATGTTCTAAAAAAGTACACTTTTTGACTTATTGGCTTATATGGGTTGGGTTGGGTTTGATGTGATGTGTTAGAGAGGTGATGTGATTTAAATAAGATGATGTGACTTAAATAGGATAGTGACTTTTTGACTTTTTATATTATTTAGGTTATGCCAAACTTGGCCTTACAATCTTGCTTGGCTGAATTAATATCTCATTGTCCTAATTGAGGTGTGGATAGAAAGAAGCTTATATGAATTCCTGGTCTTGCCTCCTGTATGTAGGGAATATTGCATTGTCTAGTTGTTTCTCTTTCATTCTGTGCTCTAGAATAGAGCATTCATTTGCATAAGAAATTAGTGTTGTGGCATATCAAAGTATCTGTTTTTGGTTTTGCAGGCAGGACGGGATCTCAAATTTATTAGTTTAACAATGACAGGGTGTTTCGGTTTGGGCTCTCTTCTCCTGTTGGTATGAGATTTCTTTCTTGGTTCCCTAGCACCAATTGTTTTTCACTTTGGTTGTTTCTAAATTCAATGTCTCTCAATCACCCAACATAAGATGAATCTAGCAAAAAGAGAACAAACCCAATAAATAAATAAATTTCTCTTCCATCCACCTCTTAAGTTACTTACTTAAGCCATTAACAATACTTGTTTTTTTCTTCTACTTTTTTATTTTTTCCTTGACAGCTTGTCAGCAGTAGAGGATACGGTCTGCCAGGCTGCTGGTGTGCACTCGTGGGATTTCAATGGGTAAGAACAACATTTCCAGCAATCATGCAAACTTTCTCTATTTGAACTCGTCTGAATGAGCAAAGAAATTTCCCCCCACCCCTCTTTTTCAGGCCCGGTTTATACTTGCTCTTCGCCGCCTCATTTCGCCAGATGGCATACTATTCTCTGACGATTTAACGCGGTTTAGTAACTACAACATGGGAAAGCTGAAAGCTGCATAGTTTCCAATTCAATGTCAGTATATTTGGAAAGTGAGAGTACTACAACATGCCAAAGGTGAAGCTGTCATTACTCATTGAAGGCTCACAATCAAGCTACAAAAGCATTAGTTATGCACTAGCACTCCAGCATACGTATCTGTCAAACTATAAGTACTGAATTGGCTGCTTCAACTTCATTTTTATTTTTTCATTTTTTTGGTTAGGGCCGGTATTCAACTGGGAATGTTTTCTAGGAATATTATTCATTTGTTGCAAATAATATTTGGTTAGATAGTCAGCACATGTGATGTTCAACTCTTTTTTTCTTTCCTTCTTTTCTACTTTATGCTTTCTCCGCCCCTTACCTCGCGTCCAGCGCCTCTTCTTAGCTAAATATTAGGACTGTGTAAAATATTACTCAATCCGCACCGATTCGCCGGTTAACTATAGATTAGTTTAAACCACGATTTAAAATTTATAATCCGCTTTTAAAATTTGCTATAGTTAATACATATGTTTTTGTTTTTTTATTTTTTATCTCTAATGAATTATCAAAGTAAAAGTAAGTGTGAGGGAGATTTACGATGTGAAATTTGTTATAAATTAGTGTCATATATATATGAAAAATGTTATATAAAATTAGTTAGTGTTATATAAAATATTATACAAATTAGTGTTATATTATGCAAATGTTTTATAATTTTTTAAGCAACTAGCAAATTGAAATTGTTCAAACCATCTAACCCACGATCTGGTTATTTATTAATATGTCATTCACGTTTTGATTTATAATTTTACTCTCAAACCCCAATGAGTGCGCACACCTTGCCAATAGAATCGACCCAAGAAAGGATTTTCAATTCCAAACCCACTACGTCCATGTTGCAGGTCATAACCGAAAAACAAAACAAAAAAAAAGATTTTTAAAATTAGAACCACATATGTATATATACTCCTATGAAAAAAATATATATATATATATATATCAATTGAAAAATTATATATGTAGTTTTAGTTATGATCTTTGTATATTTTGTTATGAGCTAGGGGTACTTTGGGTATAGCTTATTGATTTTTTTGTTTTTTACGAAAATACGTGTAGAAAAATAAAGGGATGATGTGATAACTTATAACAAATAAGCTATACTTATTTGTGGTGTTGTCAAACCACCTTCTAATGTGTTGTTAGTTATGTGTTGTTAGTTATGATATATTGTGATGCTGGTTATGAAATTATTTTAGTTATGATTCAAGAGTTATTTAGTTATACATCACGTAATGTTTTGTTATAATTCAATTTATTTTTATTTTTTTAATTATAACTTCCATAGTATTGAGTTATGTCATTTGTGATAATCTAACTCACAAATGGCATAACCCATATCAATTAATATGTATGTATATATATCATATGTGACTAATTGAAATCACTAATTCCTTTTTCCTCCAGCTGCATTATCATCGATTTTTGGTCCTTAAGCCTTGTTTGCTTCATGGAATCAACCCTAATTGTTCCAGCCAAACAAGGCAAGAAGACCCACACACAAACATATACATAAATACATATATGTATACACACATCCAATAAATAGCCATGGAAAAAAAAAGAAAAAGAAAAGGAGATGAAAGCGATGAGGGAATGGACAATGGCAAGAAGGAGGAGAATGGACAATGGCAAGGAGGAGGGTAGAGTAGGTCAGCTGCTGAGATGAAAGGGCAAAGGAGGAAGGAAGAAGAAAAGAAGAGAAGAAATAGGTAATTCTATTGATCGATGCTATTAGCACCCCATTGATTATTTTCAATTCCCAATTTCTTTAGACCCCCATTTATAAATTTTAAAACTCTTAAAATTTATTTTCTCCCACCAAATAATACTAAAATTATTCTTGTAAAAACATTTCACCCATTCAATTGAATGCACACCCTTACACCCCAAAAAGCCTCTCTCCCTAAAACCCTAACAAAACCCACGAAAGTGATTAGTTCATCTCCACATACTTGTACATGACTTGAGAAAATAAATGTAAAGTTTTTTTTGTTATTGATTCAAAATTCTCCTTTTGTGGGTTCTGCAATCTCCACGAGTTTTGGCTATCTGTTTCCAAACAAATAAGAAGTGTTCAATTACCAGTTCCCGAACAAATAAATAATGTTCGGGTCCGCGTTCCTGAATTTTAGTCATATATTTAGGAGTTCAGTCCCAAAAAAAGACGAACAATTTTTATTATTTTTGTCATTTTTTTTTCAAAAAATTTACCCTTACAAGGTCAATCTCCTCTGAGTTAAAAATACCATCAAAGCTATGAATTTCTTGTTGTACTCCTCTCGTCTCATGGAGTTGTTATTGTCGAAAAAACTTTCACTCATTGTCATTGCCAGATAAGTGTAGGTAATCAAATAGTTACGACCGTTATCGCCAAAATATTGCCGCCAAAATATTTTCAAGGTTTTGAGGGTGGGAAAGTTTTGAGGATGGAATTTAGGAAAGATGGACGGGTGATGATGGAGGTTTGTGCTCTCATAAATCTTAACTCATAATGTAGTGGGTATGTGGATTTAATTGTGAGATAGGATGTCCGAAAATTATTGATGTCCTTTTTAATAATTTAATTTGATGTTATTATTGTAATAAAAAAGAAAGCTAAAAAATGGAGGGTCCAAAATAATTAATGAGATGCTAATAGCAGCACTCAATTCTATTTCCACACACTATTTACTCTTTGTGCACATTATTTCTTAGTGTACATATTTATAAATTTGTTTATTTTGTTTTACTCATTTCACACACTAAATGTTTCAAATATACTCCTAAAATATAATGTGTGCACACATCAACACAGAAACCCAATACATTGTGTACACACATCATACAAAACATAAACTCACACCACACATAAACCTAAATTGTGCCTATACGCATGGCATTTTTCAACTCCGACAATACTCTGGCAATTGAAGCAAAAAAAAAAAAAAATACATGTGAAGCACAACATTTTCTGACATTCTCTAAGTTATAAGATTTTTTATTTGGTTCCAATTTTCAGAAAATTCTACTTTTTTATTTTTCGTATTTTAATGTTTTCAATGAATTTTTTTAATATTTTAAGCATTTTTTTTTAAAATTTTTAGACACACCTAACATAAATACACTTAAAAAGTATAATATTTGTGAAAAAAATCTTTAAAAAATACACTAAATACCAAAAAATACAAAAAAAAAAAAACAAAAATTCAATACATTTTCGTATTTTTGTGTATTTATTAATTTTTTAAAATATTTTTCACAAATATTTTACTATTTTAGATACATCTAAGTAAAGTGCATCTAAAAAAGTAAAAAACTTACTTAAAATTTAAAAAATATTCACTAAAAACAAAAAAATACGAAAAACAAAAAACTCAATTTTTAGAAAACTGAAACCAAACACACTTAATAACTTTCAGTTATTATTTTGCAAAAAAGTTATTGTTTCACTATTTTTGTTATTCGTTTCGTATTAGCTAGGAAAGAGAATAAAAACCACTGGCACTAGTTATCCGAATAAATTTCAAAAATTCAACAATCAAGAACCGAATAAAATAATAATTTTTAGTTCTATATTTCAGAATCAAATATAAATTTTTGACATACAACTATTGAACAAAGGAAAAATGTTATGTTCTATACTTCAGAATCAAATTTATAATTTTGAATTTGTATTTCGGAACCATTTATATATTTTCAGTTATATTGTTCCGAACTATTTACATATTTTCGGTTATGTATTTCCAATTGAGATTTTAATTTTTTTCATCCTCTCTGTTATTTATTTGCATATTTTCAGTTCTATAGTTCTGAACTACTTACATATTTTCGGTTCTTTTTTTATTTTTTTCAAAAAGAAGATGCGTGCTAAGAATTTTTCAAGTTCAAAAAATATTTATTGAAAAAATCTAGTTTCAAAGTTTGGTGTGTGTATTGATATTCATATTGGCCATTTTGTTCAATGGTAAAACTGTAATAATAATAATAATAATAATAATAATAATAATAATAATTCAATAAGTATGTGCACATACAGTAAATGGTGTGTGAAAAGAGAATTCCCGAAGAAAAGGAACATAAAAAGAAGATTACAAAAAGGGCAAAAATATCATTTTAGCGGTACATTTTGGGGATTCTTACTGTGTCTCACGTGCTCAATTCAATGTGGTATATATTTGCTGTTAACTTTAACATAATCTGTTACTTTTACAATTTAGTTCAAATTACAAGGGGTTAAGTATATATTTTTAAACTATAATGTATTTTTGAGCTAAACTCACACCCCCCCCCCCCCCAACACAACCAAAAACAAAAAATCCCCAATCCCCATATCGAGAGATATTACGAGGAATGAAAACAAAAGTTGAACATTAACATTGACAAGATAATAGGAAACATGAGCAAATTGAAAACACAGGAGACAAGGAAGGCACACATGTACTAGGCTATTTTGAATGAAGTTAGTTGAGGGAAAGGCAATGGGATGGCAACTGGTAAAAATCTGTGCCGGGGTGCAAGTGTAATCTGTGTGGGGTGTAAGTGTTGTCTGTGTAGGGTGCATGTGTTAGAACAACAAATAATTTGTCATTGTCCACTTCCTGGGTATGTATGGACCATGACAAACAAATAAAAAGTTCAAAAAATATATATTTTTGTGATTATTGTACGCTAAAATCTTTTTTTCCCCTACATTACAAAACCCACACACATTCCACCCATAGAAGCAAAAGAAACTTATGTCCATATACATTCATTAAAAGGTTATAACTTTTAAATGAGTGATAAGATCCCATTATCACAAATATATTACAAAGTACAGACCCAACCACTACAAAAGAAAGACCCCAAATAAATATAATAAAAACAATTAATAAGTGAAGAAAATCGAGCATATAATCTCCAAATGAGGTACAAAGACTCTTGACCAACAGGCTAGGGGGTTGCTTGAGTGGCCAAAGTAAAGAAACACTTTAACACAAAATTACCCCTAATTTTAAGTGTACACAGATTAGATAATGACAAAATTCCAACAAAGTAAATTGTCATAGACATTTCATCAAACACTTGGGCACAACACAATTACCTAACAAGTTCATATACAAGGGTCCCACAAAAACAATAAATCCTCTTCTACGCATTTTAACAAAACACTTAGCATGCAAGGATTCATCTTAAATCAATTTGTGTTATTTCTTCCAATTGCAAACACATAAATGTTCAGTCAGACAAACGTTGTTTTGAATGAAATGATTTGAATGAAAGTCAATGGGATAGAGATTGGTACAAAATTCTTAGGGTGCAAGTGTAATCTATGTGGGGTGTAAGTGTAGTCTGTGTGGGGTGTAAGTGTTAGAACACCAAATAATCTGGCAATATCCACTTCCTGGTATGCATACACCATGACTGAAAGAAATTGAGAGAGATTGAAAGAGCAAATCAGCTCTGTGATTGAATGTATATTGAAACCAAAATGGAAGCTCCATTATATAGGAGTCATTTACAAGACAGAATGATGAAACAAATGAAATATAAAAAGGAAAGGCTACCGAAAGCAAGAGAGAAAAAATTCATCTATCTGGGCTAGACTAGCAGCATCTATACATAAAATATTTTATCTATTAGCAGCTGTATACATATTAATATATTACATAGTAACATATTAAATGTATATTACATATCTGGGTACGATCTATTATATATATATAATATACTATCTAATTATATATATATAATATACTATCTATTATATGTATCTATATGTATCTTAACAGCCCCTCTCAAACTCAAGGAGGACAAACATCAACCAACTTGAGTTTGGAGACAAGTTCAACGAAGCGGCCAGGAGAATGAGCCTTGGTGAAGATATCAGCAGGTTGATCAACAGAAGAGATCGGATGGAGATGGACAGTACCATGAGTAACGTGTTGCCGAATAAAATGGCAGTCAATCTCAATGTGCTTGGTGCGATCATGAAAAACATCATTGTGAGCAATTTGAAGAGCACTGTGATTGTCACAAAAGAGGGCAGTAGCGCCAGAGGGAGTAACACCCATGTCAGCAAGAAGCCAACGAAGCCAGAGAAGCTCCTGAGTAGTATCAGCAAGAGCACGGTATTCGGCCTCGGTACTAGAACGAGCAGTAAGAGATTGTTTCTTACTGCGCTAAGAAATAAGAGAATCACCCAAAAAAAAGCAAAACCCAGTAGTAGAGCGGCGGTCAGTAGGATCACCAGCCCAATCAGCATCAGAGAAAGCACGAAGCTGGAGAGAGGAGCGTGCGGAATAATGAAGACCATGAAACATGGTGCCTTTGAGATAGCGAATGATACGAACTAATGCAGCATAATGTGAGGTACGAGGAGCCGACATAAACTGGCTGACAATATGGACGGCATAGGCAATATCAGGACGAGTAACAGTGAGATAGACAAGACTGCCAACCAGCTGACGATATAGGGTAGCATCAGAGAGAAGAGTGCCATCAAGAGGTGTAAGACGACTCTGAGGTTCCAGGGGAGTGGAGGCAGTCTTGCAATCCGTAAGACCAGCACGGGTGAGAAGATCAGATGTGTACTTAGCCTGAGAGAGAAAAGAACCCGTGGAATCATGGAAGATTTCAAAACCCAAGAAATAGCTGAGAGGACCAAGGTCTTTCATCTCGAAATGATGGCTAAGAAATTGTTTAAGATGAAGAATACCATTGATATCATCACCTGTGATAATCATATCATCCACATAAAGAAGAAGCAAAGTGGTCCCTTGAGCAGTTTTGCGGATAAAAAGTGCAGTATCATAAGAGCTGGAGGTGAAACCACAGTCCTGAATAGTAGAGCTGAACTTGGCAAACCAAGCGCGGGGAGCCTGTTTGAGACCATATAAAGCACGCTGAAGTTTGCAGACTTTATGAGGTGGATGAGTAGACCCAGGGGGAGGTTGCATGTAGACCTCCTCAAGAAGAACACCATTAAGAAAGGCATTTTTCACATCCATTTGATAAAGATCCCAGTGTCGGGTAGTAGCAACTGCAATGAGGCTACGAACAGAGGTGAGACGAGCAACAGGAGCAAAGGTCTCCTCATAGTCAATACCATATTCTTGGTTGAAGCCTTTAGCAACAAGGCGAGCTTTATAGCGCTCAATAGATCCATCAGAACAAGTTTTGATTTTGTATACCCATTTACAGCCAATGGCAGTCTTGCCAGGAGGAAGATCAACAATGTCCCAAGTGTGAGTTTTGTCTAAAGCCTGCAATTCATCAGTCATAGCTTGCTGCCAAAGAGGATTAGAGCGAGCCTCCCGATAGGAGGTAGGTTCATAAGTAGAAAAAGCAGTAGAACCAACAATAAAGTCACGAAGACGAGTAGAAGGTTGGATTACCCGGTGTGGTCGAGCAGGAGGAGGAGGAGCCAGAGGAAGAGACTCAACAGGAGGTGAGGAGTCCGAGGGAGCAAGATCAGGACCATCAGAGCGGGCAGGTGCTTGAGAAAGACCAGTAGGCAAGGCAGTCTCGAGAGAGTCAGGCATGGGCAGTGGAAGAAGCTCATCAGAAAACAGATCTGCAGAAGGGTTAGTAAAACACAGAGAGGGTGAGGGAACGAATAAACGGAATTGAGAGAGAGAGGAAAACATTTTGTGTTCCCAAAAGACCACATGACGAGAGATACGGAGACGCTGGGAGAGAGGATCCCAACAGCGATACCCTTTATGTTCAATACCATACCCCAAGAAGCAACAAAGGCGGGAACGAGGTTCAAGTTTGGTACGTTCATGAGGTTGGAGAAGAACAAAACAGGCAGAGCCAAAAACCCGAAGGGTGTCGTAAGGGGGACGGGTGCCATGTAAACGCTCATAGGGAGTGTGATTATGAATGACCGGTGTAGGGATACAATTGATAGTGTAAGCAGCAGTGAGAGCGGCTTCACCCCAAAAATTTTCCGGACAAGAGGAAGAGAGAAGGAGGGCTCGAGTAGTGTCAAGTAGATGCCGATGTTTCCGTTCAGCACGGCCATTTTGTTGGGACGTACCTGGACAGGAACGATGAGGTTGAGTACCATGACTCTGAAGGAAGGAAAGAAAGTCAAAATCTTTATATTCCATGGCATTGTCGGAGCGAAAAATCTTAATAGTTTTAGAAAATTGGGTTTTAACCATTGCAGCAAAATTGTAATAAAGTTGTTTGAGCTCAGAGCGATTTTTCATAAGAAACAACCATGTAAAACGAGAAAAATCATCTATAAAAACAACAAAATAACGTGCGCCTCCCATAGTAGGAGTAGGAGAGGGTCCCCAAATATCAGAATGGATGAGATCAAAGGGCGCAAGAGAAACAGAGTCACTTTTATTAAACGACAAAGCAGGTTGTTTGGCAAGTTGACAGGACACACAATTGAAAGCATCAGAACTTACAGTACCCAAATGACCACTAGAAATTAAAGACTTCAAACGACCAACAGAAAGATGGCCTAAACGATAGTGCCAAAGCTGAAAAGGAGATAAAGGAGGAGCAGTGGTAGCAGTGGTAGGAGCAGTGATTTGAGAGGAATCCGGAACATGAAGATGGATAAGTTCGTAGAGACGTCCACGCTTACGGCCTATCCCAAGAGTTTGCCCGGTCCGAGGGTCCTGCACCAAACAACCAGTATGGGAAAAGGTAACAGTTAGACCATGCTCACATAATTGACTAATGGAGATAAGATTTAAAGTGAGAGCAGGCAAAGATATACATGGGATAAAGATAAGTGAGAGGTGGAAACAGACCCAACATGACTTACAGACAGAAGAGACCCATCAGCAGTATGGATAGAAGGAACATGAGGAGTCGAAGAGAGAGGAGTAAAAATAGTAGGATCAAAGGTCATGTGATTACAACAAGCGGAGTCAAAGTACCAGGAAGTGTTACCTGCGGTGGTAGACAAAGCAGTAGATGGAGGAGTACCGAAATGCTGCCAAAAATGTTGAAACATGGCTTCAACATCTGTGTGAGAGAAGACCGGAGTGGAAGGATCTACAGGGACAGAGGAAGGTGAATCTTCGGAGGCAGCAGCAGCAGCAGTGCGTGGAGCAGGCATGGTTTTAAATGGAGTCCCAGAACGGTGAGAGTTGCTGCGGGAAAAATTCCCGGTGGAAGGACCATGGCGAGAGGCACGGGTAGGATTGCGGAAGCAATCTTGTTGAAGATGACCAGGGCCAGTCTTGTTGCAAAATCGACAAAGACGAACGGGACAATGAACCAGAAGATGAGTCGATGGAAGATTGCGGTTGTGACAGTAGTTGCAGGCAGTGGACCGCTGTGAGGAAGGCGGTGAAGG
Organism: Camellia japonica; assembly: GCA_030407325.1. Lineage (NCBI taxonomy): Eukaryota > Viridiplantae > Streptophyta > Magnoliopsida > Ericales > Theaceae > Camellia > Camellia japonica. Next base: position 88,698,221 of record JAPPVO010000016.1, on the reverse strand, counting down.
AGAACTCCGAATCTGGGGAGTAGCAAGAACAGAGTCCACAGGGTGCGGATGGAGAGTACCAAACCTGGTTTCCTCTGACAGGAGTTCAGAAATGGCTTGCTCAAGAGTGGGTAAAGGAGTGCGATGTAGAGAGATGCGCGTACGGGCTCAAAACGAGGAGTGAGAGCCATGAGAAACTGAACCAAGCGCTGTTGGTCACGGTAGGTAGTAAACAAGGCAGCATCCTCAGTATGAGGCCATGGAGGCTCAGAAAGAGCGAGCTGATCCCAAACATAATACATTTGGGAGAGGAAATCATTAATGGTCTGAGTTGTATCTTGGCGCATACGGTGAAGATGACTCAGAAGCTGATATTGGTGAGCAAGACCAGTAGTCTGATAGCGTTCTTGTAAAAAATCCCAGATGGCCTTGGCTGGAGAGGAAGCAGAGTCAAGTTGGAACCTACCAAACTGAAGGCTTATGGATGTAATAGAAGTATTGCGAAGCCAGGTGATGATCTGATAGTTTTTACTATCCCAATCTTCCAGTCGGTCGACATATTTGGCAGCGGAGTCCGGGGTAGCAGATTCCGTGGTTGCTTGGACTGGTTTGCACACATCCCCAGTGATGATACGCCAAAGTTTCTTGCCTTTGAGGAAGCCAGACATGGCTTGTGCCCAAAGGACATAATTAGTCCCGTCAAGAATAACGGAAATAGGGTGATTAGAGGAATCCGGGCGATCCATGAGGGAAAAATAGCACAATCGAGGTAGAATCTGAAAAAACCGAGGTTACCGGTGAATTCAGAAGGCCGAAATTAGTGGGAAAAGGAGTGAAAGGACCCAAAATATGACCACAGAGGCACGAAATTGAGCAGTCAAAGTGAGTTGACCGTTTTGGTCAACAAATTTGGTCAAGGGAGATGATGTCAAGCTGCAGGGCTGATGTCACAGGGCGCGGCGCACGTTAGCAAGTTGGTGCGCGGCATATGTTAGCAGAAGAGGCTGCAGGGCTGATGTCACAGGGCGCGGCGCACGTTAGCAAGTTGGTGCGCGGCGTATGTTAGCAGAAGAGGCCAAGCAGTGCACGGTAGCAGACAGGGCTGACGTGGGCTGACGTCAGAAACACGCGGCGTATGTTAGCAGAGGATGCCGCAGCGCACGATAGCACGGGACAGGGTAAGAGGACGCGTGGAGCGCGTGTGATGCGGAAGGCAGAAGCAGGTGACGCGCCGGTCACAAAAACGGCGCGTGAGGGCGCGTGTGACGTCGGAAGAGGATGAAATTGGTGGCGTTGGAATCGTCCGGAGGAGACGAAGTCTCTGGTGTGGTAAAAACCGTATTTTAGAGATGGACGAAAATGGGATGCAGATGAGATGCAATCTGCAAACAAAAGAAAAAAAAATATGTTGGGAGAAGAGGCTAGGCAGAACACCTGTGCTCTGATACCATGAAAGAAATTGAGAGAGATTGAAAGAGCAAATCAGCTCTGTGTTTGAATGTATATTGAAACCAAAATGGAAGCTCCATTATATAGGAGTCATTTACAAGACAGAATGATGAAACAAATGAAATATAAAAAGGAAAGGCTACCGAAAGCAGCCGAAAGCATGAGAAAAGAAATTCATCTATCTGGGCTAGGCTAGCAGCATCTATACATATAATATTTTTTCTATTAGCAGCTGTATACATATTAATATATTACATAGTAACATATTAAATGTATATTACATATCTGGGTACGATCTATTATATATATATATAATATACTATCTAATTATATATATATAATATACTATCTATTATATGTATCTATATGTATCTTAACAATGACAATCAAAACAGAACAATAAATTTACACAGATTACATAATGACTCAATTACAGCAAAGTACATTGTGATAGGCATTTCATCAAACACTTGGCATGCAAGGACAATGTTCAATCAAACAAACTCAAGAAGTAGCCCAAAATTTGTTTCCAATCAAACTTTTCAAGAAATACATTTGAAAAAATGTTCCAGAAATCATTTACAGCATCATAGGGCGGGAAAATCATGCATCACACGTACAGCGTCATTGTTTGAAAAAATGCATACACATATAGAGAATAAAAAATAAAAGAGAGATTAGGGTTTGTGATGAGAGGTACCTCTGCATTTCTGCTTTTAGGAAGTGAGATGAGACTGAGGGACGAAAGGACGTCGCCGGAGTGCGAGCGAGAGGCGGAGGAGAGGGTGGGTCTAACGAAGAGAGAGAGAGAGAGAGAGAGAGAGAGAAAAAAGCAACCGTGAAAAGGGTAGGAAAAAGGAAAACGATGTCGTTTTTCCTGTAAGGGTAAATAGGTCATTTCCCCTCAAAATCCCACGAGTTGGTAATATAAATCCCACTCTTCACTGTTGTTGTAATTTGTAGAATTTCCCAACTGATTTGTAAGATTGTTTTACTGCCCTCACTGGGAAAGCATGGTCAAATATAAAATGGACCACCAAATTGAATTAATTGATTCATGTAATTGGCTTCAATTTAATTTAAAATAAACATGATCAAGTATCATAATAAATTTATTGAGTCAATTAATTTTTAATTAGTGAGATGCATGGACAATTAATGCAAATTAATTACTTAATTAGAAAAATAAATTCACCGGACATTACACAAACAAATTTTTTTTCCATTTTTTTTTATAGAGAATCTTACCTTTAGTAACTACTTTTTATATTTCAAATTTTAAAATGATATAACTTTTAATTTATATATTATTTTTTAATAAAATTAGTAGTTCTAGAATTCTTTCGTCAAGATTTATTAAACAAGATCCATGTTAGCTACAAAATTCTTTAAAAAAAATCTTAATTTTTTTTCTAGTACTATTGATTCACAGTAAAACTCTTTTATTGTGAAATAGAGTTTTACTGTGAATCAGAGTAAAATTCTATTGCTTAGGTCAATTACGATGGTATTTATTTATTTTTAGAATTTCATAATCAACTTAGATCTTGTTTGATATATCTTGATGAGAGCATTTTTAAAATATTTATTTTATTAAAAATTGATATCTAAATCAAAAGTTATATCATTTTTAAAATTCAAAATATTAAATTAGTTACTAAGGATATTTTGATAATAATAGTGTGTGTTGGACATTTCAAGAAATTTTTGTTATTCTTATATTTAATACATTATAATTTTATTATGAGGGGAGTTTGACCAAAAATTTTTTTTTTTTTTTTTTCCCCTAGTTCATAGATTTTTCCATTACTCTATTCTTATAGTGCTATCCATGTATGCTATCCATGTATTCCCACTACATATGATTTGATTTTCATAAAAGTGTCCAAAAAATAAAATGATGAATTGTGCTGATTTGATTTGGATAAATATATCGCGTTTTACAAATTTAATATAATTAGATTGGATTTTTTTTAAGATTTTAATTTATTTAACACTTAATATTTTTTTTTTATCAATAATTCGTGTATAAAATTATTTTATCATCTATTTTATACTAAAATATATATTTTATTATTATTTATTCTTGTGTAAATTTATAGAGCTTATTGTATTTTTATAAAATGTAATTTACACAAAATGAAATATGTAATTTGATATTGAATTCGTAATTCATATTATATCAAATTTAAATTTACATCTGACACTTAATTTCTTGGACACTATATGTTATTTTTTAGAGTAGTGCTATTTAGGCCAAAAAATAAATCACTTTTTAAATCCAATAATGTAACACTCATTAAAATATCTATGTCAACTTTCTCTCTCATTTATTCTTTAATCATCAAACATCATTGAATTCAAAAAGTGAACTTGTATATTATTTTTCTATTATTTTTTATCGGACCTTGTTACATCTCCCTAAAAAGAGCCCCCTTAATCCCCCTAATTTCCATATCAAGTAAGAAAAAAAAAAAGAAAAGAAATAATTGCCCAAACAGAAAATTAGGGGGATTAGGGAGCCTCTTTTTAGGGCTCCAAATCATTTCCCTTTTTTATCAGCGTATTACTTTTCCATTTAAGTTATGTGTTTAGAGATAGTTTCACTAACCCTCCTGATACATGTAAAAATTTACTCAAAATTGACTATTTTCACTATGTTCGGTTATGTTTTTGTGTTTAGTTTTACACGTCTTTAGGGGGAAAAAAAATTTTAAAATAAAAATAAACATTAAAAAAATTGAAAAACACTCATTGTTCCTATTTTTGTGTGACACATATTTTGAAAATTTTAAAATAAATTTTGATTTTTTCTAAGAGCATCTCCAATGATTTGTCATTGAAACTGTCAAAGTCAAATTTTAACATGTGTGGAAAAAAAGAGTGCTCTAATGGGCTGCTATTGGACCTGCCAAATTATAGTAATGCCAAAGCTTGTGCCAAATTTGACACAAGCTTTGGCAAATGCCAAATCTGCTAGCTCACCCTCTCCAATTGATTTCTTTCCTTCCCTCTTTCCCTTTGTCATCCTTTCCCAACAAAAACTCCTCCAAACATAACCAAAAAAAAAAAAAAATTTAAACAAAATTCAAGCAAACAAATTTCACACAAAATTTTGTTTCAAACATATTTGAAACAATCTCAAACTCATTTCAAGCAATCACAATTAATCTCAACCAATCTGGAAAAAAAAAAAAATGTTAAGTAATTCTCCAACATTAAAAATAATTTTCAGAAAAAGAAATACCTAGATTTATCTTCATTGTGATGCTTCAAATTCTAATACAGAGATTGAGATCAAGGAAACGTCACTACTGAGTCATTTGATCAATAACCAAGTAAGATCTAAAGAAAGATCAAAGGAGTTAAAATTGCCTCCCTTCTAAGTCCAATTTCCTTAGATAAAGCTACATTTTTGACATATCTTAATAAGGTATTAACTCAAGGACAACATAAGTTAATGGGAAAGTAAATGGCAAGTTTACACAAGATAATATATATACATATAGCAAAAGTAATAGTTACAATAAGGTAACAAAATAAGTATTTCCATCAATATTACATTTCAAAAATATGATTACAAGATGAACTTAAACAAAATAAGTTTTAATTCCTTCTAAGATAGTGTAGACGCACCCCCGGAGAGAACTCCCGAGAAAATCTCGTTTTGTTCTCTAAGCTACTACAGTTCGGACTCAAATGTCATGGTTCTGAATCTAATCTTACAATGTGCGATGTAAGACCGATAAATGACCAAAGAGTCTAAATCCGGCAAATCGTTTTGGAAAACTGATTTTTATAAAGAAGTGACAAACATAGACTGCTTTGCCAGATACAGAGTCGCCACCTAAATATTTTATTTTGGAGAAATTTAGGAAACCCTGGCTCGTGCCTAAGGCCACGTGTCCATCATCACCAAAGTTGCCTCGGCTCGGGAACTTGGGTACGATTGGGAAAGGTCATCTATGAGCACCCCCACTCACCCGATAAAAGATCGGCCTGTACTAAGCATGATATCTTGTTTTTGAAAACACATGTGCTCTTATTCCGGTTAATTAGCTAATCTTACTACGTGATGTGCACAACAAACAAGTATAGACTAGATCGCCTAATTTGGAACAAAGCATTGCATATCTGTTTGTTTGGAAAATGGTTTGAAGTTTGCTACCCGCAAGTAGGCTAAAATGCGGATTTCGATGAATTGTTCCAATTCAAGTAATCCAACCTTCACCCACAGGCATTCAGGCAATTAATCACATAAGCAATTAGCCTCATGGCAAGCATGCTTTCATGGAAACATTAACACACGTGCAGTATGCTAAAGCGTAAACACTCATAATGTACTCCGAGCCAAAACAAAGAACTAGTTAGAAATCATGCATGATCCTAGTTCATATTAAGATGGCTAATGCAACACATGCAAAAATGTAACTAAGATAGGCTCGGCTATTCTAGAATGGCATGTGAAATGCAACTTGATACATGTATTCAACTTGGAATTGAAATACAATGCAGTTAGTATGATGTGCCGAGCCCGGTGCATGCAATACAGATGAATGGATGCACGCATGCAAGCATAAGGTATGCTAAATGAAATATGCCCTAAAACTAACCATCGTAAGCGGTTAAGTAAAAGGGAGAAAGAAATGGAGGTCGGAAGACATGCATCACACACACGCACACTTATTACAACAATTGGCCCTCTCAAAAGAGGGACCGAATAAGAAACTAACTAGCTAATCTAAGCTAATTAAACTACTTATTACATAACAAATTAATTAACTAATCCTAGTTAACTAATGATTACAGAACGAATTGAATAGCTAACGCATTAACTAATTAAAGTACAAACCAAAGCAAAGCCTAGCTATCTAAGCATGGCAGCTAAGGAAAGCAGTAAAAGCAGGAGCTTCAGAGGGAGAGGAATGCATGCAAGCCCGGTCGCCTTGTTCGGAAATCCAATGCGATGCCCCGATTTGCCTCTGTTTTCATTTGTTCTCATAAACTTGCACCAAGCTCCAAAAAGCTGAAACTTCACCTTGGGAATCCTGTGGGAGGCTGGCCGACCACTTTTGGTCTCTAGAAACACCTGCCGACCACTTTTGGTTGTTGAAAAACTAGAAAAGTGGTCGGCCAGCTACTTTTTCTGGCTGGCCGGCCAGTTGTTGCTGCTGAATCCCAGGTTTCTGCAACAGAGAGCAAGAAAGGGCATGGCAATGTATTTGCAAGATATGTGTGCACAACCACCCTCCCTATCATGTCATGAACTCAAGGGAGTGTAGGTTCTCGACCCTCGGGCCACCAATCGCGCATTTCCATGCATGATGGCCGAGAGGCGAAGTTGCACAATTCAATATGAAATGAATGCACAAGTAAACACATAAAGCCTAAAACTCTATCATGTATGATCAAGAGCGTCGGTGACCGGGAATTAAGGCATGTTTCATCACTTTAAGTATGAAACGTCCCTCGTTTCCCGTGTTTGGACTAACTCCTATTCCAAACACAATGCAAGCAAGCATGGCATACACAATGCGACTCGATCATGCAAGTATGCAATATGACTTAAGCATGCAAACATGCAATGCAATGTGAACAACCTAACAAGGCTAATGGCATGCACAATGCTAAAGCATGTAACAACTAGCATACACAATGCTAAATGCTAAAAACTAGATGGCATACTCAATGCAAGGCATTCATAAGGTTCTAAGCATAATGTAATGCATGCATGCACAATGCAATGCAACAAGGGCAACTTATGTAATATACCAAGCATGGCATGCTCAATGTAATATACATGGTATACTCAATGGACTTAAACCAAAAGGGTAGACCTCAATCATGCCCAAATCAGTGGCCATTGGTGATGAAATGAAGGCACATAAAGCAAGGCATGCATGCACAATGCATTGGCCATCAAAGAGGCCAAAGAGCACAACTCTCAAGAGTGCTCAATGAGTGACAGAAGTGGAAGTGTAACAACACTAAGTGCACTGAAATGAAGCAAGAAATGATGCCAAATCATTCAAACAACATAAGTAAAGCATGCTAGGGTCCTAAGGCATGAAAGCTAGCAAAGAGCAACACAAAGGAGGCATGCAATACATGGCACAAATGCATGAACTAAGCATGGACAGAGCTCAAGTAGGTCAAAACAAGGACCAAAACATGCTGAGATAAGGGCCCAAAGGCCTAGGCATGCAAGCATACGAGCTAAGCCATAAGCTAGGCAAACATGGACAATACTTAGAGGCATTCAAAGCATGAATGAAGTAGGAACAAAAGCATGCTATAAGCTCTGAAATGTCATGTTAGATGATGCTAAATCATGTACACAACACAAATGAAGCATGCAATGGTGCTCAAAGCTTGAAGCAAGCAAGAGCACTTGTACTACAAGTATACAAAACATGAAGCATGTGACCAAGGCAACCCAAAACAGTCCTAGAACATGTTAAAATGAGTCTAAAACATGCATGGAAGGAGGCCAAAACATGCTAGCATGAGGGGCATGAGACATGATACATACAAGGCAAATAAGGTGGATTACACTACACCTATTAAGACCAAGCATGGGATGACTTAAGCAATAAAAATCAGAGTTATATCATGGCATAATAACCCAAAAAAAAAAACCATTGAAATGGTGGCTCGCAAGCTATGGCATGAAGGCATACGCAACGGTTCATGTTAAGGCATAAAGGGGCAAACCCTCCAACGCATTGAATGAGTAACAAATGTGAATGCATGGCCATGAAACATGGACTGAAATCACATAACAAGTGATGCCAAATCATTGAAATAAGCCAAGTAATGCATGCTAGAGGATTCAATACACAAAGCTAACAAGCTAGATTGAACCAAGGCTATACAAAGCAAGTCATGCATGACCAATACAACACAAATCAGACCTTAAACATGCTAAAACATGAATAAAGTCTTCTTTAAGCTAAGCCAAAAGCATGCTAAAATGACATGTTACAACATAATACATGTTAGGCTATTTCATGGGATTGCACTACAAGTGCATGGAGCATGCAAAGGCTAACCAAACCAAACCCTAACAAAGGTATGACACGGAAAAAAAATCACCAAAAACATGCTGAAATGGAAAGAAAACAAGCTAGAATGACATGCTACTTCATGAAGCATACAAAGCTAGTTTAAGGGATTTACACTACAAGTGTATTAGGCATGCAAGAGCCAACCAAACCAACCCAAAAAAGATCTAAGGCATGTTAAAACAACACCAAAAACCCACTGAGATGGCTCCAAAACAAGCTAGAAAGACATGCTCAAACATGAGGCATACAAGACTAGATTGTGTGATTTACACTACAAGTGTATTAACCATGCATGGAGTGACCAAAACAAGCAAAAATAGTGGTATGCCTCAGCAAAATAACCACAAATACAAGCTAAGATATGGTCAACATACACTTAGTAAAGATGCTCAAACATGAGGCATATTAAGGCATGTATTGAAGATGCAAGGAGAGGGGATGGCCCTCCCCTTCTTAGGACCTTAAAACACCATCCCCACCACTGAAATCCCTCTGGATTTCAGTGGTGAGAAGGCCAAAACAAGGTGGTCCCGAAGCTCACAAAAAAGGCTAAAAAACAAGGCCAAACAAGGCCTAAGAGGGGGTAAACAACCCCAAACACAAAAGTGATCTTAAACAAAGATCAAAAGCATGCAAAAATAGAACTTTTATCAGTTATAAGTCAAGCTTAAAACAGCATGCAAGATAGGCTAAAAGCTTAAGCAAGAAAGGGGGATTTAAAGGTCAAAAGCTCACCCTTGAAGACCCTCTTTATAACTGCAACTCCAGCAGGTTTTTCAAGCTCAAGACAACCCAAGAACACCAAAATCAGCCCCTAAGCACCTCAGTAGCAAAAGGATGGTGTTTGAGTGTGTGTTTGTGTGTTAAAGTAAGACAAATCTACACTTTAAGGCATGAAAATGAAGCAAACAAGGCAATATAGATACAACACTATATTATCCTCTTCCCTCAGATTTTCTGAACTGGAGGAGGGAGGAGGAGCCTCCCTCTTATAGAAGAGGAAAGCCAAAGCTTCTTGGAGAAGCTAAGCTTGAATGCCATCCCTCCATACACGTGTATGGAGGATGGCTCAAATGCTCTCCAACTGTGCCAGCTGTCCCAAAATATCTCCAAAAAGGTGTCAAAAAGCAGCCGACCACTTGAAGTGGTCGGCCTGCTAGTTTAAGTGGTCGGCCGACCACTTTAAGTGGTCAACCAGAGCAAAAACTGGTCGGCCATAGGTGGGAGAGGTCAACACACTAAATGCAAGGTGGTGGTGTGGTGGCCGACCAGAAAAGATGGTCCAAGACCAAGAAAGCCAGTTATCTGACAAGAAAACTAGCTAGAAAAAGGAAAAGTGGTCTCCAAGGAGAAATACTGGTCTCCCACCCTTGTACCACCTTCCAAACAAGGAAAACAAGGTTTGTACCAAAAACAAACCAAAGCGGATGCAAGACGAGAAATCGGGAGGCGAAACACGCGGCCAAAAGCCCTGAAAACTAGCTAACGAGCATCAAAAGTGGTATGCAACCACAAAAGTGGTCTCCCGGACCACAGTGTTCCTCTAGGCAGAGGCAACAAGGTGTGGTTCAAAAACCACGCCAAACGGAGAATGTTAAGCGGTCCCGAGACAAGGCGCGCGGCCAAAGGCTCCAAAAACCGGAAACTAGTCTCCAAACGGGAAAAGTGGCCTACGACCACGAAAAGTAGTCTACGACCACAGAGAGATGGTCTACAAGACCACTCCCTCCCTCCGGGAAGGGAAAACAAGACTTGGTCCGCAAACCGAGCCAAAGCACAAAAAGTTCCGAGGCCCGGAGGCAAGGCTCTCAGCCAAAACTCCGAAACCTCAGAACGAGCACAACATGCACCATCACCGAGCGCTCAATTGATGACGTCTGAGTCTTAAGGTCGGTCAAAAATGGAGTGTCTACAGATAGCCATATATTCACGAAGTTTCTGCAGTGCCATCATCAGGGTTAAAATTCTTCAACACCTAACATGAAACGCCATGAGTTTGGAAGCCAGTAAACTCATACACACCTCGTCCCTTTTTTTCCAATCCAATACACAATCACAATTAAAATAACCAATGAAGCATGATATCCAAATCAATAGATAAAAGGGTTAGATTTCAAGTGTTAGTAAACTAGAAATCCCCCAATGAGATTTTATCTTCCCAACCACAAGAATTGGACTCAAATTATTCAGTACCGCCTCTTTTGTTGCTTTGCAAACCTTACCCCGAATGCTTGCAATGATTACTTATCACATAACGCCAACTGAGGAATTGAAAAGAGACGGTAAAACATGGGTCAACACCTAAAACCTCCCCAACCTTATAACACCAATATCAAAAATCACCTAGGGTCTGAATATAACTGATCCGTTCAAGGGTTTTGAAATGAATCACTTGTGCAAGACTTAATTCTCAAATAGGGAACACATTCCACCAATCAATACTTGAAATTAACATGTCATTATCTCATAAAATTTACTTTAGTGATTGAAATCCCAACACCACCCCTTTTTGTTTCCCTTTGAGTTAAGTATGTTATGTCTGAGTAGAACAAGCTACTGAAATAACAAATAGACACAAGTATAAACATTTCAAGACATAAATTCAAGGAAATACAGTTACAAACATACATAGATGGTATACTAAGGCTTGATTAAACAATAGGAGGCACATCCAATCAACTAAGAGTATGAAGCTATTAAAAGTAACAAATGTCTAGATTCGAATCACTTTAAAGATAACTATCAAAGTGGTACTGCTAATGGTTCTTAAAGCTTGGCCTTGCGAGGGTTTGAAGAGAATTTTGTCTAGTTTCAAAATCAATTTACAGAAGTGGAATAGCCTTTCTAGATTTTTAGTTGTTAATAAAATACTCCAGCTTTGCCCAGATTCATCGGCAGTTACGAAAATCGATTTTTCTCTCAACCCACTCATTCATTTTCACTGAAACCAATTTTTACTTGAAATTTAACACTTTAAGGATATTTTGATTTTAAAATGAGCCCAAGGGAAGTTTCTTTATTTTTTTAGAATTTTTGAAAGTTGGCTAAAATATCGGTTCTTCTGCTCAAAACTTAAAATAAAAGAGTTATAAGAAAAAGAGTCAACCATGGCTAATTCTGTTGGAAAAATAGTTTAATATAGGCATATTTTTAGCCCAAATTTGAGTGGGCCCAAACGTCTTTTGGGGAGTCCGAAGAGGTGACGTGTTCCTTGCCGCGTGGCAAGTCACACGTGAAGACGGAACGTCAAAACCATTTATGAGTGAATGGGAAGTTGACATCATTTTGGATTTTACATTAATTTTTTAGATAAATTCTTTTGAATTTTTAATAAAAAGTTATTGTGGGAATTTAATTTAATTCTAAATTCAAATTTTGGTTTCCTAAAAATTTGTAATTGTGGGAATTTAATTTAATTCTAAATTCAAATTTTGAGTTCCTAAGTGGTTTTCTAAAATTTGTACCTCTTCATTTATTTATTAAACTATTTAAATAGTTATATATATATATATATATATATATATATTCCAAATAGATTAATTTAAGTTGCAACAGTTTCTTGGTTTGCCACTAACGGACAAATCATTGTTTGAATATTTATGTTCATATTCAACGGTGGAATCTCTTTGAATTTCAAATTATATTTGTTTGAAATATATTGCACCTGTTCGGCTTGAACTTATTTCTGTTTTGAGGTGTGTTTCACACCTATTCGGCCCTATTTAAATTCAGCCTGTCCAACAGTTTTGACCCGGGAAAAATTTAGTCTGTATATTTTTTGTTATGCTGTCCATTTTGCTCTTAGTACATATATATTCTTCATTTTAGTTTAAGAATTAAATTTAGAGAGTAAGAACACAAAGTTTGGTTCGCCGTATAATTTTGTTTGGTGTGCTACAACAATATTGTGAAGATCATTGTATCCTGGTGTAACAAGCCCGCGGGGACCTCGCTACAGCTCGGACTCGATTTGTTGTCACGGTTCGTAATCTGAACCAAAGAGTCCAAATCCGGCAAATCGTTTTGAAAAACAGATTTTGAAAGAAGTGCCAAACATGGACTGCTTTGCCAGATACAGAGTCGCCACCTAAATATTTTATTTTGGGAAATTTAGGAAACCCTGACTCGTTGCCTAAGGCCACGTGTCCGTCATCACCAAAGTTGCATCGGCTCGAGAACTTGGGTACGATTGGGGAAGGTCACTTCGTGAGCACCCCCGCTCGCCCGATCAAAGATCGGCCTCTACTAACCATGATATCAAGTTTTGAAAACATTGTGTGTTCTCATTTCGTTATTAGCCTAGATTTACTATGTGATGCGCACAGCATACAGTATAGACCGGGTCGCCTGAATTGGAACAAAACATTTCATGTTTGTTTTTTTGAAAGATGGTTTGCTACTCGCAAGTAGGCTTAAAATGCAGATTTTGCCACCCTCAGGTGGGCTTAGAAAACATGGTTTTGCCACTATCTAGTGGGCTTAAAACTCACAGTCGATGATTTATTCCAATCCAACTAACCCAACCTTCACCCACAGGCACTCAGGCAGGTATATCACATAAGCAGTTAGCCTCATGGTAAGCATGCTATTTATAGCAGTCACTCACACACATGCAAGGATGCTAAAGCATAAAACTCACCGAGTACTCCAAGCCAAAACAGAAACTGATTAGAAATCATGCATGATCCTAATTATACAGAAATGCCTAATGCAACACATGCAATAATGCAACTATAGCAGGCTCAGCTATTCTAAACATGGCAATATGAAATGCAACAGATAACATGTATTCAATTTGGAATTGAAATACAGATGCAGTTAGTATGATGCGCCGAGCCCGGTGCATGCAAAATAGATGAATGAATGCAAACATGCTACCATACTGTATGCTAATTGAAACATGCCCTAATCTAACCATCATAAGCGGGTAAATAAAAGGGAAGAAAGACGTGGGGTTGGAAGACATATATCACACTCACCCACACTTATTACAATTATGCCCTCGTGCAGAGGGTCCGAATAAATAATATACAGTCCAATAATACAGTCCAAATAATACAGTCCAAATATGTACAAATCCCTAATTAATTTACAAATTAACTAAGAAAATAATAAACTGGCATGCAAGCCAGGGACTTCCTTGATTCTGATGAATGATTATGTTTAGGCTGCCTTGCGCGGAAATCCACTGGGATGCCCCAATTAGCCTCTGTTTTGCAATTGTTCTTGGAAAGCGTGCCAGCCTCGGAAGACTGCTGATTCTTGATTTTGCTGCAACAGAGAGCAGGAAAGGGCATAGCAATGTATTTTCACAAATGTATACATGCCTCGATCCTCGTGCCACCAATCACGCATCTCGATGCATGATGGCCGAGGAGTCGATTTGCACAATTCAATATGGAATGAATGCACATGAAACACAACAAAACCTAACTCCATCATGGATGATCCGAAGTGTCGGTGACTAGGGAATTGAGACACGTTCCGTCACTCGAGTACGGAACGCACCTCGTTTCCCGTGCTCGGCTAACTCCTATCCCGAACACAATGCAATATGCATGATATGCATGAAATGCAACTAAGATACAACCTAACATGCAACACGCTATGAAATGGCATACACGATGCACGAGGTAACATGGCATACACAATGCACTAACATACAACCTAGCATACACAATGCTATGGAATGAAATGGCATACACAATGCATAATGGACTTACACTAACATGAGTGGACCTCAGCCACACTCACACAAGAGGCTATTAGATGAGAATGAGACAACTCGAGATGCATGCACGCGTGCACGCAAACCGAGGACCGAACCTACGGTACGGATGCCACTCTAACATGACATGGCAAAACATGAAAAATGGCATACTAACATGCAAATTTCAGAGGCAAAATGAGATGCAAAACAGCCCCAAAACATGGTGAAATGGTACCCAATGCATGGAACGAGTCCCGAAACATGAAATTTGGCGCATGAAATGGCCTATAGCTATGCAATGCATGCAATATTTGAACATGAAGTGTAAAGACAGAAGCAAGGCAGCCCCAAAAAAAGCATGTTTACAGTTTAAATCAAGGCCAAACAGTGGGCACAAATGGGGCTAAATTAGCATGCAAAAATGGCCCTAAAAGCAAGATAATGAAGCGAGTGCAAGCTGCTGTCCCTAAACAGAAAAGGGGCCTTCTACAATATTGAAGAGGGGCCAAAAATATGATGTTTTACAGTTTATAACAAACCCCAAAAACAGATACAAGTATGCTCAAGTGATACATGGAGGATTCAAACGGTGATGAGCCCTTCTACAATGTTGAAGAAGGGCTTAAAATAAGCCTATTTTCAGTTTACAACATGCTCCAAAACAGATTATACACAGGCTTAAAATAACATGCAAGAAAATGGCATACAAGAGGGATAATGAAGTAAGTGCAAAATGGGGGTCTCAAACAGTAAGAGGCCCTTAATGAAAGATGAAATAGAGCTCAAAACAATTCCACTTTCAGTTATGGCTAGAGCTCAAAAGTCTAAGCAAAGGGCTAAGAAATAATGCAAAAATGAGCTCAAAAGAGGGAGAAAGCAACTCACCCTTGTAGACCAACTCTTTGCTGCCTCTTGGACCAAGAAATGCTACCTCTTAGCCTCTGAGAAGACCCTCCTAGCTGCTGGAATGGAGTGGTGGTGTGGTGCTAGGTGGTGATGAAGAAATGGTGTAGGAACTTGGATGTTTTGATGGTTGAAGTGTAGAGGGGAAGAGAGGCAATGCAAGAGGCTCAAAGGGGTTTTTTCCAACCCCAAAACCAGACCTGGGCTGTTGGTTATATAGGTCAAAGAGAGGGAGAAAGAGGGGGAAAAAAGGGAGGGAAAATCCCTCCAAGTTTTCCTCCAAAAATTGCCCCCCCAGATACAGAATCTGGGGGGAAAAAAGTGTATAATTGGAAGGAACAGGACCCAAGGAACATGGCCGGCCAGTTTGCTAGGTTTAGGTGGCCAGCCGGCCCTCCCCATGGCCGGCCGCCAAGGGTCAAACAGGTCAAGTGGAATTTTGGCCGGCCACCACATATTGGTGGCCTCCCATGTGTACTCAACACAGCCATGTGATCAAAAATTGGCAACAGTGAACCAGGAGAGAGAACAACCCACTTTTCAAAGGGGTTCAAAAGGTTCAAATGGAATTACTGGCCGGCCAAGTGATATTTGTGGCCTCCCAGGTGTGTACAACACAAATATGGGGTTTAGGGTTGAGGAAAGTGGCCCTAGGGTGGTCAACATTGGCTTTGAAGTGAGAAAAACGGGCGTCGGAGGGCGATAATGGAATATAACTGGTTGCTGGAACAATTACTGGCCTCCCACCCTTCTACGACCTTCCTGGTGATGAAACAGAGGTCCCTGCCAAAATGAACGAAAACCGATGCAAAATGAAGGTTCGGGGCCGAAACGCGCAGTCCGAGGCCCCGAAAACCACTGTTAGGCACCGGGAGTGGTGTTCGACCACGAAGTTGGTCTCTCGGACCACAGTGTCCCTAAAAAGGGAGTAAATAAGATGTATGCCAAGAACCGGGGCAAACGGAGGTGGTTAGGCGGTCCCGAACCGAGGCACTCGGCCTGACGGCTCCAAAAACCGGAACCGGGCTCCGAAATGGCCAAAATGGCCTTCGACCATGAAATGTAGCCCACGGCCACTGAGAGATGATCTACAAGACCTCTCCCTCCCCTCAGGGAAAAGAAACAGAGAAAACCGAGCCTAGTTCGCAAACCGAAGCAAAACACAAAAGAGTCCGGAAGTCCGGAGGCAAGGCTCGCAGCCGAGACTCTGAAACCTCTGAACGAGCACGATATGGAATATCACCAAGCACTCAATCGGTGACGTCTGAGTCTTAAGGTCAGTCAAAAATGGGGTGTCTACAGTTGCCCCTATTTGACAGAACTCGGAAGTCATAACAATGACGGGAGTGAGTGTCAAAGCCCAGAGACGACCCATTTTTGACAAGGCCGAAGACTTAGACAAAGCATACAAGTTACAGATAAAGATATGCGCCCGAAGGCAAGGGCAAAATGCAACTGACAATGCAAGAAGCCGAACATAACTCGTGATCATGCAAATGCAGCAAGCTGTAATGAAGCACATATTCACAATAGATGCAACAGTTTTAAGCAATAATGCAAAGCAACAACTATATTTCATGCAGAAAGGATGTAAGAGAATTACGCAATTCTCATTGCGTCTCACGCAGAGAAGGCTAAAAGTGACTACCGAGAGTACCCGGAGTCTCACACACAATATCTCTCCGCGTATCACACACAGGAGGGGAAGAAGGTAAACCTCTCAACGTATCACATGCAAGAGAGGAAAGGTAACTTTCTCAGCGTATCACACGCAAGAGAAGAAAGGCAAACCTCTCAGCATATCACATGCAGAGAGGAAAATGTAGATTTCTCAGCGTATCACACGCAAAAGAAGAAAGGCAGACCTCTCAGCATATCACATGCAAAGAGGAAAAGATCATCTCTCGCATATCACAGCAGAGAGGAAAAGAGTAGATTTCTCAGTGTTATCACACGCAAGAGAAGAAAGGTGAACCTCTCAGCATATCACACGCAAGAGAGGAAAAGATCATCTCTCAGCGTATCACACGCAAGAGAGGAAATGTAGATTCTCAGCGTATCACACACAAGAGAAGAAAGGCAGACCTCTCAGCATATCACATGCAAGAGAGGAAAAGATCATCTCTCAGCGTATCACAGCAAGAGAAAGAAAAGGTAGATTCTCAGCGTATCACACGCAAGAGAAGAAAGGCAGACCTCTCAGCATATCACATGCCAAGAGGAAAAGATCATCTCTCAGCGTATCACACGCGAAGAGAGGAAAAGGTAGATTTCTCAGCGTATCACACGCAAGAGAAGAAAGGCAGACCTCTCAGCATATCACATGCAAGAGAGAGAAGGCATCTCTCAGCGTATCACACGCAAGAGAGGAAAAGGTAGATTTCTCAACGTATCACACGCAAGAGAAAAAAGGCAGGCCTCTCAGCATATCACATGCAAGAGAGGAAAAGGTAGATTTCTCAACGTATTCACACGCAAGAGAAGAAAGGCAGACCTACTCAGCATATCACATGCAAGAGAGGAAAGATCAACAATTTAAGTGAAAAAGGTGCATAACCATACAGGTAGATGTACATAACAATGCAACGAATGAGCATAACAATGCTAGATAGATGTGCATAACAATGCAACGAATGAGCATAACAATGCCAGTGGAACGCGCGTGACAACGCTCGTGGGACATGCATAACAATGCAGTTGGAACGTGCATCACAATGTAAGTGGAAGTGGGTGCATAACAATGCAGTTGGAACGTGCATCACAATGCATATTTGAAACAAAATGCCGAATAAGGGAATACAAGCCTTAAGGAGACCAAACTCCAAACGCAACCTCCGATTTACCTCTTGGAGGGGTCACGATTCATTCCAAAAAGGATACACCTCATGCACGCCGACTGACGATGAGCTACACATCGAAGACATGATTTGAAAGTTCTGCAGAAACATTTTGGGCTGAAAAGAGTGGGTTCTTCTTGCACTTTCTCGATTGTACTTCCAAACGGCAGTTACTACCTCTCCTTCCTGGCCATGTTCACAACTTTCCCATTCTCCAACGGGGGGACAGACTAGGTTGATTCAGTATCCAGAATGAGGGCATTCACATGCTATCTCAATCTATGGGGCTGCCATACAGATTTCAAGTCGAGATAGACCCCTGGGTATTCAAACCAGCCTTTAGTCTTGGAAATCCCGAACCTTGCATCTAGGCAAAAGCCATCGAAACTCTAGTTTCCAACGTCGCAGTGGTCGCTAGGAACTCATTGCAAACAAGTCTAGGAATCATTGCAAACACAGTCAAGAGCATCTCAGGGGCTGGTACTCAGAGAGAGCAGGTTTCTGATTGCCATTTGGCTTGAGGCAGACTTAATCTTGAGATTGGGGTAGACACACACTCAGCGTATCACACGCAAGAGAAGAAGGCAAACCTCTCAGCGTATCACACGCAAGAGAGGAAAGTAATTTCTCAGCGTATCACACGCAAGAGAAGAAAGGCAGAACCTCTCAGCATATCACATGCAAGAGAGGAAAAGATCATCTCTCAGCGTATCACACGCAAGAGAGGAAAAGGTAGATTTCTCAGCGTATCACACGCAAGAGAAGAAAGGCAGACCTCTCAGCATATCACATGCAAGAGAGGAAAAGATCATCTCTCAGCGTATCACACGCAAGAGAGGAAAAGGTAGATTTCTCAGCGTATCACACGCAAGAGAAGAAAGGCAGACCTCTCAGCATATCACATGCAAGAGAGGAAAGATCATCTCTCAGCGTATCACACGCAAGAGAGGAAAAGGTAGATTTCTCAGCGTATCACACGCAAGAGAAGAAAGGCAGACCTCTCAGCATATCACATGCAAGAGAGGAAAAGATCATCTCTCAGCGTATCACACGCAAGAGAGGAAAAAGGTAGATTTCTCAGCGTATCACACGCAAGAGAGAAAGGCAGACCTCTCAGCATATCACATGCAAGAGAGGGAAGGGCATCTCTCAGCGTATCACACGCAAGAGAGGAGGTAGATTCTCAACGTATCACACGCAAGAGAAAAAAGGCAGACCTCTCAGCATATCACATGCAAGAGAGGAAAAGGTAGATTATCAAGTCCCACGTATCACATGCAAGAGAAGAAATGCGACCTCTTGCATAACACATGCAAGAGAGGAAGATCAACAATGCAAGTGAAAATTGCATAACAATGCAGATAGATGTGCATAACAATGCAACAATGAGCATAACAATGCTAGATAGCTGTGCATAACAATGCAACGAATGAGTATGACAATGCCGGTGGAACGCGCGTGACAACGCCCGTGGGACATGCATAACAATGCAGTTGGAACGTGCATCACAATGCAAGTGGAAGTGGGTGCATAACAATGCAGTTGGAACGTGCATCACAATGCATATTTGAAACAAAATGCCGAATAAGGGAATACAAGCCTTAAGGAGACCAAACTCCAAACGCAACCTCCGATTTACCTCTTGGAGGGGTCACGATTCATTCCAAAAAGGATACACCTCGTGCGCGCCGACTGACGATGAGCTACACATCGAAGACATGATTTGAAAGTTCCGCAGAAACATTTTGGGCTGAAAAGAGTGGGTTCTTCTTGCACTTTCTCGATTGTACTTCCAAACGGCAGTTACTACCTCTCCTTCCTGGCCATGTTCACAACTTTCCCTATTCTCCAACGGGGTGACAGACTAGGTTGATTCAGTATCCAGAATTGAGGCGCATTCACATGCTATCTCAATCTATGGGGCTGCCATACAGATTTCAAGTCGAGGATAGACCCCTGGGTATTCAAACCAGACTTTAGTCTCGGAAATCCCGAACCTTTGCGTTCTAGGCAAAAGCCATTCGAACTCTAGTTTCCACCGTCGCAGTTGGTCTCCTAGGAACTCATTGCAAACACAGTCTAGGAACTCATTGCAAACACAGTCAAGATGCATCTGGCAGGGGCTGGTACTCAGAGAGAGCATTCTGATTGCCATTCTGGCTTGAGGCAGACTTAATCTTGAGCTTGGGGTAGAGGCACACTCATACTTCGGAGCATTGACAAGACCTGACGAAGTGCATACGGAATGCGATCTCGGAGCTTACTGAAGTTGAAACAAACTCAGATGTCCGACATTTTCCTTTTTGCTTTGGCTTTGCAGTCCGGAACCATTATAGCTTCAGATAGGTCTTGGTTCTACTGTTCTCATATGACTTGGGTTGAATCCTGCGGTTTTATGAAAGAATAAATTCTGTTTTGCTCAAATGTGGAGAACGACACGGCACTCGGAGCACAAAACGATTTTATTTTTGAAATTGAGAGATGAGTTTTCGACTAGGTATTGAGCCTACGACTGAACACAGCAAAACGACTCAACAAGGAAATAAAAGGCACACAACCTAGACACATCGAGTAACACTCGAAACGACCCAAAACAAAATCGAGATAAAACAAAAAGACGACACTCAGACGTGCACAGGGAGCCTGTTTCACCGGGTAGTGTTTCCCACCCTTTCTCATTTGTGGTTCTCACATCACTCGGCCCTCAAGCTCTGTTTTTCTGAAAAAGCCCTTTTCTCACTTTTTCTCTCATCGCACATCTCTCTATTCTTCAATCTCTCATTTTTCATCCCTCCCCTGGGTGGTTGATAGATAAACAGCAAGTTGTGGGCTCGTGCCCTAGCATTCTGCTAGATTCTTCTTCTTCTGCACGCAGCTAGTGAGTTTCTCCCACAGAGGGGCTGTGCTACAACTGGGTGTGTAGCAAATCTGTAGCTGACATCGATTGATGATGCTCTGCTTGGAGTTCGGACGTGATCAGATCTGTCCAGATGAGGGAGTGGAATCTCTGGTCTCATTCCAGTTCGTGCTTCGCACTTGGCTTGATACCTCGTTGCTCGGAGGATGTGAGAGCTTTCAGCCTTTTGTTGTGCCCTTCAGTTGTGCCTTTTCTGGCAGGTAGAGTGCCCTTCTTGGCAAGTATTTTGACAAAGGGGAAAAGACAGAACTCCTGACTCGACTGCGCCCCTAGTTCATCATTTTGACCATTTTTTGTTTTTTTTTTTTTTTGCTTTCTACTAAAAAAATTTTGACCCACATGAGAGTTAGATTAACATGCTTGTTCAATTTTTGATTTGAAATCATGCAAGTCAGGCTATGAGCACTGAAAATTTTCCTTTTTTGGGTCCAAGAAATGGTCCAGTTTTTGGAAAAGATGGAACAATTTTCGAGAAAATTAGTCAACCTCAGTAAAAATTCTCAAAAACTATTTTTGCAAACGGCCACTTGCTCAACGAGCATGAAACCTACTCCTGAGATGCACAACCTCGGATCCAAAGGAAAACTGCCCCGTGCTTGAAGAGAGCTGCACGGCAACGGAAAGTTGCCCCTTGTTTGAACGGCACCGCGGCGCATTGAATGGCAACGGAAAGTTGCCCCTTGTTTGGATGGCACCGCAGCGCGTTGAATGGCAACGGAAAGCTGCCCCTTGTTTGAATGGCACCGCAGCGCATTGTAGTCAGTCCTCAGAGTGCTGAACGCAACCAAACTCTCGGATACAGTGAAGACAAAAATGACTAGAACCATTGCATGGACACAATCAAATTTGAAGTGTTTTACGGCTGGACTTCAGAATGAAGTTGCCTACGTATCCCAAAGATGGGAATCAAGCCTTACGTAGTTCGGGGTTAAGGTACACTCGGGTATTTAACCTCTCTTTTTATGCTCTAACTTTTGCCAAGGCGCCCGTTGCAGGTTTTCAACCTTGCGAGCTTTGTTCTTCTTTCTTTTTCATTTCTTTTCTTCTCTTTTTTTTTTTTTTTTTTTCTTCTTTTTTTTCTTTTTTCTTTTCTTCTTTTTTTTTTTTTCTTTTGCTTTTTGTATATATCTTTTCTTGCTCTAACTTTTGCCTGGGTCGCCCTTTCCGGGTTTTCGGCCCAGCGAGCCTCTCAAAGGGTAAAAGTGTAACAAGTCCATGCCAAATGGTTTTAGGATCTCGAAGCCATCCGTATCCAAGAGAGTGGCTGTTGTTTTGCAAGAGGATTCATCTTCGGCTCTTCGAGCACATCTGACATCTTTGCCCCTAGTTCAAAGGGTACTTCTGTTCTAGCTTTGCAAGCTTCTTCTGATCTTCTGATCTTCTTGATCCGACTTTCCTGGCCTCTTGTTCGAGGGCTGCTTCAAATCTGGCCACACAGGCCTCACATCGTAGTTGACCGTTGAACCTTCTGAATTCAAGTTCAAGGTTTGGAAGCAAAGGGGTTGAGTCTCGAGGCTGAGAGCGATCCTAGGCTGCACAATCTCAAGAGCGATTCCACACAGGTCTTCGCAGGACCGCGCAAAACATTTTGTTTTTGAAAATTTTTAAGAAAGCGACAAATCACTCGCGCTGAAGATAGTGTGAAACCAGTCTGGATCAAGCCAGGGTCCTTCTCAGTACTCACGCTAACAAGCATGATTTCATTCATTAAGGGCTTAGCACGCCTCTCTTTCTCTCAATTGATCAAATTTTTGCAAAACCCGAGGAATTCCTTCCTCTTCGTTTTCACCGCAGTGTTCAAAAAGTTTTGAAAAACTCAGGTCATTACAATGACTTCAAGGCACAAGAGACAGCAGTGGAATGCACTGCCATTTCATTCAAATCCCGGCACAACTGGCACACGGCAGAAGCAAATGCGAGAGCGTGAAAATCACTGCTGTTTCATTCAAAATCTGTTGGCATAACTGGTTCCCTGGCAGAAACAGACTCAAAACAAAACGACAAGACAAACGCGAAACAAAATGGTGACGCCCGAGTAATATCCCCGGAATCACCCGACTCTAACAAAACAGGACTGACTCGATACAATAAGACAACCCAACTGACTCAATGAAAAGACTGACTCTGTACAAAAAAGGACTGACTCAAACAAAACAACAAGACTGACTCAATACCCAAGTCAGAAAGCACGAAAACCAGCATTCACAAATGCTCAAAACAGTGCGTGCCATACGCCACATCTGGAGTAAACTGAGTGCCGCCCGCAGGTGGTTCATCCCTTGATCACATCACATTATCCCCCACAAGTTCACTGATCAAGTGCCGATAGACTTTGTAGGACCGGTGCGGGGATGACTCTGTTGTCGATCAGATCTTGTATTTCGTGGCGAAGACGAAAGCACATGTCAGTGTCATGGCCAGCTCGCTGATGGAAGGCACAGTAGTCGGCTGGGTTGTGTGAGAGAGGAGGTTCTTTGGTAGTGGCTGCGGCTCCAGGGGCTTCAGATGCCCTTTCTTGATCAAAACCCCAGAGCTTTGGATAGGGGCATGTATAGTGGAGTAAACACCCTTTGCCCTGAGGTGGGTTTTGGCTATTTGCGAGCTAGCTCCGGACGCACCGGTGAATGAGGTGGCTGTTTTTTGTGTGGTGGTGGTAACCATGCCCACGTCTGAAACTCTGGCATTTTCAGCACTGCTTACGCCTGTATTTGCGTTGCGGTTGAAGGTCCTCCTGGGTTGCTCCCTGTCACTGTCAATCAAGCCCTGTTTCATAGCATCCTCAATTTGTACCCCCATCTCATGCAAATCAGAAAAGGTAGGGAAGGGGAGCACGATCATTTTCTGCATTAGTTTGGGCTGGAGGTTGCGCACAACCATCCGTATCTGATCCTTATCCGTTGGCCTAATGGTCATCATTGAGGCCTTGGCCCTCCAGCGGGCCACGAATTCTGAGAAGCTCTCCTTAGGCTCCTGCCTCGTCGTCTCAAGATCACGGGTCGTAATCTCAATTTGGGTATTGTATGAATATTGTGCGACGAAGGCCTCGGCCATCTCCTCCCAGCTTCGTTTCACTGAATCCTCCAATTTGGCATACCAGATGGCCGCAATACCCGACAGGGTCCTGCCAAAAAGGGAGAGCTTCTGTAATCTTGTCAAGCCCATCGGGCGCAAAACATCTGAAAACAAACTCAGGTGGACCATGGGATCTCCTGACCCGTCAAAACGGTCGATGTGAGGCATCTTGAACCTGTCCGGCAGTGTCACAGCTGCGTCGGTGTACCCGTCCTCAATGTCCGGGATGGACTTTACCCCTGGGATTTCTTGAACAACTTTTCAAGCTTGCTCAACTTCAACGCTGTAGGATCGACCTCGAACTCGAAGGGAGAGTCCGGTAGATTGGTAGGTGTTTTGGACAGCTGGGGTAAGATTGGGGGCGGAGCCGGCCCTGTTGGAATGTCCGTATGCCTGGACATTTGGTGTCTCTCCGGGTGTTGGAGCTCCTGGTGGGAGAGGAGCTTGATGCGAAGCAGATGCTCCATTCTGCTGTTGCAATCTGGTGATGAGCTCTGCCTGTTGGGCCATGATTGCAGCCTGCTGCTTGGAAAATTCAGCTTGGCGGACAGCATCTTGCTGCATGAGTTTCATACTTTCTTGCATCTGACGCATCATTGCCTCCATCCCTGACGTGTTCTGCTGATCCATCTGACTGACTGGTATCTATCCCTGCAGTAGAAACTGAGACTTGAGCCTGACTGTTCACTGGTGGGGTGGATAAGGGCCACTGATCTGGTAACTGCTGAACTGGTGATCTGTGCCTGACTGGCCCTTTTACCCTGCCTCTAGCAAAGGAACACTGATTGCCCTTGAACTGAATCTCTGACCTGACAAAGTCTATTAGCACAAGTTCCCGATGAACTGGGGGATATTGGAGCCTTCTGAAGCTATGGTTCCAGACTACCTAGCAAAAGAGAAAACAGCAGCACCTCAGCCTGATTTCACCAGAACAGATACGAACAAAGCTGAATGAGTGTGCTCTCTACTGAATTCTGCCCAAATTCTGCCTCAAATCTGATACCCTCGGGTAAAACTGATTCCCCAAATACTAATGCCCTCAGGCTTGATACCCAAAATACTGAACTGGTGCCCGCAGGCCTGATGCCCAAACTTGCAAACTGATACATGCATTCCTGTAGAGACGCACTCTAAAGCACATAACAAGCAAGTGAGAGCCAAAACACCCCTATGTTGGGGTAGGGTTTCCCTGTCCTATTTTGTCAGGAGCTAGGGTTTCACTACGCACGCAGCGGTTTCAAACAACCTATATACGGGTAAGCAACCTGTCCTAGTTTGGAATGGTCACTACGGATTTCGAATATGCACTAGGTCGAATGGTCAAAAAGGGTGCCCCGGTAAAACCGGGGTTTGTGTTCCCGTAGTGGCAGAGCCCGCAACCGGTCAGCCTTATGGTCATGCCTTGACAAGACAAGCCTCCGGCAAACCGTTCAGGAATAGCAGATGGCAAACACGGTGTCCTAGGCGCACCAATGCAAATGCAATGCAAAGAAACACACAAGTGTAGTCAAAACCAGATATCATGAGTTCGAGTCAAGTTCTCTAAATCCCCAGCAGAGTCGCCAGAAACTGTAACAAGCCCGCGGGGGACCTCGCTACAGCTCGGACTCGATTTGTTGTCACGGTTCTTAATCTGAACCAAAGAGTCCAAATCCGGCAAATCGTTTTGAGAAAACAGATTTTTGAAAGAAGTGCCAAACATGGACTGCTTTGCCAGATACAGAGTCGCCACCTAAATATTTTATTTTGGGAAATTTAGGAAACCCTGACTCGTTGCCTAAGGCCACGTGTCCGTCATCACCAAAGTTGCCTCGGCTCGGGAACTTGGGTACGATTGGGGAAGGTCACTTCGTGAGCACCCCCGCTCGCCCGATCAAAGATCGGCCTCTACTAACCATGATATCTAGTTTTGAAAACATTGTGTGTTCTTATTCCGGTTATTAGCCTAGATTTACTATGTGATGCGCACAGCATACAAGTATAGACCGGGTCGCCTGAATTGGAACAAAACATTTCATGTTTGTTTTTTTGAAAGATGGTTTGCTACTCGCAAGTAGGCTTAAAATGCAGATTTTGCCACCCTCAGGTGGGCTTAGAAAACATGGTTTTGCCACTATCTAGTGGGCTTAAAACTCACAGTTGATGATTTTCCAATCCAAATAACCCAACCTTCACCCACAGGCATTCAGGCAGTTATATCACATAAGCAGTTAGCCTCATGGTAAGCATGCTATTCATGGCAGTCACTCACACGCATGCAAGGATGCTAAAGCATAAAACTCACCGAGTACTCCAAGCCAAAACAGAAACTGATTAGAAATCATGCATGATCCTAATATACAGAAATGCCTAATGCAACACATGCAAAATGCAACTATAGCAGGCTCGGCTATTCTAAACATGGCATATGAAATGCTACAGCTAACATGTATTCAACTTGGAATTGAAATACAAATGCAGTTAGTATGATGCGCCGAGCCCGGTGCATGCAAAACAGATGAATGAATGCAAACATGCTATCATACTGTATGCTAATTGAAACATGCCCTAATCTAACCATCATAAGCGGTAAATAAAAGGGAAGAAAGACGTGGGGTTGGAAGACATACATCACACTCACGCACACTTATTACAATTATGCCCTCGCGCAGAGGGTCCGAATAAATAATATACAGTCTAAATAATACAGTCCAAATAATACAGTCCAAATATGTACAAATCCCTAATTAATTTACAAATTAACTAAGAAAATAATAAACTGGCATGCAAGCCAGGGACTGCCTTGATTCTGATGAATGATGTATGTTTAGGCTGCCTTGCGCGGAAATCCACTGGGATGCCCCAATTAGCCTCTGTTTGCAATTGTTCTTGGAAAGCGCGCCAAGCCTCGGAAGACTGCTGATTCTTGATTTTGCTGCAACAGAGAGCAGGAAAGGGGCATAGCAATGTATTTTCACAAATGTATGCATGCCTCGATCCTCGTGCCACCAATCACGCATCTCGATGCATGATGGCCGAGGAGTCGATTTGCACAATTCAATATGGAATGAATGCACATGAAAACACAACAAAACCTAACTCCATCATGGATAATCCGGAGTGTCGGTGACTGGGAATTGAGACACGTTCCGTCACTCGGAGTACGAACGTACCTCGTTTCCCGTGCTCGGGCTAACTCCTATCCCGAACACAATGCAATATGCATGACATGCATGAAATGCAACTAAGATACAACCTAACATGCACATGCTATGAAATGGCATACACGATGCACGAGGTAACATGGCATACACAATGCACTAACATACAACCTAGCATACACAATGCTATGGAATGAAATGGCATACACAATGCATAATGGACTTACACTAACATGAGTGGACCTCAGCCACACTCACATAAGAGGCCATTAGATGAAAATGAGACAACTCGAGATGCGTGCACGCGTGCACGCAAACCGAGGACCGAACCTACGGCACGGATGCCACTCTAACATGACATGGCAAAACATGAAAAATGGCATACTAACATGCAAATTTCAGAGGCAAAATGAGATGCAAAACAGCCCCGAAACATGGTGAAAATGGTACCCGATGCATGGAACGAGTCCCGAAACATGAAATTTGGCGCATGAAATGGCCTATAGCTATGCAATGCATGCATATTTGAACATGAAGTGTAAAGACAGAAGCAAGGAAGCCCCAAAAAAAGCATGTTTACAGTTTAAAGCAAGGCCAAACAGTGGGCACAAATGGGGCTAAATTAGCATGCAAAAATGGCCCCGAAAGCGAGATAATGAAGCAAGTGCAAGCTGCTGGCCCTAAACAGAGAAGGGGCCTTCTACAATATTGAAGAGGGGCCAAAAATATGATGTTTTACAGTTTATAACAAACCCCAAAAACAGATACAAGTATGCTCAAAATGCTATGCAAAATAAGGGCCAAAATGGAGATAAAGAAGCAACTGATACATGCTGGTCCTAAACAGGTAAGGGCCCTTCAACAATGTTGAAGAGGGCCCCAAAATATGACTTTTACAGTTGATGGCCGAGCCCAAAACAGTGTACAACTATGCTCAAAATACAATGCAAGATATGGCCTAAAAGAGAGGCTACAACACAAAGTATACAAATGATGCTCCAAACAGCAATAGACCCTTAATGAAACATAGAGAGGGGTCAAAAAAGGCCATTTTCAGTTTGGACCAAGGTCCAAAAACAGAAGCTCAATAGGCTAATAAATCATGCAAAAATGGGCTAAAATATGGATATCAAAGCAAGTGATACATGGAGGATTCAAACAGTGATGAGCCCTTCTACAATGTTGAAGAAGGGCTCAAAATAAGCCTATTTCAGTTTACAACATGCTCAAAACAGATTATACACAGGCCTAAAATAACATGCAAGAAAATGGCATACAAGAGGGATAATGAAGCAAGTGCAAAATGGGGGCCTCAAACAGTGAGAGGCCCTTAATGAAAGATGAAATAGAGCTCAAAAAAATTTCACTTTCAGTTATGGCCGGAGCTCAAAAGTAAGCAAGAAGGGCTAAGAAATAAAATGCAAAAATGAGCTCAAAAGGGGAGAAAGCAACTCACCCTTGTAGACCAACTCTTTGCTGCCTCTTGGACCAAGAAATGCTGCCTCTAGCCTCTGAGAAGACCCTCCTAGCTGCTGGAATGGAGTGGTGGTGTGGTGCTAGGTGGTGGTGAAGAAAGGTGGTGTAGGAACTTGGATGTTTTGATGGTTGAAGTGTAGAGGGGAAAGAGAGGCAATGCAAGAGGCTCAAAGGGGTTTTTTCCAACCCCAAAACCAGACCTGGGTGCTGGTTATATAGGCCAAAGAGGGAGGAGAAAGAGAGGGGAAAAAGGGAGGGAAAATCCCTCCAAGTTTCCCTCAAAAAATTGCCCCATCGGATACAGAATCTGGGGGGAAAAAAAGTGTAAATTGGAAGGAACAGGGACCCAAGGAACATGGCCGGCAGTTTGCTAGG
Organism: Camellia japonica; assembly: GCA_030407325.1. Classification (NCBI taxonomy): domain Eukaryota; kingdom Viridiplantae; phylum Streptophyta; class Magnoliopsida; order Ericales; family Theaceae; genus Camellia; species Camellia japonica. Next base: position 88,669,296 of record JAPPVO010000016.1, on the reverse strand, counting down.
GTTGAGGTGGCCCGCCGCGCCCTCCCCATGGCCGGCCGGCCAAGGGTCAAACAGGTCAAGTGGAATTGTTGCCGGCCACCACATATTGGTGGCCTCCCATGTGTACTCACCAGCCATGCCATGTGATCAAAAATTGGCAACAGTGAACCAAGAGAGAGAACAATCCACTTTTCAAAGGGGTTCAAAGGTTCAAATGGAATTACTGGCTGGCCAATGATATTTGTGGCCTCCCAGGTGTGTACAACACAAATATGGGGTTTAGGGTTGAGGAAAGTGGCCTAGGGTGGTCAACATTGGCTTTGAAGTGAGAAAAACGGGCGTCGAAGGGCGATAATGGAATATAACTGGTTGCTGGAACAATTACTGGCCTCCCACCCTTCTACGACCTTCCTGGTGATGAAACAGAGGTCCTTGCCAAAAATGAACGAAAAAAAATCGATGCAAAATGAAGGGTTCGGGGCCGAAACGCGCAGTCCGAGGCCCCAAAAAACGACTGTTAGGCACCGGGAGTGGTGTTTTCGACCACGAACTCTCGGACCACAGTGTCCCTCAAAAGGGAGTAAATAAGATGTATGCCAAGAACCGGGGCAAACGGAGGTGGTTAGGCGGTCCGAACCGAGGCACTCGGCCTGACGGCTCGAAAAACCGGGAACCGGGCTCCGAAATGGCCAAAATGGCCTATGACCATGAAATGTAGCCCACGGCCAGTGAGAGATGATCTACAAGACCTCTCCCTCTCCTCAGGAAAAGAAACAGAGAAAACCGAGCCTGGTTCGCAAACCGAGGCAAAGCACAAAAGAGTCCGAAAGTTCGGAGGCAAGGCTCGCAGCCGAGACTCTGAAACCTCTGAACGAACACGATATGCAATATCACCAAGCGCTCAATCGGTGACGTCTGAGTCTTAAGGTCGGTCAAAAATGGGGTGTCTACACCTGGGAGATAGACGCCACATATCCGTGAGCACCATAACGGAGCGAATCTGTCTTAAGGACAGAGTGTCACACACTCGACTTGGTCTTGTATTTTTTATTTGGTTCGACAAAATAAATCTGGTATGTTATTTATTTATTTTGTTTGAATTTATTTGAAGTGTTTTTTTTTATATACACAGAAGATTGTTCCAACAATCTTAAGACAGAATCGAATTATTCTGTTTACAGAATTTTTCGTTTTTTCCCTTTTTCATTTTCGTAAATAATTTCGAAAGAAAATTATTTTCTGTGGATTTACAAAATAATATTTGGTTGGAAAAAACAATAGTAATTATATGCTATTTGACAGATAGTAGTAATATACTGTCTCTTTTCTTTGACAATAACTAGTAGTACGATACTGGTGTCATTAACAATTCAGAATATATTTTTGTGGAATTTTTTTCAGAAATTAATTTTGGGTTTTAGAATTTATTTTCTGAGTTTTCATTAATTAAAATTCTGTTTTCAGTATTTTAATTATTGGAGTGTAACAAGAGATTTAAATTTCTGTGTGAAATTAATTTGGTTAAATAAAATTTTATTTTATTTCCAAATTAATTGAAAAATAAAAGTTATATTTTTATTCTTTTATTTTACAGAATTTAATTTCTTGTGTGGAATTAATTTAGTTAAATAAAATTTTATTTTATTTTCAAATTAATTGAAAAAATAAAAGTTATATTCTTATTTCTTTTATTTTACAGAATTTAATTTCTTGTGTGGAATTAATTTGGTTAAATAAAATTTTATTTTATTTTCAAATTAATTGAAAAAATAAAAGTTATATTCTTATTTCTTTTATTTTACAGAATTTAATTTTCTGTGTGGAATTATTTTGGTTAAATAAAATTTTATTTTATTTCCAAATTAATTAAAAAATAAAAGTTATAGTTTTTATTTCTTTTATTTTCTGTGTGGAATTAATTTGTTTAAATAAAATTTTATTTTATTTTCAAATTAATTAGAAAATAAAAGCTACATTCTTGTTTCTTTTATTTTTACAGAATTTAATTCTGTGAATTTGGTTTTATTTTCTGTGTAGTGTAAATTCTAATTATAATTTTGTTTTATATATTAGAATTGATAGCTACTGAAACTAATGCCCAAACAAGTACTACTGTGGTGGCTGCGATTGCACCAACCCCCTCTCCTGTGATGACAGTACCAGTATATCACGGTGAAAAGTCAGAGAAGTTCTCAGGAACTGACTTTAAAAGATGGCAACAGAAAATGTTGTTCTATCTTACAACTCTGAACCTGGCTCGTTTCCTCCGTGAAGATGCTCCTATCTTGAAAGAGGATGAAACCGACCGGCAAGTGGTTGCTGCGGTTGATGCCTGGAAACATGCCGATTTCCTTTGCCGGAATTACGTCTTGAACGGACTTGACAACACATTATACAACGTCTACAGTCCAATTAAGACAGCAAAGGAACTTTGGGAATCGTTGGGAGAAAAAGTACAAAACGGAAGATGCCGGCTCAAAGAAATTTGTGGTTGGCAGATTCCTGGATTTTGTAATGGTTGATTCAAAAACTGTGATTAGCCAAGCTCAAGATTTCCAACTCATTCTGCATGATATTCACACAGAAGGCATGTCTCTCAGTGAATCCTTCCAAGTTGTAGCCTTAATTGAAAAATTACCAAAAGACTGGAAGGAATTCAAGAACTACCTTAAACACAAACGCAAAGAAATTTCTATGGACGAGTTAATTGTGCGTTTAAGGATTGAGGAGGACAACCGCAATTCTGAAAAAGCGGGCTGGTAAGCTTCCTATGGAGTCTAAGGCAAATGTGGTGGAACATGTTTCAAAAACCAAGAAACGAAAGTCTTCTGGAGAAAGTTCATCACAAGGCTCTAAGGGGGGGGGGGATAATAAAAAGTACAAGTTTAATGGCAAATGTTACATCTGTGACAAAGAGGGACATCGGGCCAAAGATTGCCGTAGCAAAGGTAAAAGCAAAAGAAGAACAAGCAAGAAGCCTGCACAAGCCCATATGACCGAAGTGGACAAGATTTCCAATGGTGTAGATGACATCAATCTTTCTGCAGTTGTTTCCGAGGCAAATCTTGTCGGAAATCCTAAAGAATGGTGGGTGGACACTGGTGCTACTCGCCATATTTGTGCCGACAAAAAGATGTTCACATCTTACTCTACAGTGGACAATGGTGAACAACTTTTTATGGGCAACTCCTCAACTTCCAAAGTTGAAAGACAAGGAAAGATTGTTCTCAAGATGACATCAGGAAAGGAACTCACTCTCAACAATGTGCTGCATGTACCGGACATTCGCAAGAATCTTGTTTCCAGATATTTGTTGAGTAAGAATGGGTTTAGGCTAGTATTTGAAAGTGATAAATTTGTACTTACAAAGAATGGGATGTATGTTGGAAAATGTTACATGTCTGATGGCCTTTTCAAATTAAATGTAATGACCGTTGTACCCTCAGTTATTAATAATAATACATCTTCTTCTTACTTACTTGAGTCTTCAAATTTATGGCATAGTAGACTAGGACATGTTAATTATGGATCTTTGCGTAGATTAATTAATATGGAATGTTTACCTAAATTTGACATTGATTCAAATCATAAATGTGAAATTTGTGTTGAGGCAAAATTATCTAAAACTCCTTTTCATTCAATTGAAAGAAGTACGGAACCACTTGAATTAATTCATAGTGACATTTGTGATTTTAAATCAATTCAAACCAGAGGTGGGAAAAAGTATGTAATCACTTTTATAGATGACTATACTAGATATAGTTATATTTATTTAATTCGAACCAAGGATGAAGCTTTGGAAACTTTCATTCAATATAAGAATGAAGTTGAAAATCAACTTGGTAAGAAAATCAAGAAACTTAGAAGTGATAGAGGTGGTGAATATGAATCACCTTTTGGTGAATTTTGTAAAGAACATGAAATAATTCATCAAACCACTGCTCCTTACTCACCTCAGCAAAATGGAATTGCTGAAAGGAAAAATAGGACTTTAAAAGAAATGATGAATGCCATGTTAATCAGTTCTGGATTACCTCAGAACTTGTGGGGGAAGCAATACTTTCTGCTAATTATATTTTTAAATAAAATACCCCGAAAGAAAGTGAATCAAACACCTTATGAATTGTGGCATGGAAGAGTACCATCCTACAAATACTTAAAAGTGTGGGGGTGTTTGGCTAAAGTGGCTATTCCTAGTCCTAAAAAGACTAAGATAGGTCCTAAGACCATTGATTGCATTTTCATTGGTTATGCCAATATCGGTTTTTGATTCATAAATCAGAACATTCCAAAATGCATGTAAATACTATTATTAAGTCTCGGAATGCATCTTTCTTTGAACATGTATTTCCAAATAAGACTGGACAAGAGACTAGTAATAATAAGAGATCTTTTGATGCTATTACTAGTAATGATCAAGAACATGATCAAAAGCAAGAGTTAGATCAAAATGAGGAAGAGGAACCTAGGCGTAGTAAACGTGCTAGAACCTCAAAATCTTTTGGTCCAGATTTTCTAACATATTTGTTAGAAAATGAGCCTTTAACTTTTAAAGAGGCTATGTCCAGTCCTGAAGCACCTTTATGGAAAGAAGCTGTCAACAGTGAAGTTGAATCCATCTTGCAAAATCACACTTGGAATTGGTGGATTTGCCACCAGGTTGTAAACCTCTTGGGTACAAGTGGATTTTCAAAAGAAAATTGAAAGCGGATGGATCAATAGACAAATACAAGGCAAGACTTGTAGTCAAAGGTTTTAGACAAAAAGAAGGTCTAGATTACTTTGACACATACTCACCGGTTACTAGAATAACATCTATTAGAATGCTAATTGCCATTGCATCTCTATATAATCTAGAAATTCATCAAATGGATGTGAAAACCGCTTTCTTAAATGGTGAGTTAAATGAAGAAATTTACATGGAACAACCATAAGGGTTTTCTGTTCCAAGGAAAGAAAAGAAAGTGTGTAAATTGGTTAAATCATTATATGGTTTAAAACAAGCGCCAAAGCAATGGCATGAGAAATTTGACAAGGCAATGATGTCAAATGGATTTAAAATTAATGAGTGTGACAAATATATTTATATTAAAAACACAAATAAAGGTTATGTCATTGTATGTCTTTATGTGGATGATATGCTCATCATAGGTAGTAATAATGACATGATTAAAACTACCAAGAAAATGTTGAATAAACATTTTGACATGAAGGACATGGGCATTGCTGATGTAATACTTGGTATGAAAATTACCAAAACATTAGAAGGATATGTTTTGTCACAATCTCATTACATTGAGAAAATACTTGACAAATTCAGCAAAGATGATGATCATCTTGCCAGAACTCTTGTAGATGTTAATTTATATCTTTCTAAGAATGTACAGGAAAGTATTTCTCAATTAGAGTATGCCCAAATTATTGGAAGCTTAATGTACTTGATGAACTGCACTCGCCCAAATATAACTTATGCAGTAAGTAAATTAAGTAGATATACGAGTAATCCGGGAGTAGAACACTGGAAAGCAATTATAAGGGTTCTAAGATATCTCCGGTTTACTCGTAACATTGGGCTTCATTATACTAGATATCCAGCAGTACTTGACGGATACTGTGATGCAAATTGGATATCGGATACTAGAGACTCGAAGTCCACCAGTGGGTGTGTCTTTACTCTTGATGGGGCGGCTGTATCTTGGAAATCTTCCAAACAGACTTGTATTGCTAGGTCTACTATGGAATCTGAATTCATAGCTTTAGACAATGCAGGGGGAAGAGGCAGAATGGCTTCGCCACTTCCTTGAAGATATTCCAATATGGCCAAAATCGGTGCCTGCTATATGCATACATTGTGATAGTCAATCAGCAATTGGTAGAGCACAGAGTCATATGTATAACGGTAAGTCTCGACACATTCGTCGTCGACATAATACCGTAAGACAACTACTCTCTAATGGAATTATGTCCATAGAATATGCTAAGTCTAAAGACAACATAGCGGATCCACTAACCAAAGGGTTAGCAAGAGAGTTAGTTGAGAATTCATCGAGGGGAATGGGACTTAAGCCTATTAAATAAGAGTTACCACAACGGTAACCCAACCTAGTTGATTGGAGATCCCAAGATCTAGGTTCAAAGGGACAACCGAGTTGTGAATGACTCAGAAGGATCACTGGGGAGTCTAACTCCTACCCATTTCTTTGATGAAAATAGTAATGTCTGCAGCGTTAAAGGTTAAGTAACATTTTAATGATTCTTATATCTAGGTAAACCTAGTGGAGTATGGCAGGATACTCTTAATAAGAATCACCTATGTGAGTGTGAACTGGGCCGGTTCTATAAGATTTGTGAAGGGCTACAAGTCTTTAGAGCACTCATGAAAGACTAGGTTGTTCAGGGCCAAAATGAACACAATAGTGAGAACTAAACTGTGTCTGGGGATATACTGTGTGAGTTCTATTGTCTTGGTTTACACAAACGGCTGAACAGTTCAAGACATCATGTTCACTGGTTAGCTAGTAAATCCGATAGTGTCTCACAAGGGAAGGTTCAAAGCCAAAAGCTAACTATCCTTTGCAGAATATTTCCAATTTCTGTACTCTCTGATTAGATCATGTTGTTGCATTTTCTCTCCGTCAAATTCCATTCATGTGGGGGATTGTTGGAAAAATGATTTAATATAGGCATATTTTTTAGCCCAAATTTGGGTGGGCCCCAAACGTCTTTTGGGGTGAGTCCGAAGAGGTGACGTATTCCTTGCCGCGTGGCAAGTCACACGGTGAAGACGGAACGTCAAAACCGTTTATGAGTGAATGGGAAGTTGACGTCGTTTTCGGATTTTACATTAATTTTTTAGATAAAATTCTTTTGAATTTTTAAATAAAAAATTATTGTGGGAATTTAATTTAATTCTAAATTCAAATTTTGGTTTCCTAAAAATTTGTAATTGTGAGAATTTAATTTAATTCTAAATTCAAATTTTGAGTTCCTAAGTGGTTTTCTAAAATTTGTACCTTTTCATTTATTTATTAAACCATTTAAATAGTTTAATATATATATATATATATATATATATATATTCCAAATAGATTAATTTAAGTTGCAACAGTTTCTTGGTTTGTCCACTAACGGACAAATCATTGTTTGAATATTTATGTTCATATTCAACAGTGGGAATCTCTTTGAATTTCAAATTATATTTGTTTGAAATATATTGCACCTGTTTGGCTTGAACTTATTTCTATTTGAGGTGTGTTTCACACCTATTCGGCCCTATTTAAATTCAGCCTGTCCAACAGTTTTGACCCCGGGAAAAATTCAGTCTGTATATTTTTTGTTATGCTGTCTATTTTGCTCTTAGTACATATATATTCTTCATTTTAGTTTAAGAATTAAATTTAGAGAGTAAGAACACAAGGTTTGGTTCGCCGTATAATTTTGTTTGGTGTGCTACAACAATATTGTGAAGATCATTGTATCCTGTGAGATAGACGCCACATATCTGTGAGCACCATAGCGGGGCGAATCTGTCTTAAGGACAGAGTGTCACACACTCGACTTGGTTTTGTAATTTTTATTTGGTTCGATAAAATAAATCTGGTATGTTATTTATTTATTTTGTTTGAATTTATTTCAAGTGTTTTTTTTATATACACAGAAGATTGTTCCAACAAATTCTACACTTCTAATATGTTAGAAACATGCCAAATAATATATTAATAACTCAGATTTTTAGTTTGAAGAAGTTTCTTTTATATGATGCACTAAATAGGTTAGAACTTGATGAATTACTTGAACACAATTTGAACACAAGCAAGGGTACTCATCAATACTTAATCACATTGTAATGAATACAAGAGAACTATATATAAGAATATGAAATCTACATTCTAGGCACATAATATCTTGTATTTGGTAGAGAAAAGAAATAATAGAGTGGTGTGTGGCTTACTTGTTGCTAGGTTGCTAAGATTGGACAAAGCTCTCTCTCTCTCTCTCTCTCTTTTCCTCCTTCCTCCCAAGCTCACACCTTGCTCTCCTCTCTCTCCCTTAGCTATGTGTGTTGGTGTGTGTTCGAGTGTGCAAAATATGTAAGGGGGTGGTTCTATTTATAGGAAAAAAGTGATGAAAGGTCTAAAGTGCCTTTGGTTGGAATTGAATGGAAAGAATTTGTATTTAGTTGAAAGGCAATGAAATGAAGGTTGATTAAGAGGTTTAAGTGTGGTTTAAATCACGATCTAGTTATAGTTTGGTTAAAGTAGAATTAGATTGATAGCTAGGACAAGACAAGTGTCCATGATTTTGGGTCCAAGTCAATAATTCTTCCTTAAATTATTGAATCATGCTTTCAAAGCACACCACAAGAATCCTCCAAGGGGTGGCCGGCCATGTACAAGGGAATTTGAGGGTTTTTCATATTCTTTTTGTACAAATACATCTTAAAATTACCTACCCAAAAATACATCTTAAAATATTATAGATATATGTGGAAAATGATTTTTATAATGAAGTGTACTTAGATATATAACGTAATGAAATTGAGGCTGAAGTGCAATATTAATAAAGTGTGAGGGCATGGACTAAATTTATAAAATAAAATACCTATTTCAAGTATATAATTAAAATAAAGATAAGAAAGATAATTTAGATTGTGCTATTTTGCTTTGGAATTAAAAGCGAATAATCGAGCGAAAATGGCGATAACCGGAAACAAAGGTTTAATTTGCGAATAAATGAGAAACTAAGAACTTTATTATAATAATTCAAAATTCGGGGCTTTAATAAGGTTTACAAAAGTTAGGGGCCTCACAACGTATCCCTCTTAAACAAATTTTGTCCTCGAAAAAAAACTATGCAACACCTTCAAAAAATTGTGGATTGTTGGCCCTCATCATGTCCTCGCGTTCCCAACTTGATTCCTCAATCCCACAATGATGCCAGAGCACCCTTACTAGTGGGATCTCTTTGCCCCTCAGATTCTTCTCTCTCCTGTCCTGAATTTCCACTAGCATTTCTTCAAAAGTGGCAATCTCATCCAATTTGATCTATTCCTAGTTGACAATGTGGGAAGGGTTGGCAAAGTACTTTTAAAGCATCAATATGTAGAAAACATCATGTATGCTGGTTAGTTGTGGGGGTAAGGCCAAACGGTATGCAACTTCTCCAACCCTCTATATGATTTCGAAAGGCCTAATGTATCGTGGAGAAAGTTTCCTTTTATTTCCAAAACGTATGATTCCTCGACATGGTTGTATTTTCAAGAATACATGATTCCCAATTTCAAACGCCAAAGGTCTCATTATTCTATTAGTGTAGTTCTTCTGTCTATCTTGTGGTGCCTTGAGTCTTTGTCGGATGAGTTTCACCTTCTTGGTAGTTTCTTTGATAACTTCTGACACTGGTCTGGAAATTGTTATTGTAAGCACACTCTACCAATGGCATATGGCATTCCCAGCTGCCCTTGAAATCCATTACACATGCTCTTAACATATCTTCTAGGGTCTGAATGGTGCGTTTAGATTGACCATTTGTCTAGCGATAAAAAGCGGTACTGAAGCATAATTCTGTCCCTCGTGCCTTCTGTAGACTTTTCCAAATTTGTGAAGTGAAATGTGGATTGCGATCGGAGGCGATCGATACTGGTATTCTGTGCAATCATACTATCTCTTGGATATAAAGCTGACTCAATGCTTCTAATGTGTTCGTGATCCAGTAGGGTAGAAAGTGGCAATTTTAGTCAATCGATCCATAATAACCCAGATGGCATCATGCCCTTTCGGAGTTCTTGGTCCATGGTCACATGTTCCTATTTCCACTCAGTGATGGGCAATGACTGAAGCATTCCTCTATATTTCTAGTGCTCTACTTTCACTTGTTGATATGTAAGACATCTGGCCACAAACTAGGCCATGTTCTTCTTCATTCCGCTCCACTAGTATTACCGTTTCAGATCTTGGTACATCTTGGTCCCTCTTGGGTGTATCATGAAAGCTAAATGATGAAATTCCTTAAGAGTCGTCTTCCTAAGTGACTCATCTTCTGGCACAAACATCCTGTTTCGAAATCTTAAACTCTCATCAAGCGGGATTGTCCAGTCAGCCATCGATTCCCTGAATTCTAGCCAAGTCTTAATAAAAGTTACTTCTTGATCATGTTTCTATGCTTTCGCAACCTCACTTAACAATTTACGTATAGTGATTTGGGCTCCGAGGTATGCCTTCCCATCTTGGACTTTCATTTGAACTCCAAACTCGTTGAGCGTTCTAACTATATTCCATTTCTTTACTGCCACACTGGTAACCACTACTCTACTCTTACAGCTTAATGAGTCCACCACTACATTGGCCTTACCAGGGTGGTAGAAGAGAGTAAATTGGCAATCTTCTAGATACTCCATCCATCGCCTCTACCTAATGTTCAACTCTTTCTGTGTGAATAGGTACTGCAAACTCTTATGATCCATGAATATCTCAAATTGCTCACCATACAAATAGTGACACCATTGCTTTAATGCAAAAACTATGGCAATTAATTCAAAATCCTGAGTTGGGTAGTTTAACTCGTGTGACTTTAGTTGTCTAGAACCATAAGCCACTACCTTTCCATTCTGCATAAAGACACATCGCAAACCTTCTTTAGATACATCACAATACACAGTGTATTCTACATCCCTATCTAGAATGATCAATATCGGCGCACTGGTCAGTCGAGTATTTAGTTCTTGAAAAGACCATTCACATGCCTCATTCCAATCATACTTCACTCCCTTCTGAGTCAGTTGGGTTAATGGCTTAGCAAGTTTAGAGAAATCTTGGATGAACCTTCAATTGTAGCCAGCCAACCCTAAGAAACTAAGGATTTCAAATATCGTCGTTGCTTACTTCCAATCCAACACAACTTCTACTTTGGATGGATGTACTGCTATTCCATTTTCTGACACCACATGTCCTAAAAATTTCACTTCCTTTAATCAAAATTCGCACTTACTTGCCTTAGCGTACAATTTCACTTCTTCCTCTCTCTCTTTCTCTCACTTTTTTTTTTCTTCCTCATTCATCCCAAGCTCACAACTTGCTCTCCTCTCTTTCCCTCAATCGTGTGTGTGTTGGTGTGTGTTTGAGTGTGCAAAATATGCAAAGGATGGTTCTATTTATAGGACAAAAGTGACGAGAGGTTTAAAGTGCCCTTGTTTGGAATTGAATGGAAATAATTTGTATTTTGTTGAAAGGTAATGAAATGGTGGTTGATGAAGATGTTTAAGTGTGGTTTAAATCATAATTTAGTTATAGTTTGGTTAAGGTAGAACTAGATTGATAGCTGGTCCAAGACAAGTCTCCACGATTTTGGGTCCAAGTCACAAATTCTTCCTCAAATTCTTGAATCATGCTTTCAAAGTACACTACAAGAATCCTCCAAGAGGTGGCCGACCATGTGCAAGGGAGTTTGAGGGTTTTTCACATTTTTTTTGGGTGGAGGGGGGGGGTACAAATACACCTTAAAATGTTGTAGATATTTGTGGAAAAAGATTATTCTAGTGAGGTGTACTTGCATATATAAAGTAATGAACTTGAGACTAAAGTGCAATATTGATCAAGTGTGAGGGCATGGACTAAATTTATAAATTAAAATACTTATTTCAAGAATGGAATTAATTACGATAGAGATAGGAAAGATAATTCGGATTGTGTTATTTGGAATTAAAAGTGAATAATTGAGCGAAAATGGCAATAATCAGAAATTAGGGTTTAATTTGTGAGTAAACGAGGAACTAAGAACTTTATTATAATAATTCAAAAGTTGGGGCTCTAATAGGGTTTATAAAAGTTAGGGGCCTCACATTCATCATCTTAGGGTTTGTGCTTTATCATCTTTGTCTTCATATTCTTTGTCAAAAAGACGAGATAGAGAGGCATGGATGATTTAGGGTTTGTTTGTGCCTCATCATCTTTGTTTTTGTCTTTTTCATCTTCAATTTCATGGAACGATTTAGGGTTTAGGATTTGAAGGGATATAAAAGCATGGATGATTTAGGGTTTGTTTGTGCTTCATCATCTTCGTCTCCATCTTCGATTTCATGAGTTTCGGGTTTCTCAAATGATTTAGGGTTTAGAATTTAGAGGGATAGATAGGCATGGATGATCTGTAGAGATGGGTTTCTCAGTTGATTTCTTGGCTTTCGGGTTTCAAGCCTCGTTTGGGAACAAGCTAATTTAGTAACTTTTTAACTATTTGGCTAAAATATGGGCTAAAAAAAACTAGTATGTTTGAGATGACTTTTTGGCTTTTTACGAAAAGATGTACAAAAAGTAGAGAGAAAAGAAAATCTTTGACTTTTTGGTATGATTTTTTTAATTTTTTTAGTAACTTTTTGACTTTTTAGCTAAACTGGCCTGTTGCCAAACGAGGCCTCAATTGAATATTTAGGGTTTTAAGATTTCTTAGATATAGAGGCATGGATGTGGAGATAGAGAAAGAGCAAAATAGAGTGCTTCATGGTTGAAAAATAAAGGGAAGAAATAGAGGGAAGATGAAAGACAAACAAATAGAGAGAAGGGTCGAAAAACAAAGGAAAGAAAGAGAGGAAGAGAATGACAAAGAGAGAATATGCAAGATGGTTTTAGATCCAACTCAACCAATGACTATAGATTATTGATGAAGGGAAAATTATTTCATGCCTCATGGGCATGAGCATTGATTTGGCATTGTCACAAAATAATCCAAGACATTCATTGTAAACATTGTTTTCCCAATTTTTTTTTCAAATTTTTTATATTAAAATTTTTAATATTGTAAGTTTTAAAAAGATCATAAAAGAGGGAAAATAAAACAAAAAAAAACTAAATCCAAACATCACCTAATAAAAGAAGAAGAGGGAAAGTTGGTTAGGATTGTGTTAAAATAGCATTGCACCATTATAGCACTATTGTTGTAATTTGACAAGTTGCTATCCTAACATGTCAAATTATAGTTTTGACACTATCATAATAGCAACTATCATTAGAGATGGTCTAAAAAAGATTTACCGATTTTATTAAAAAAAAAAATTGAAAATTAATTTAGTGCAACAGATTTTTAAAAAAATTTAAAATCATTTTTGCATTGTTCTATCTTCATTGAGAATGAATAATTTTTTTAAACTCAAAAATAGCTTTTTTTTATGTTTATTTTTGTTAAGCTCATTTTTATTTTTTCCAAACATATTTTGAAGGGTTGTTTGGCGCCTCGTGTTCACATAAGTTGAGGGATTCGTGAGGCCATTTTCGAATAATTTATTTTGTTTGTGTTCTGGTTTGACCAGTATGTGGACGTGGACAGTTACTGGCGGCGGGGCTTCCATCAAGGTGACTCAGAAGAACTCTTTCCAAATTCATAGAGCAACTAGTAACATAAGCCGCTCAACTCTCTCCTCTCTCTCTCTCTCTCTCTCTCTCTCTCTCATTCATACTGATATTCTAAACAAAAGCATGGATCTTCAAACCCTAAATCGAAACACTTTCTTTCTAATGCGAAACCCTAAATTCCAACAATTGTATAATCGTCCGACTTTCTTCAACCAATTGCAATTGCAAGTTCACTTCTCTTTGCACTGCCATCGCAAACCTCGGATGCCTTCAAGCCTCCGAATCTTTCATGTAGCGGCAAAAAATCAGTTCATTACTGCTTGCATTAGTCCAAGCCAAGAAGTTGTCGGTGGTGAAGATTCCAAAATGGCTTCGGTTGAAGATGAAGATGAAGAAACAGAGGTGGTTGAGTCAAAAAGAGAAGAGTTCGTGGTGAATGACAGTATTTGGAATCAAATGGTAGAAATTATGAAGTTTTCAGGGCCAGCTATTGGTTTGTGGATTTGTGGACCATTGATGAGTCTCATTGACACTGTTGTGATTGGTCAGCAAAGTTCTCTTGAGCTTGCTGCTTTAGGTATTTCTTTATTTTTTGTGATTGTCTATTCAGTGTAAATTTTTGGTGGTCTGAAAGGCCGCGATTTAATTTGAATGTGATTTTGTGGTTTTGTTTTGGGCAGGTCCTGGGACTGTGGTTTGCGATTATATGAGCTATGTTTTTATGTTTCTTTCAATTGCTACATCAAATATGGTCGCTACTTCACTTGCAGGACAGGTTAGTTTGTCAAGAGCATTGTTGCTTTGTTGAAGGGCATTGTTGGTTTTCATTCATCATTGCGATTTTGTCATTAAATTTTAGGCATTATACTTTAAGTTGGGGACTAAATTTTCCGAAAGCAACTTTCAACAGTTAAAAACAACAAATTTCCTAATTTGTTTTTGTTTCAACACATGAATTCCTTTTATTATTTTTTTAATGCATTGGGTTGTTTGGGGTGTCCTAAATAAGTGCACTTTTTGTGTTTTTAAACTAAAAAGTTGAGGTTGAAAATATGAATGTTTGGGTTAACTTTTTGACTTTTTATGGAAAAATGTGTAATAAAAAATTGTAAAAATTAGTTTGTAGGGGAAAATTAGAATTGGGAATTGTGTAGCCGTAATTGTTGACTTTTGGTGAATAGTGATAACTTTTTAACTTTTTGAGTAACTTTTTGGCTTTTTGGCTTTTTTGAGACTTCCCAAACTTGGCCTTAAGGATCTAAGAAGCACATACACTTCTATGAGGAGGCGTATCATGTTGAACACAACACTATGTGGACCCCCTTAAAAGCATGCCCGGCATTTCTTCAACTTGTCTTAATTAAAATTTTAAATTCATAATATTGGACAATTTACAAACACTTCTCGAACACTCCTTGAACCTTTGAACACAACCTTTGTGATGAATCTCTTTACGGTAACAATGTTATGCATTCGTCATAATAATGCAACCTGTGTATTCTAAATATGTTTTGAAACATTTTAAGATGAATACGTTATGTGTGTTTTAATGTTCTATAATTGTTTTATGTTCTTTAGATTACGGTTGTTACGTAAATGATATTTTGATATTTGAGTTATGGAATATATGGTTTTTTTTTTAGGTAGTGTTTTTTTTTATTACTTTTAAATAAACTGTTCATATATTTGACATCTAATAAATTTATAAAAAAAATATATATATATATGGAAAATTACACCGCTAGCCCTTATACTTTAACCCTTATATCATTTTTGTCCCTGTAATTTCAATTGACTTGATTTTAATCTTGAATTTTTTACCTTGTCTCAAATTGGTTTAATTGATTTCAATTGTTAGCATGTTTTATGACAAATGCTCACATAAGCTGCATTTGTAATGCTTTTAAGGGCAAAATTGTAAACTTGATCAATTTGATCACTTAACATCAACTAACTCAGTGATAATTTTCCGTTAAAAAAACCTAACGAATTTATCAATTGGACCAAATTGACACAAAATCTAAAATTAAGGGTCAAAATTGAGCCAATTGAAAGTGTAAGGACCAAAATGATACAAATGGCAAAATATAAAAACTATTTGTATAATTTACCCAAAAAAATATAAAATTTTAACATATCCTAGATGTAACGTGTCTTCTATTTTTTAAAAAGTGTCGTGTTGTCTGTCTGAATCTGTGCTATTTAGGTCAAAACTGACGTGCTTTTGCTTCTGGTATGAGAATTATGAGTGTCGCAGCAGTATTATTGATGCAGAGTAAAAGAAACTCAAGAAAGAGTAAATTCAAAATACCGGCGATATTTGGAACTTGGCATGATTTTAAAGAGAAACCGATAGTAATCACATATAATCATATTTCTAGTATTATTAGAGTCTTACTTTATTATTATTTTTATGTTTCTTACGATTTTTAAGGTTAAGGGTATTTTGGTAATTTGCAAAATTTCCAAATATGGGTTGTGTGTTGGGTTGTCTTGTGGGTCGAGTAATTTAATTAGTCTTTGTTTTTGTTTCTTATTTAGTCTTAGATTACTTTTGGAAGTCAAAAATATTATGATAGTTTCTTGTTTTGGTTATAGTTGGTTTAGGAAGTCTATTAGTTCTATATAAAGTCATGTAATGCTTATGCTTTAATAGAGTTGATATTTTAAAAAAATTTGAGAGCTTTGAAGCCTCTTTGGGTTTGTGTGATGCAATCCTAACCCTAGGTGTGATGCTTAAGGAATTTATTCCTATATCTATCCTTTTCTTCTCCTTCTTTCCCTCTTGTATTTTCTGCACTTTTGAACAGCCCAAACATTGTTCACGAATACTGTTCACAGTTCCTAAAACAGCCCCTAAACAGTGCCAAATTCCTATCTTTTCATGCTTAAACTCTTACCCATTTATTACCCTAAACAAACCCTACTTGTCCCCTATACTTTTATTGCAATTTCAGCCATAAAACTCAACTAAAATCAGCCCCAAAAGCCCACTGTTGTGGCTGTCCCTAATTGTCCTGCATCAATTATATTTATACCAATCCTTTGAATACTAGTTAGTCCTTGCCTAGTTTTCATTGTCTTTGCCGCACTGCTTGACTAAATGACTAATCCTCATTTGTGCAGGGTAATGCTGAAGTGCAGCATCAGATATCTATCTTGCTTTTTGTTGGGTTGATTTGTGGTGTATTAATGCTGTTTTTTACAAAATTCCTGGGTGTATGGGCACTAACTGGTAATGAAGACTCGTATGGGTGAAGTGCTGGATTGTTTTTGAAAAGTCATTCATGTTTTATCTCTTGATTATGAGCAAATGCTGTCTAATGTCTCATTGATTTGCTAACATGACTTTTCCAGCTTTTACTGGCCCAAAGAATGCGCATATCATACCTGCAGCAAACACATATGTTCAGGTTTGACTGCCATTAATTAAACCTATTCTATGTTGTTTTCACTTACACCATTTCCCATTATTCCTATCGTTTACAAGGTTTATATTCCTTTTTCTTTGTTTTCTGATGATGTAACTTTTTTCTTTTTTCTTTTTTTGGGTGAAAAAGGAGGATACAAAATGCTTTCTCAAAATTTTACTGGCTTTCCAATCGTGTGGAAATTCTTATTCACCCAACTATGATCATTATGTGACAGACCTATATTAACTTAAATGCCAAGGTGGCACCAGGAACTCGCTGTGTAAAATTTATTTCAAGTAAAACATTTCTTGAGTTTATTAAAAAGCTGAATATATATTTCCTATCTTCATTGTTCGATAAAATCTGACTTGAAACCAATTTGTATGTGGAATATGGGATCCAACACTGTGGAATTAGTTGCTAATGTTTATGTAACATTAACTGTATCCCCAGAAAATTGAATCCTTTTAGCCATTTGCGTTTGTCTAGGAACTATTGCCCTTTCCTGATGTACTCGCTTGGTTTGCAGGTAGAATTATGTCCTTCCATTTTTTGTTATGTCTAGCAATTGCATTAACCATGTGCTTTAGTTATGTGGCATATGCTAGTGCCTGTTTCATTCCCGGACTAGTTGAATTTCAGTGGAAGAGCATTGTTTGTTTGATGGTTGATATTTTTATATGTTTTGGTGACTGTTCAATTGAATGGAATCTTTTCTGTTGGTAGATTCGAGGCTTAGCATGGCCTGCAGTGCTTGTTGGATGGGTTGCTCAAAGTGCCAGGTGCAAATATACTATACTCTTCCAATGATTTGTACGTGAAAGTTAGTGGTAAAGCTTCTTGAAAACAAAGAAGAATCACGAGTGCTTGTATGGTTAATGGTAACTATATAACACAGTAACATCATTTCAACAAATCTGGCACTGCACCTTTTCCTTGAATAGAAAAAGCTCTTTTATGGGGCTCTATTTGTTGATTTGTACCCTCGTGTGGGTTGGAGTGCTGCCTTAGTGCTGGAAGATATTTAGCTACTTATAATGAACTGTGTTGAAAGAGTAACAGACCTAAATGTAGCTTAAACATTGAAGAGTCATGGATTATGCAACTAAGTTAAAAGAATAATTGATGCACCTTAAACACTGAAAGATAACCAGATCATGTATCTTCCTACTGATATCCTTACTTTAACATGATCTGGTACTATGGGGACAGTTACTCAATTTAATGATTTATTAATAAACATGTATCAACTTTAATTTATTAATTTTTATTTAGAGGCATTACTCAATGAAACTGCAAGGCTTACATGTGTTCCTTCTGGTGTGCAGTCTTGGCATGAAAGATTCATGGGGACCTTTGAAGGCCTTGGCAGTTGCCAGTGCTGTAAACGGCATTGGTGACATAGTCTTATGCACATTCCTAGGTTATGGTATTGCTGGAGCTGCTTGGGCAACAATGGTGTCGCAAGTAAGGAGCATTTCACTATCTTATTGACATGGTTTCATAATTCTTATCATATTTTCTTGTGGATGCACTCTCCATTGTTCCAAATTGGCATCTTTTTTCTAATGTTACCACCTACTACCTACCATGTATGTTTTAGATTATTGCAGGTTATATGATGATTGAAGCTCTGAATAAGAAAGGATATAACGCTTTTACCATCTCTGCGCCATCACCCACTGAGCTTCTGCAAATATTTATGATTGCTGCTCCAGTGTTTGTGACAATGATGTCAAAGGTTTGTGACATCTTGATTTTCTAACTATATCCACGCACACATGATTATACAACCATCTAACCTGTTTGATGTTTAGGTTGCATTTTACTCTCTCATTGTATATTTTGCTACATCAATGGGCACACACACTGTTGCTGCTCATCAGGTTTGTATCACATACTTTAAAAATCCCTTTATTTTCTTTCTTTATCTGCATTAAATTCTTATCTGTAAGGAACTGATGGACATTTACACTGCCAAATTGTCATTCTAGGTCATGATGCAACTTTACGGCATGTGTACCGTGTTTGGTGAGCCTCTCTCTCAAACTGCTCAGTCATTTATGCCTGAGTTGATGTATGGAGTTAATCAAAGTCTGGCAGAGGTTAGTTAAACTTATGTTTGTTTTTATGGGTTTCATGGATAAAGTTGGAGTGTAGTGCATGACTACCATTCATAAATTCCTATTATCAACATCTGGCTCTACATGATTTTCATATGCAAGTGATGTTCAGAAAGGTTTATCATATCAAACAGGCTCGAAGACTGTTAAAGTCGCTGCTGATCATTGGAGCACTAAGCGGATTGATATTAGGTTCTATTGGAACATTTGTTCCCTTGATGTTCCCCAATTTTTTTTCACCTGATCCTGAGGTCATAGGGGAGGTTAGTTTTTTGTCCCTTTTTTTTATTTTTATTTTTTTATTTTTATATATATATATATATATTTGCTGCTGTCATTTCTCGTTGCTCTGATACATGCCGCTTCAATAGGACGGTCACTTGCAGCACATTTATCCCTGATTGTCAATATCTGTTCTTGTCAATACTTGCTTAGTTCTGTGTTTTTTTATATATTTTTTTTTTGGACTTTGGTGGCTGATCGTATATGTGTCGTTATTCATGGGTTAACTATTTTGTTAATTAAATGTATTATGTATATGATTCATGTTGGAGAAAATGTGTTTAATAGAATGCACACACTGTATAGATGTGTTGTGCTTTTCATATTATCTGAAAAATAAAAAATGTAACATTATCTTGTTTTCCTTGATTAAAATTGTCCACGCAGATGCACAAAGTGTTGATTCCATTCTTCCTTGCATTGTGTGTAACACCCTCTGTTCATAGCCTTGAGGGGACATTGCTGGTATGCTTGTTTTTGCTTTTTACTGGTTATTTTATTTTATTTATTTTGTTTTTATTTTTTTTGAGGTGCCTTTCTTTTCATGTCACAGGAATGAATATTGATTTTAAAAAAAGGGAATCATATGTATGGTAATGGGTAGATTTTAAGTATACAGTGTCACATTTACAATTTTCAATTGTGCTTAAGAGATCAAAATTTGTATTCTGTGCTGATGCAAAAGGATCATCAACCAAGACCAGTATTAGCTCAATTGCATAGTACCGCTTTATCTTATAATGTGGTATAATCTACCTAATCTACCTTACGTTTCATTTCATCGCCTAATCATCAAAAGTCTCTTGCAATTTTCAAGCTTGATTTACAACTTGATAACTTCATTCTAGAATAAAACACTTATTTGCTTTAGGGTATGTAGATACTAGTGTTTTACCATCAGGATAATGGATATATGTTTTCTTGTGCAGGCTGGGCGAGACCTCAAATTTATTAGTTTGTCAATGAGCGGGTGCTTTTCTTTAGGCACTCTTTTTCTAATGGTATGGAATTTATTTTTCTGTGCCCTGTATAATTTACTTTTATATCTTTCAATGCTTGATGCCAATGTACTTTAAAACTAAAAAATGAATGAAATTTTCACAATGATACCTATTTGGTTGTGTTTTTGTTTTCTACTTTTGTTATTGTTATTATTATTATTATTATTATTATTATTTCAGAAGAAGAAAACAGAAAACTCGTTTAGTGAACTGGAAAATTTTCTAAAAATAACGGACTTTTAAGGAAATATCAAAAAATTGTTTTTGAATCTTCAAAAATGTTTTCATACAAAAACAAAATGGATGTTTTCAAACTTTTCGTTGTTTCCTCAGCACATTAATAATGCTCTTCCCTTTTCTTTTTAATCTGTTTTTTCGTACCAGCTGGTGAGCAGTCAAGGATACGGTTTGTCAAGTTTCTGGTGCGCCCTTGTAGGGTTTCAATGGGTAAAAACAGCATCCAAAGCACTCGTGCCAATATTTTTATTTGAACTTACCTGTTTTTCTATTTTTTTTTCCCCATTTTTATTATGACTCATCTGTTTTTGTTTTCTTTTTTTTTTTCTTTCCCTTTCAGTCTCGTTTTTTTATTGCTCTACTACGCCTCATGTCACCCAATGGCATGCTTTACTCAGAAGATTTGGCCCAACATCGACTGGGAAAGCTGAAAGTTGCCTAGTTTTGGGTCTATTGTCAACGGTGTTCGGATCCTTTGGGTGATACTGTCTGGAGTTGCCGTGCAGTACACAAAATGTCGTTTTGCGTACTGAAGGCTTAACAAAAAAAGAAAAGAAAAGAAAAGAAAAGAAAGTGAGAGGCAGACAGAGAGAGAAAACAAATGCCAAAAGATGAAGTAGACACAATAGAGAGAGAAGACAGCAGATTCATTAATATACCAAACGACAGATTTTAGACCAAGTTTCCAAAAGAAGAAAATTGTTATTCGCAAGTTCTAAATAGCCCCATTCACAGTTGATTTGTGTGTAAAAAATAAGAATGACTGTTTTTTGCTATATTGTGCTTATGGTAGAAATCTTGAAAGATGGAGGTCAAATCTTGAATACCCAGCAACGCCATCAACCTCAATGAACTTTCAAATAATGGGTTACTTGCCAGAAAGTAATCAAAAAATGGCGATGGTCAGAATAAATCCTCGCAACTGTAGATTCATTAGAGAAAGTGGGTTGCGAGCTACTTCTCGCCATGGATTGATTAGAAATTTAGGAGAATGAATCACCAATGCCACCGAGACGATTAATCGTTGTCGCCAAGATGCCTTAGCTTCAGATCGCAAACCCATCACCCTTCAAAATCCTTTCAGGCCTTCCACTGTTGTTATGATCTAAATCCGTCCCTAAAAGTTTAGGCCATGATCGGCTTGAACTTAGGCCTCAAAAATAAAATCTCGAAATAATTTTGTTCATTAATGGGGTCTAAAGCGGAAGCAAAGCAATAACAGAATTGAGTAATGTTTATATGTCAGGATTTTAAACATCCAGTCACAAATATAGAGAGAGTTCACATACATAGTTTATATCTATATACAAATGCAAGTCATGTAGGTACAAATAAAGAGTTAGAAGCCAAAAATTATATATTGACCAAGTGTTCAATAAAAGCCACAAAAGACTTAACAAAATGTGGCATTAAATGAACTCAAAAACGGCCAAAGGACCCCAACTTTGGAGGCTTAACAAAACAAGTCTATCAAAAATTCTTGAAGTTGACCTAGGGCTGGCCTCTGAGTTAATTACTTGCATAAATATATATATATATATATATAAACGGAGTGAGTAAGGCTTAGTGAGTAATAATAATGTAAGGAGGTTTATATATATAAGATCATATGTCTTGAAGAATATTTATATGACATGTACATGTCGTAATCATAATCACATTCCAGAACGGCCTCGGGCCCACACAAGACGAAATGGCTTTGGGCCCAACAAAATACGGAATGGCCTTGGACCTAACGTAATACACAACGACTTCAGGCCCAACAAATACGGAACGACCTTAGGACTATCGGCCTTAGGCCCAACATAAGACACAACGCCCTTAGGCCCAACTTGATACACAACGGCCTTAGGTCCACATATGAACAGTTGTTCTGAACATTCTAAGGTAGATGGAACATCGACATGTCTCCATCTCCCTCGGCTTTTGGGCCACGTAATCCATGTCAAAACGTAATGGCCTCGGGCCCATCATATTTAACAAAAACAAAACGACTTTGGGTCCATTTCCTATGTCATTGCTGTCAAATACTCAATCACTTTAATCAAAACACAAGTTGCATAAAACATATCATTCATGATCGAACATAAATAAATGGCAACATACAACATATTGTTACACTACTATTACTCACAGTATTTTAGTCGAGCAACGGTCCCTTCTAGCAAGTGACCTACACATGGCACACACACACACAAACGGCTAAACAAAGCATTCTTCTCTTAGCTTCTACTTTTTAATCATTCTTTCGCTTCGCTCACTTTCTACTCATTTTTAAGCATTTCGGAGAGAGTAAATATACACATTAACAGATTTAGAGGGTCAAAAAGAGTAACATAAGTTGACAGAATTTTGCCCCAATTCCCGTATGTGCAGAAGTCCTGCACCACACGTGCGGAGAGGTGTGCCGCATGTGCGGCCACGTTTATGCTTTTATTTCAGATTGCTTGACTTGCTTTCTCTATTTTCCGCACGTGCAGTCCTGGGCTCTATTTGTGCAGTTCGAAAATCCAACAAATTCAAGCTTTCCAAACTCATTTCTAAGGTTCAATTCAAGCAATTTTACTCAAAAAACATGATATATGAGCATACTAAAA
This sequence comes from Camellia japonica, assembly GCA_030407325.1. NCBI lineage: Eukaryota > Viridiplantae > Streptophyta > Magnoliopsida > Ericales > Theaceae > Camellia > Camellia japonica. Next base: position 88,646,324 of record JAPPVO010000016.1, on the reverse strand, counting down.
CATGAATTCAAGCTCAATTAGATCAAAACTTCTTTTAAATTCCAAATAGAAACCCTAACTTCCATACTTTCTTCATTTCTTCATGGTATATACAAACATATATACATACATGAGTTCGAAAGATGCAAAGATGTAAAGACTAAGAGAAACAAAAGGCAATTGCTCATAATCTAAGTCAAGACAACTCAAAACACAAGAATCAACCCTTTAATTAACTAAATCCAAAGACCACATGCTCAATTTCATGAAATAGATTCAATCAAGGTCATAACTCATGAGCCCTAACTTTATGAGTGCAAAAGCTTCATCTTAGGTCTTAATTCCAAGTAATTGAAGAAAGATTAAGAGAATTCTAGTGGATTAACACTTATCTTGAGCTATATTCTTGATTTTCCCTTTAAATTTCCAAGCTTCAAGCTCCTATATTGACTTTCTTCTTCTTCTCTCTCTCTAGATCTCTTCCAGGATTTTCCACTCACATAATGCAAGAGACGAGTTCAAAAAGGGAACTTATATCACATATATATATATATATGCTTATAGCTAGGATTCTTGCCAAACACGCCTTAACGAATTAGACCGAATCAATTTTCAATTAAACTTCCCAAATGGCTCTAAAAATTCCCATTAGTATATCCATCTACTTAATTTCGGTTTTTGAACCCATTAAAGTGAGTTTAGCTTAAATACATCTACTTAATTCATTACGAATCAAATTTTTACAAAATTTCATATTATATTCTAAAAATCATGCTAATCATAATTGTAAAATCAATTTCGGTTTATCGCGCCTCTAGGGCTTTCAATTTCCAGTCTAAAGGTTGTAATTTCAATAGATTTTCTTATAACCGGCAGATACAAATTGATAAACATGTAAGTCACACATTGAAACATGGAATTTCATAGCAAACACATAAACACACATAGAATCACAGATATAATGAGGAAATTAAAGCATATGAAAGGGTCGGGTTACTATAACTGCCATATCCTCTACTGCCTTAGATCGCAACCTCCATCTCCATAAATCTCTACCATCGAAGGCACTGTTGTGTCATGGCTTCTTGAGGCGATGTTCGGCTTATGGCTGGTGGCAAGTGTGGAGGAAGGAGTGGTTGACTGCTAGTGAGAGTGGATGTACACAAAACGATGCCGTTTTATGTACTTAAACCTCAATGAAGCTTAAAAGAGCTTATACGTTGAACACCAACATAACTGTAACATGTCCTCTCATGTTCACAGCAATTAAAAACTTGCTCTGTAATTTGAAACAAGTAAATGAATCAACTTCTTTGATGATAATTGGTTGGTTTTTATTCCTTCATTTGAGTCATGTGCCATGGATCTAATGATGTCTGGTTTCTTGGGTGCACTCTACAAAGATGACATATTTGAGTTTATGATATATAGGAAGAGATAACAGCGGCTGGCTACTAGCTTTGATTTTGCTATTAGTTTTTGCTAGTACTACTTTAGGAGCCCTTTCTTTAAAAGAGGGTTAGGTGTTGGAAATTATCCAGTGTTTTCACCAGCCAAATTGCATTCTCTAGTGGGGATTAGGGGTAGGGATGGCAATTTGAAACCGACCTGACAGGGACCCGATCCCCTGACCTCGATTTGAACGGTTTTTTCCCGAAAAATACCCCTGACGAAATAGGGATGGTATTCAAAAATCAATCCTCGATCAATTTCGGGCCGGGGACAGTGATAAATGCCCAAGCCCTGGCTCCGTTTGTCCCCGAAAGTGATATATATATACTTTTTTGATTAACTCTCTCTCTCTCTCTCTCTCTCTCTTTCTCTCTCTTTCATTTCATTTCATATCTACTCTATCTTTCTCTCTTCCCTCTAGTCTCTCTCTCTCTTCCTCACTGTCTCTCATTGAATCAGTGCCACCTCATCCTCCTCCTCCGAGTGCCACCTCATCCTCTTCCGAGCAAAGAGAGCAAGTGTAGAGAGAGAGAGAGAGAGAGAGAAAGAGAGAGAGAGGACCAAACATCGTCGTCGAGCTCCACTTCCTCCTCCTCCGACGTCGGTTCTCTCTACCACGACAGATCTGACCAGATCTCTCTCTCTCTCTCTTTACTCAGATCTCTCTCCCTCTCTGTATGTTGATAATGTTGATGATGTTGTTGTTGATGATGTTGTTGAATCATTGTTGTTGCTGCTGCTATTGGGATTTTTTTTTTTTTTTTGGTTTGGGAAATTTCGGGTCGGGGAAACTTGATCCTCGTTAGGGGGCAGGGACGGGGACGATGATAGGTTCCCCGTCGGGGATCGGGGCCGAGGCAAGGGATGGGGAAATTTTTTTCATCGGGGATCGAGGACGGGGAGTGTGATCCCCAGCCCTACCCTGCCCTGTTACCATTCCTAATTGGGGGTGTAGGCGCGTTTATTGCAACAAATGCCAGCCGGTTCGTTTTTTTTTTTTTTTGGAGTGGCTTCTCATGTTTACTTTTTAACTAGATAGTCTAGTTCATGGTGTGAGATTATGCCACATCATCGTCTCCAATCTACAATTCAAATAGTATTGCCCTCATTCCAAGCTGTATCCTGCTATTGTAAGAGTATCCACATCAGTATCAACAAATTTTGAGTCAAATTATAACTAAAAATTTACTTTTGTGTTTTAGTTTAGTATTTTTTTTATATATATACACACTATATCAGATTCTTTATTCTAAAATTCAATTTTATAAAATATTTATTTTTACGATCTGCTGAATTATGAAAACAATTTGCCCAAACAACTTCTAGCAACTTCTAGGAGAAGTTTTTCAAAAATAAAAATAAATAAATAAATAAAATAAAATAATGATGGTGTAGCAGTTGGTCATCAGGTCGGATGACCGGCAAGATGTCCGGTAAATATTATACTTAACATTCTTAAAATATATATATATATATATATATGGGGAGTAGCCGGTCGTTCGATAGGATGTTTGGCCAAATGACCGGCAGAATGTCCTATCACTCTTGATGAAGCGAGGTACTGTAACAATGGAAAATTTTGTTTGCAATAGCCAACTTGATGAACGTCGACTTGCTAATATAACCCCAAAATCATAATAAAGAGCCTGATGTTGTTGCTTTGCAATAAAACTATAATTTTCTTCTCCATTTCGAGATTGTGATAGAAAGAAGAAATGGAGAAGTATTGAAACCACTTAGTCAAACTATATTTTGTAGCAAAGAAGCACTGAAACTCTATTTGGAAAATAGAAGAAATCCAATGGCAAACACAAGAAACCTAAAAAAAAAAAATTAAAAAAAATTGAAGTTTGAATCAATAGTTGATTGTTGGAGATCAGACAAGCTTATAAAGACGCAGTTTTTTTTTTTTAATTAATTTTATCAGCGAAAATCAGTTGTTAGTTATAAGATTAGCACCTATGGGAGTTAGCCTTCCCACCATTTGCAAAGCACCAAATATTTGCTCCCCTTAATTCAACTCCCCTAAGTAGAGTTGAACCCATAACCTCTCCTTAGGAACTAAACCCTTAGGAAAGTTATGATGGTCAATTAGGTTAGGCCTAATTGGTTTACTAAGGCCTAGTTGACAGACCTTGAGAGAGTGTTGATAAAAAATAAAATAAAAAAGCCCTTGAGAGAGAGTAGTGACAGAGAAAACTCAATTGAGTAGAGAAAAAAATTGATGAATAGAATTTTGTATTGAGAGAGCAAAAGAGAGAATGCAACCTGTTTTTCTATTTCTATTTTTTTTTTTGCAATTTAGAGAAGAACCTATTGACAAAGGGAGAGTAGCGTGAGAAAGAAAATCCAATTGAGAGAAATTGATAGATGGAGTTTTGTGCTTTTAGAGAGAGAGAATGAGAGATCAAAACATGGTTAGATTTTTTTGCTCTTAATTAGATTTTTTCCCCCCTCATAGATTAGAAATTGGTTGGGATTGCGAGAGAGAGAGAGAGAGAGATCGATAAGATGGAGGCAACGAGGAAGGAGAGACGATGTCAACTCAAGTTTGTTTTCTTAAATGATATAAAATGTAGGGAGAATTTCAAAACAGTGGGATAGACAAAAAAAAAAAAATTATAAAAACATGTGGGGTGCAAGTGATTTTGTGATGAGATGCAAATGAAAGGTTGTGGGGGTGCAAGTGTGACTTGCACCCCTCCATGTTTGTGTAAATTTTTTTTTTCTCTCACTGGGATGTAATTCTTTCCAAAATGTTATGGGTTTTGCTTCCATATATGTGGCACAATAGATAGACAAAATAGTGATGTGTCACAATCTCAACACATAGACTAGATTGTCTAGTTCAAAACGAAATTGGAGACAATCCTCTCCCTTCTTTTTTCAATCATTAAAAAAAAGAAGCTTGATTAGCCATATTCCCTATGTTCCCTCCCCTCATTCCTATGATTTCTCATAGGCATTCAAAGGGTTATACAGAGGGATGGTCGAATAATCAGTAGCTAGGCAGAGACAGTTTACAAAGTATGAATGCCTAAATCTAAATGGGGTTCATGGTGGTGGAGGATTTGGATTGGTATTTTCTATCCCCAAATTTTTTACTTTCTATATATATATATTTAGGAACCCCCCCTCCCCACAAAAAAAAAAAAAAAAAAAAAAAAAATTTGAAGCTAGTATACTCTACTCTTGGTTTGTGTTTTGCATTTTGGATTGATGTAAGATATCATGTGCATAGCATGTGATACTTAGTGGAGGGAAATCATTGCCTATATCTAGTACCATTTTGTAATCAATTTTGAGGTAATAAACATTGATGGATTAAGATATTCTCTTTAAATTTCTCTCTAAACTAAAACTAGAAAGTACAATACAAACAAATTCCACAACAGAAACTAATCTATAATGATAGAAGCGGTGTTGACACAAGAGTCATCCGACAAATAAGGCACAAGGTGTTACACATTAAAGGTGTTGGAGATTCCCAAATGAGGCAGCAATTTGACTCGATAGGCATTGTCATTGACTTTGTGCAACACTTCACAAGGACTCACATTTCTATCACTGAACTTCTTGTAAGCACCATGAGGATACCTCTCTTTTCTCAACACAACCCACACAAGATCCCCCACCTCAAATAACACTTTCCATTTATGCACATCAATGACCAATTTGTATTTGGCATTGGACTTTTCAATTTGGGCCCTAACTTGAACATGAATGTTCTTCATGAATGTAGCCATGTCCTCCGCTTTAACACTTTAATGCTTCCCTTCTATGAGATAGGCAAACGAACCAAGTCCATAACACTTGAATGTTTCATTCCATAAACTACTTCAAAGGGAGAAGTATTTATGGTGCGGTTGATCGATGAATTGTAAGCGAACTCGACCAAAGGAATAATACCATCCTAACTCTTGGGATGATCTCCCGCAAGACACCCCAACAAGTTGTTAAGACTTCGATTCAGGTTTTTATCAAAATATATAGTTTCTCGTCTAGATAAGTAGATGGTGGAACATAGGCTTCCTATTAAGCCTAATTTCAAGCCACATAAGCAAAAGCCTCGAAAAAATGAGCCTACCGTTACTCTCAAGGTTAAAGAAGAAATTTCCATACTATTGAAAGCTGGTCTCATTAGGACAACTAGGTATGTTGAATGATTGTCTAATATTTTTCCAATTGTTAAAAAAAAAAAATAAAATAAAAAATTGAAAAAATGAGAGTCTACATTGACTTTCGAAATCTAAATTAGGCAAATCCTAAAAATGAGTACCCAATGGCAGTAGTAGATTTACTTGTGGATAGGTCTGCAGGTCACACCATTCTATCTATGATAAATGGTCATTCTGGTTACAATCAGATTTGTGTAGTTCCGGAAGATGTCCACAAAATAGTTTTTAAGTGTCTAGTGTGGGCATCATACCTTTTTCGAGTCTAAGGCCCTTTTCCCATATAAATTGTTGTACCAAGTCTCTTTAACAACAAACAGTCACAAGTTAATTTTTTTAAAGGGGAATTAAGAAACCTTTAACAATGAAAACTAAGTTAAGGATCGATCCGTCATAACCATAAAATTTCTAGGTTCGAGAGTTTAGGTACAAAAGGGGAAGGTCATTGAATGAAAGCACCCCATTTTGCCCAATCCGAAGATTGGCCTCTACTCACTTCCTATTTTATGATTTTAGTGGTTAATTATTCACAAACTTCATTTTAAGTCCAAAAGCCTTAACTAATCCTAAAACTATGTGATTTGAATAAAATAAATATCATTTATTTTAGTTTAAATGAATAAAGCCATATTTTCTATAAAATAGGTGATTTTCAATAATAAAAAAAAAGAGTGGATTTTTAATAATCCATGTCCTTAAACACAAACTAAAATAAATAATATTCATAAAATCATCTAAAACAAACAATTTTACAAGAAAAGCATCTAGATTTCGATTATTGAAAACAATGCAAACAAACATGCAAATGCTATAAAGGACAAAGAGACTTATCCAGATGCCCACTTTCAGCATCTTTCATGTATTACATAAATTAAATATGACCTAATATGCAACTAATACATACAAAATGCAACCTAGGCCCTGTTTGAGGTTACTATGATGATGCTTATGCATATAATAATAATAATAATAATAATAATAATAATAATAATAATAATGATAATAATAATATAATAATAATAATAATAATAATAATAACAAATAAAAGTGAAGAAAACATAGATTGTGACAAACCAGACTCTGAAAACCAATATGGAGTTGAAGACAAACCTGATAATTTGAAGTCAAAGTCGAACTTGTTAACTAGAAGGCCTTTTGCAAACTCAAACCTGTAACCCAAAAGGTGATTTGTGAAGTCGAACCTGACACCTAGAGGGTGTTTTGAAGGTTATTGTTAATTTGTGGCCTAGGCGCTTCGAATTGACTAATTGCTTCACCGATTTGATGCTTTAAATCGACTTGAAGTCTTGAAAGAGTGAATCAATTCCAGTTCTGGTTTTGGAGGCTCCACATGTGATTCCATCTGGATATTCATTTTCTTCGATTGGCCTAGTTAAGGTGAGTGTTCGACTTTCTTCTTGTGACGCCCCGATTCTACACTATTGGTTGCAGTCAAGGGAGAGTCACTAATGAGTCCTATGGTCAATAACCAAGTAAGATCCCAGATCGCCGGAGGAGTCAAATTAGCCTCCCTTCTAAGTCCAGCTTTCTTAGGTAGCGCACTACCCTTTTGACAGATCTTAAAAGGTATTGACACAAGGTCTCATAAGCAACGATAAGATTCATACATATACGTAGAATATAAATACATAACAACCATGAATATACTTAATTCAAAAGCTTGTTCCATTACATTACATCCCAAAAGAAAGTTTAAATCTTCACATGAGTCTTACAAAATATCAAAAGAAACTTCTAACTTTCCTAAGATAGCCAAAAGTCTTCGAAGGTTTCAGGCTCGTCGTCTCCAGCTATAAGTTCCTCTTCGTCATCTGGCATGATACGCCGTGAGCTTTGAATGCCCAGTAAACACACACACACCCCGTCTCCTTTTTCCCCAGTCCAATACACAATCACAAATATAATATCAAGTAGTAAAGCATGATACTCAAATAAATAAATGAAGGGTTACAAGGTTAGGTGTTAGTAAACTAGAAATCTCCTAAAGAGATTTCGTCCTCCCAACCACAAGAATCAGATGCGGATTATTCGGTATGCCCCCTCTTTTGCTGCTTTGTTGCAGAACTAACCTCGGATGCCTACCAACGGTTATGTACCGCGTAGCGCCAACCGCAGGGCCTCAAAAGAGACGGTAAAATAGGGCCTTGCCCGAATCCCTCCTCACACCAAACCACCTAGGGTCCGAATACAACCGCTCCGTTCAAGGGTTCCGAAAACCACTTGCGCAAGACTTAAACTTCCAAATAGGGAACGCGTCCCAACGATCCATACATCACACATTACCATCTTTTCATTACTCGAGTGATCGAAAACCCAATACCATTCCAATTACGTTTTCCGTTGTGTTAAATGTTTTACATCAAGGTTAGACAACTTAACAAGATAGTAATATCCACACAAGCATGCATAAATAAGATGAAGAAGATGAAGAACATAACCATAACACATATAATATCATGCCAAGATATGATCATAAGCTAATAAACATTTTCATGAACACAAGGGCATAAGACATCAAACACAACAGAATTTTCCAGATTCAATATCACATAAGGATTAGAATGAAAGGAGTATTTTAGGTTTTCACCAGACTCGTCCTTCCTATGGTTCGTAGAGAATTTGATCTAGTTTCTAGAACATATTTCAGAAATGGAATAGCTTTTCTAGATTTTAAGTTATTTAGAAAACATTCCAGCGCTGTCCAGATTTGTCGGTCGTTACGAAAATTTGATTTTCTTGCAAACCGCTCACTGTTTTTATATGAAACCAATTTTAGTTGAAAGCTAACTCCTTTAAGAAGATTTTGACATAAAATAGAGGTCCAAAATAATTTTATACATTTTTCTATAATTTTTGAAAGTGGGCTGCGAAAACAGATTCTAAGGTACAATGCCCAAAACAAGAAGATTTATGAGAAAAGGGGTCCACTAAGGGAAAATTTTCGTTTCTTTTGTGATGAAAACATGCTAACTAACATACATTAAACTCAGAAAATTTGCTTGGAAGTGTGCCTTTGGAAAGTTTGAGAGATTGGTATGAAAAAGATGGTTTTGTGCCGAAATGGGGGAAAATACAAGAGAGGTAGAATCAATGCTCAACTCTTAGCATTTTTAACACAAGTAACTCATCAATAACACATTTGAGAACATTATTTAGAACCCTTAAGAACATGCATTTGAAAAAGGAAAATGAAAGAGAAGGTTGTGTTGTGGCTTACTTGCTAGGCTTGAACAAGATGGCTTTCTTCTTCCTCTCAAGACTTCTCTCTTGCTCTCCTTTCTCTCCTCTAGGCCGAATGTGTGTGTGTGAGTGTGTTGTTTGTGCTTGCCAAGCTAGGGAATGGTGGTATTTATAGGCAATTTTTGGTGAAAAAGGACATAAAAGCCCACTAGTTGGAAATGGATGGAAATGTTAGGATTTGCTTGGAGTCTAATGGGATAAGAGTGATTAGGGAGCTTAATCATAGGATTAGGCAACATCTAGTTGATTCCTAGTTGAAATGAAACTAGTATTAGAAACAACATCCTAGGTCTAGGGTACTAGGTTTTGGGTTTTCTAGAATACCATGATCATAAATCTTGAAAATTGGCTTCTCACTTCTCCCTAGGGTGGCTGGCCATTGGGAAGGGTGATGGGGCTATTTTTTTAATCAATTTAGGTACTAGGGGCACATTCCTTAATGTATATATATATATAGATTTCAATTGATTGATGGTACTTATAATATAAGGGTACATGTACTAGTTTTTGAGGTAAATTTTGAATTTAAATAAAGAAGTAAGGGCTTGGGGTTAAATTCATGTATTGGAATCTTACTTATGTAGAATTAAACTAAATTAGGCTAAGGAACCTAATCCGGCTAGGATATTCTTGTTTCGATAAAAAAATAAAATGCTAATCGACAAGATTTGAAAAAAATTCAAGGAATTGAGGGGTTTTAAGAAAATAATTCAAACATTAGGGTCTTTAAAGTGAATACATTTTTCAGGGGCTTCACACTTCTTTTCACTTCTTGGACCGGACGCAAGTACTGTGTATATATATCTTGAATGGAATCTTGGTTTTGAGTTCTGGATAGCATATTTGCATCTTTAATTGTCTACTTGAATTGATCCTGTTTTTTCAATTGTATACATTATACATGTGTTGATTGGAGTTAAATTCTATTACTGTGCTCTATTTATTCTTGGGGCATTGGGTTGTTTTTGAGACTGTTGTTATTTGTTCTTGCTCACTGTTTCTAGTAATACTGTGATTTGTTTGTGGGTTGTTGGGGATAATGGCTTAAAGAGGAAGAGTTCGTAGGGGCATTATAGAAACCCCATTTTTGACGGCCCTTTAAGACTTGGATGTCCTTGCAGGTATATCTGATGATGAGTCTGTTTGCTCGCCCAGCGCTCGAAGTCCTCAGCTGAACGCCACAACTTTAAGCCTTTTCAAACCTTGCATCCATTTTGTCCAATTTTTGGACCATGCCTTGGTCTTTCCATCCCGTAATCTTTGGGGGCTTGCCGACCATCCCTGGAGGCTGCCGGCCATCATTTCTTGTCTACTGGCCATTAATGTGCCTTGTCAACCATCAATGATGCCTTGTCGGCCATCACTGATGGCCGACCGGCCACCAGTTTTTTCTGTAGATATTTTATGTCAGCTGTGCCAGCTGGTTGCACAGATGCTTGCATCTGTTCACACATGGAGGGCTGGATCTCCTTGTATAGATTTTGTATTTCCTACATAGAGGGACCCCCTCTCTCATGTTTGGGGGCTAGAAAAATTTTGGACTCAAAATTTTTCCTCACTCTACAAATTTTCTATATTTTTGCCTACAATTCCTACACTCTTGCCTATACACCCTTAACCAAATCCCCTCATCTCTGAGCTGAGGTGTTCTTGAGCTTGGTTTGAGCTTTAGAAGGTGTGTTTGCTTGAAATTGTTGCTTCAAATTACTCTTCCCTTCAAGAGGTATAATACTAGCTTTGTTAGCTTGGTTTTCATACTTGTATTCCTATCTTTTTTTCACTATTTTGGGCTGTTTTTGAGCTATGAAAAACTCTATTTTTATGGGCTGAAATTGGTGTTTTTGGCCATTTAAGGCTATGGGGGTGGTTCATCTCTCTTTATTCTTTGTTGTTAAGGCCATTTCACCTTTGTTTTCCATTTTCAAACCATCTTTTTTTGAGCCTTTAAACACTGATTTTCAGAGTATTTTCAGTGGTAAAAATCATGTTTTGAAGTCCAAATTTGGAGGGGTTAGCCTCCCCTACTTGTGTCTTGTTTGCTAGCCTAGTTGATGCCATGCTTTAGCTTATTTTTCTAGCTTGTTATAGCTTAGTTCCAGCATGTTTTAGCCTCTGATTTAGGCTGTTTTAACTCTGTTTTGGGTTGGTTGTTGCATTTGAGTCTTGCTTTGCATGCTTGTAGTGTAATAGTCCTCACAAGTTTGGTATTTTAGGCCATTAGACATCACTTGTTTGAGTTAATTGCACCTTTTTAGTACTTTTCATACTTAATTGTAGCACTAATCATCTCTGCAACCTCCCTCCTTTCTTGGCTTTTCATTTTTCTTTGAAAGTGGTTTCAAGTCATTTGTTTGCCTAAGTGTGAAATTGAGGTTTCATACTTAATAGTTTAATCCCTTAGGGGGTTCATTACCAAAGGTATGATGTTTCTTTCATACCCAAAACAACTTGTGTTTTGAGTCCTCTTTCCATTAGAGGACTTTAACTCACCTTTTGGACTTAATTGGATTAAAGGATGGTTGGTAAGTTAAAATGAGTAACTAACAACTTGGGACTAAAATTGAGCAAGATAATAACTTGTGTGTTATGTGTTCAAGTAGACGTTAATTGAACATAAGGAAAATTGGGACATTTCATACTCCAAGTGATGAAATGTGTCAAGTTTCCTAGGTCTTTATTGCCCTTTATCATGCATGATAGGGTGATGGATCTCGTGTGTCTTGTTTTGCATTTATTAAACTTGCACCTCTTGAGTCATAAGCCATCATGCAATGAAATTGCTTGAGTTGTTGGTTTGTGGCTTAAGTTTACAACTCCTTGGATTTGTTCATGAAAAGGAGGGGTGAGTTGTGCAGACAATCCTTGGAAATACCCTTTCTTTGCTCTGTTTGTCCTCTGTTGCAGCATGATGAACCAGTACATCAGTGGCCGGCAGGGCACCATTGATGGCCGGCAGGCCACTTCCATGGCCAGCAGGTGGCCGACAGTCTTTGCCAGTGGCCGGCTGACCACTGATGTAAACCTCAGCAGAGAGTTGGTAAGGTGGAGCAAAATGGTCCTGGAAATGTTCAACTTTGCAAAGAAAGGCTTTTGAGAGCAAAACGGAGGTCTTTTCGGGTGATATCCGAGCATGCGCATGCACATCTTCCATTCCCCGAGGCGGAGTAGTGGCAGAGTAGTTAGAGACTTTAATTACTTAACTTACTTGCATTTGTGTAATTTAATTAGCTTACTAGTTAATTCAAAGTGTTGTAATAATTAGTTAAATAGCTTAGCTATCTATTTCATTTGGTTTGTTATAATTAGTTTAATTAGCTCAACCTAATTAGTTTAAGTAGCATAGCTTAGTTGCTAGTTAGCTTAGCTTTATTCATTCGGACTCTCTTTCGTGAGAGCGTAATGTAATAATGTGCATGTCTTCCAGCCTGTAGACACCCCATTTTGGACGGCCCTTTAAGACTTGGATGTTCTTGCAAGTACATTCGATGGCGAGTCTGATTGCTCACCGAACGCTCGAAGTCCGCGGCAGAACGCCACAGGTTTGAGTTTTTCAAACCCTGCATCCATTTTGTCTCATCTTTGGACAATACTTAGGTCTTTTCAGAGTGAGGTTGTTGATGGCCTGCCGGCCATCCTTGAAGGCTGCCGGCCATGGCTTTTGGCCTGCTGGCCATTGATGTGCCTTGTCGGCCATCAGTGTTTCCTGCAGATATTTTGTGATATTTTGTACTAGCTGTTTGCACAGGTTCATGCATCTTCCAACACATGTATGGCTGGATGTTTTTGAGAGGATTTTGTATTTTCTATATATAGGAGTTCTCTCTTGCATGTGTGAGGGTTAAAAAATTTGAAGACAAAAAATTTCTATCTCTCTCTCTCTCTCTCTTACAATTTTGTGCCTTGAAGCTTGTTTTCTCTACACTTTTACATACACTACCTTGATCAAAGTTACTTCTCTTTGAGCTGAGGTTCCTTGAGACTTGATTTGAGCTTTAGCAAGTGGTTTTAGCTTGGATTTGTGCCTAGAATTACTCTTTGCTTCAAGAGGTAGTATACTTGCTTTGTTCACTTGTTTAGCATACTTGTTTTCTCATCTTTTTAAATTGTTTTGAGGCTGGTTTTGAAGTAAAAAAACCTCTGTTTTTATGACTTGAAAATGGTGGTTTGAAGCCTTTTTTCATTAAGGGGTGTTTCATCCTTCTTGCTTGTTAGTTTGCTAAGCTTTTGTGCCCTTATTCATCACTTTAAAACCAAATTTTTTTGGACCTTTTAACCACTGAATTTCAGAGGTTTTTTAGTGGTAAAAAACTTATTTTGAAGTCCAAAATTGGAGGGGTTAGCCTCCCCTCCTTGTGTCTTGCATGCCTAGTTAGCTTCACATGTTAGCATGTTTTTTTAGCCTAACTTAGCTCAAGTCCACCATGTCTTAGCCTTTGAAATAACCTGTTTTAGCTCTATTTTGGACTGGTTAGTTTGTTTGAGTCTTGTTTTACATAGTTGTAGTGCAACCCCATGCATTAGCTTAATGTTTTGGCTTTTTGAGTCTTGAGTCCAGCATGTTTTAGACCATATTTAGGGTTGTTTTGCCTCTATTTTTGGTTGTTTGTTTCATATGAGCCTTGTATGGCATGGTTGTAATGTTAATTCCTTCACTAGCTTAGTGTTTTAGGGCTTTAACTCTCATTGGTGTGAGTTGGTTGCATGTTTTAGTGCTTTTATCATTCATTTCTAGCACTTTAATTATCTCTGCAATCCCCCTTTATTCTTCACTTTTCATTTGCTTTGAAAGTGGTTTTAAACCACTTGTTTGCCTAAGTATGAAATGGAGGTGCTACACCTAATGATTTAATTCTTTAGGGGGTTCATTACCAACAGTGTAATGCCTTTTTCATGCCCAAAGCAACTTATGGTTTGAGCCCTCTTTCCATTAGAGGACACTCACCAATGGATAATTGATTAATGAATGGTCTGGTAATTAAAATGTGTAAACAAAATTGACAAGTAAAACTGACAAGATAAACATTCTTTGTGTTGCATTGCATGTGCTCAAATCGGACGTTAATTTGAACACAAGGCAAATGGGACATTTCATACTCAATAGTGATGAAATGTGCCATTTTCATAGGTCTCCATTGCCCTTGATCATGAATGATAGGGTGATGGACATATTGAGTCTTGTTTTTGCATTTATTGAACTTACACAATTGGTTTCACGAGCCATCATGCAATGAAATTGCTTGATTGGTGGTTTTGTAAACCAAATCTTGTCCCTCCTTTGATTTCCCCATGAAAAGGAGAGACAGGGTGTTCAGACAATCCTTGGAAAAAATCCCTTTTTGCTCTATTTGTGCTCTGTTGTAGTATGGTGATCCAAAGCATTAGTGGCCGGCAGTGCCTCATCAATGGCCGGCAAGGCTTCATTTCTAGCCGGCAGCAGCCATCCATAGCCGGTAGGCCACTGGTGTAACCTTCAGCAAAGATTTGGTAAGTTGGAGCAAAAAAGGTTCTGAAGCATGCTCAACCTTGCAAATAGAGCCTCTCGAGAGCAAGACGGAGGACTTTTCGGGGCAAAAATCGAGCGCATGCATCTTCCACTTCCCGAGGCGGAGCAATGGCAGCATAGTTTAGTGTCTTACATGCTTATTTAGTGCGCATTTGTTTTGTAAATTAATTAATTAGTTTGCTAATTAGTTAAAGTGTTGTAATAATTAGTAATTAGTTAGCTAGTTATTCATTTGATTTGTAATAACTAGTCTAATTAGCTTAATTAGATTAGTTTAATTTTCTTAGCTTAGATTAGCTTAGCTTTTATTCATTCGGACCCTTCTTCACGAGGGCGTAATGTTGTAATAAGTGTGGGTGCGTGTGTGTATGTTTTCCAACCTCGCGGCTTTCTCCCTTTTATTTAATTGCTTTTGATGGTTAGATTAGGGATCATATTTCAATTGGCATATCGCATGCTTGCATCCATTCATTTTGTTTTGCATGCACCGAGGCTCAGCGCATCATTCAAACTGCGTCGTCATTTCAATGTCTTATTTGAATACGTGTTTTATCGCATGTCGTTCAAATCAATCCATATGCCATATCAGTAGCTGAGCCTATTAAATGCATATTGCATGTGTTGCATTAGACATCTTGTATAGTTAGGATCATGCATCTTTTCAACTAATTTCTGTTTTAGCTTGGAGTACTCAATGAGTTTTTACGCTTTAGCATACTTGCATAAGTGTGAATGTTGCCATGTTTAGCATGCTTGCCTTGAGGCTATGTACTTAAATGCTAAACTGCATGAATGCCTGTGAATGAAAACTTATTGTTTGAATTGGAATGATTCAACAAATGTGGGTTTTAAGCCCAGTTCGTTGACTGGCAAATCATGTTTTAAGCCCACTATGTTTGGTGGCAAATCCGCAATCTTTAAGCCCACTTGAGGTGGCAAATTCAAACCATTTTCGCAAACAAACATGAGTTGAATTGTTCCAAATTGAGCAAACTAGTCTATACTTGCTTGTGCGCGTCACATAGTAATGTTAGCTAATAACCATAACAAGAACAAATAATGTTTATAAAAATCATATCATGATTAGTAGAGGCCAATCTTTGATCGGGCAAGCAGGGGTGCTCAATTCATGACCTTCCCCTCTCGTACCTAAGTTCCCCGAGTCGAGGCAACTTTGGTGATGACGGACACATGGCCTTTGGCACAAGTCAGGGTTTCCTAAATTTTCCCAAAATAAAATATTTAGGTGGCGACTTTGTATCTGGCAAAGCAGTCCAATTTTGGCATTATTTGATTTAAAATCGATTTTCCAAAAAGGTTTGCCGGATTTGGACTCTTTGGTGTTTATCAGTTTCACATTGCACTTGTGAGATTAGATTCAGAACCGTGGAAGTCCAAACTGTTCCAACCCCACGTCTTTCTCCCTTTTATTTACTAGCTTATGATGGTTAGTTTAGGGGCATGTTTCATTTAGCATATCATATGTTTGCATCCATTCATTCGTATTGCATGCATCGAGGCTCAGTTCATCATTCTAACTGCATTGTTGTTTCAATGCTTCTTTGAATACGTGCCTAGACCGCATGCTATGAAATTGTTGCAAATAACATGTTAAGTAGCCGAGCCTATTTTAGTTGCATTATTGCATGTGTTGCATTAGTCATCTTGTATAGTTAGGAATCATGCATTTTTCTAACTCTTTGTTTTATCTTAGCTTGGAGTACTAGGTGAGTTTTTAGTGCTTTAGCATACTTGCATGAGTATGAGTGATTGCCATGCCTAGCATATTTGCCATGAGGCTAAATGCTTAATTGATAAACTGTTTGAATGCCTGTGGAAGAAGGCTTGTTGTTTGAATTGGAACAATTCAACGAATGTACGTTTTAAACCCGCTTTGTTAAGCCCACTTTGTTAAGTGGCAAATTCGCAAACTTTAAGCCCACTTGAAGTGGCAAATTCAAACCCCTTTCGAAAAACAAACATGAAATTGAATTGTTCCAATTTTTACAATTTTAGTCTATACTTGCTTGTGCGCATCACATAGTAATGCTAGCTTAAATAACTGGAACAAGAGCACATAATGTTGATAAAAAATCATATCATGATTAGTAGAGGCCGATCTTTGATTGGGCGAGCGGGGGTGCTCAATCCATGACCTTCCCCTCTCGTACCTAAGTTCCCGAGCCGAGGCAACTTTGGTGATGACAGACATGTGGCCTTTGGCACGAGTCATGGGTTTCCTAAATTTCCCCAAAACAAAATATTTAGGTGGCGACTCTGTATCTGGCAAAGCAGTCTAATTTTGACAAGTTGAGTCAAAATCGATTTTCCAAAAGATTTGCCAAATTTGGACTCTTTAGTGTTTATCAATTTCACGTTGCACTTGTGAGATTAGATTCAGAACCGCGGGAGTCCAAACTGTTGGGCTTTCTTTCGAGCTTCTGAAAGGGGTGCGAAAAAGCGAGTTACAGTTTCTGGCGACTCTGCAGGGGACTTAGAGAACTTGACTTGAACTCATGATATGACATTTTATCTACACTTCTGTGTTTCTTTGCATTTACATTTGCATTGGTGCGCCTAAGTCATTGTGTTTTGCCATCTCCTATTCCTGAACAGTTTGCCGGAGGCTTGCTTGGAAAAGCTTGCCAAAAGACTGACCGGTTACGGGCTCTGCCATAATGGGAACACAACCTTTGGATCTGGACTACCGCTGTACCGTTTGATCTCTTTTCACTTCTCAGTGTTAGGTGTGAGAGGTATATTAGGTAGTTTTGCTGAGGTACCCTTTTTGACCAATCGGCCTAGTTGCATATCAAAAGCCATAGAGATTGTTCCAAACTAGGATAGGTTGCTTACTTAAATGTAGGATTGTGTGAAACACTTTGTTTGAATAGTGAACCCTAGCTCCTGACGAAACTAGGATAGGGTAACCCTACCCCATCATAGAGGTGTTTTGGTTCTCACTTAATTGTTATGTGCTGTTAGAGTGAAACTCTACAGGAACGTGCATATCAGTTGCAAGTTTGGGTATCAGATTTTGGGGCAAAAGTCAGTGTTGAGTGCAGTTCTACGAATTACAACTGTGTGTTGTTAGTATCTAAGCTGAGGTGCTGTGCGGTTTCTGATTTTCACTTTCTTTTTTGCTATATTTCTTTTTGTAAGGTAGTTTAGCACAATTGCTTCAGACAGTTCTGTTACCCCCCAAGCACTCTGGACCTGTGTAAGGAGACTTTACAGATCCGACGATCTTGTTAGGGGACAACCAGTGTTTGCTTCACTCCCACCGGTTACGAGACGGAGGAGGGTTAGGCATAATTCACCAATCCAGCAGTCACCTTTTACTTCACCTATGCCCAGTCAGGCTCAGTCTTCTACTTCCATTCTAGTAAGAGATTACTCGCTTGTTCATATGACTTAGTACCCTGCAGCCAGCATGGAAGACTTGCTTCGTCATCTCCAGCAAACCATTGAAACCATGTAGCAAGATACTGCTTGCCAAGCCGAAGTTATAGCCCATCAAGCTGAGGTGATAAATAGGCTGCAGCAACAACAACCACAGTCGGCAGTAGCTTCTGCATCCCACGCACCTCCAGTGGGTATTCCAGCACCTGGAGTCACTGTTAATGTCCAAGAGAATCTAGGCAACCCGGTAGACCCCATCCAACCGCAGACCTCCAAGGCACCAGTGTACCAAACCGAGTCACCGTTTGAATTCGAGGTTGACCCTACTGCACTGAAGGTCAACAAGCTGGAGAAGCTTTTCAAATGGGCACAGGGTTTGAACTTAACCCCTAACATCGAAGATGGATATATTGACTCCGCAGTAACTCTGCCAAACAGATTCAAGATGCCACACATAGACCGATTCGATGGCTCTGGGGATCCCATGGTCCATCTGCGGTTATTCTCAGACATCTTGCGGCCAATAGCCCTCACTAGACTTCAAAAGTTGCCGCTTTTCGGCCGAACCTTGTTAGGGATAGCAGCCATCTAGTATGCAAATCTGGAAGACTCTGTGAAACGGAGCTGAGAGGAAATGGCTAAGGCCTTCATCGCACAGTACTCCTACAATACCCAGATTGAGGTCATGACTCGAGATCTTGAAGTGACCCATCAGGAGCCAAAGGAGCTCTTCTCGGACTTTGTAACAAGATGGAGGGCCAAGGCCTCGATGATGACTATCAGGTCATCTAAGAACGATCAAATCAGAATGGTGGTCCGTAATTTGCAAGGGAGATTATTGTAAAAGATGATAGTCTTTCCATTGTTTACATTCGTTGAGCTCCATGAGATAGGGGTTCAGATTGAAGATGCAATGAAACAAGGGCTGATAGCAGATGAAAAGGAGCAGCCGAAGAGACCTTTCACATGCAGTTCCAATGCAACCACGAGTGGAAGCACAACTGCACGGCCATCTGATGTGAATGTCGTCACCACTACAGCCAAGACTGCCAACCCATTCACCAGTACAAATCCACAAACCTCAAACAGCTAGGCCCGATCTCAAAGGGTCTTTACCCCACTATATATGCCTTTATCCCAAGCCCTAAGGGTGCTGATCAAAAAGGGACATCTTAAGCCGTTAGAACAACGCCCACTACTCGATTTTCTTCCGCCTATATTTTTCACCAGCAGCACGGTCATGATACCGGCCAATGCTACAGGCTGTGTCATGACTCATCGGCAAGAAGGTGATAGCACCACCCCAAAAGCCAAATATAACTACCCACCCTCTTCCAGCCCACAACCAAGTTCCCCCACCTCGAAACCTAAATCTAATACATACACTAGCCATCCCGTATGACCCAAGTGTATACATTACTCTTTTTCACCTGCCCAAACTAGCTGTGTTCATTCTAGAAAGCATGGACTTGTGCATGATGGACACACCCATATTTCAACCTGAACTCGTGGTGATGACAGTGGCAAAAGGAGGGAGGTTAGCCTTGGAGGAAGATGTTAGTTCGCTGCTTGAGTGCTCTGAGGATTTGACTAAGGGGGAGTATGATCTATGCCACTACGTTATGCTAGTTGATCAGGCCAAGCCCGAAGTGGTATTGCCGACAGCAGCAGAGGTCAATGTGGTTAGAGAGGATGGCCTAAGTCAGGGATTGGATGATCTAGCAGAGTTGAAAGAAGACTTAGACAATTTGTAGTTCTATGACGAACAAGATTAGGGGGATGTGCAGATTGACTGGTTTGATCTGAATGGGTCGACAGACAACTTCAGGTGGCTTAGTGACGAGCCTGACAAAGAGGAGGAAACTCAACCAAAACCTGAAGAAAAAGAAGCAAGGATAGCTGCAGTGGTCGGAATGGCCGATGATAAGGGGAAATTGCTGGAGAGCACCGGTATCAAGAATTTAGCTCAAGAACTGAGCGCCGTGAGTACCGCGGATACAAAGCAGGAAGTCGTACTGAAGCGATTTGTGCAAGAAAGGAATCAAGACAACAGGAAGCTGGAATAGCTCAACACCCTGTGGGGGATCTTTTTGATGAGAGAATGATTAGACCGGAGCCGGACAACTGTTTGTCGGTTGTCGGGGGTGCACGGTGGGAAGATGATGACTTATATCTGGCCCATACCGATGAAGATTGGGGTGCAGACTTGCCAGACAATACCTGGTACTTTGAGGAGATTGACCATATGACGAGGAGTGGATAGTATTTCAAGCCCCCACATTTGGATCAAGTTGAAGCCTCCAGGAAAGATAAAGAGGTAGAGAAACAGAGGGAAAAACAGTTGGAGAAAGAAGTGGTACTGAAACAGTTAAAGAAGATCCAGGCCGATATTTTAATCTGGGGTCTGCTCATGGCTTCTCGCGTGCATTGACAAGCTGTGCTATCAGCAATGGATAAAGCCAAATTGTCCATTGACACCACTCCTAAACAGCTAGTTGGATTGGTCTTCCCGGGAGGTGTTGCGCCAACTTTTACTTTCTTAGACAAAGAACTGCCGCCAGAAGGCTCAATACATAACAAACCTCTGTACATATCTGTGGAGTGCAGAGAAAAGTGGGTACCAGTGGTATTGGTCAATACAGGGTCAGCTATCAACGTCTAGCCATCTCGTACAGCGTATGCCATTGGCCTGAAACCAGTAGATTTTGTGCCTACAGCCCTGGTGATTCAGGCGTACGACAATACAAGCAGAGAGGTTATGGGCAAAATACAGATCAGAGTTTAATTGGGCCCAGCTCAACAGGACATTGAGTTCCATGTCCTGGATGTGCCGGCCACTTTCAATCTATTGCTAGGAAGGCTATGGTTGCACCAAGTAAAAGCTGTCTCCTCTACCCTCCACCAAATGCTGAAATACCCCCATGGAAAATGGGTGGCTATTGTGTTCAGAAATTCATTTATACATCCTCTGCTAGAGGTAACTATGCCTGTACTGGAAATTGTTCATGGCGAAGAGGATGTATTTCTTTCAGGGTTCACTCTAGTTGAGGCCCGAGTAGTGCAAACCATCTTGGCAGCTGATGAGGGCTTGTATGTCAGCGCCCAATCAATTTAATTCATGAACAAGCTCCAACATGTGCTAGGAATGGGGTTGGGGAGAAGTGGCCGGAAAAGCGTTACAGCACTGGCTAATGTGCCACATAACCTGCATGCCTTTGGTCTTGGCTATACGCCCACCAAAGAGGATTGGGTTAGGAAAAGAAAAGAGATGGCAAGTAGAGCCAGAGCTAAGCAGACTGGGAAGTGCTATGAGCTTGTGCACAGACCAATTCGGGGAACCCTAAATGGCCATTTTGTTCAGGAGGGAGAAGACTTCCCAATTTGTGGTTTCCCCGAACCCTGGTTCAATTTTGAGAAGCAGCGGGTTCCCGATTTTGAAATTTTCTTCGACTTGCAGCTTCAAGACAGTGATACAGAGGAACAGGCTGAACTGATTGCTGAAGCTGAGTGGAGCATAGAAAGTGACCCAGACAACAATGAACTTGAAGTAAGTGCAACATTGGCATGTCTCCTTTTGGATCCTTCGATCGACTCAAAGAGCTTGGGGGATACCTGACCGTTTCCATGATCGAGGACTAACCGGGTGTGAACCTTTCTAGCAGCATTTTGGATGCATCTGATGCACCATCCCTCGTTTGGCAGTTGGAGAAAGGCTACTTGTCTAGTAGTTCTGAGTCGGGTAATGAACCAAAATCTAATTCCACAGAGTCTGTGAAGTCAAAATTAGATTCCGGTTCTTTTGAGTCTGGGTCCGGTATTCTTGGGAGTGATAACCCGAATGCCGAGGTTTTGTCCAGGTCGTCATTTTCTTTTTCATTTGAGTCGGTTGTAACCGAAGAACTGGATGAACTTGACCTTTTGAATGAGAATGCCATTGCAAATTCTGAGTATTTCTCTATGCCGCTTGTTTATTGCATTGATCAGGACTTTCAAAATTTTAATGAAAACGATGAGGAAGGAATTCCTCTGGTTTTGAAAATTTTGATTAATCGGGTGGAAGAGAGGTTTGCAAAACCCCTTGCTGATGAAATCATTGCTTTTAATGTGGGTATTGAGAAGGAGCCGCGTTTGGTCCACATCGGGTCTACGTTGTCTTCGGAGGAGCGTGAGCGCTTAATTGCTTTATTAAAAGATTTCAAATATGTTTTCGCTTGATCCTACGAAGGCATGCTTGGAATTGATCCTGAGATTGTATAGCATTGGATCCCTCTCGACCCCGAGGCCCGACCCATCAAACAGAATTTGTGGAGAATACGCCCGGATTGGGCTTTGAAGATTAAGGAGGAGGTCACCAAGCAGATCGACGCAGGATTTTTGCTAGTATCTGAGTATCCAACTTGGTTGGCCAACATTGTTCCGATGCCAAAGAAAAATGGTAGAATTCGAGTGTGTGTGGACTTCAGAGATCTGAATAGAGCCAGTCTGAAGGACGACTTTCCTTTACTGCACATAGATGAATTGGTGAATTTCACTATGGGTCATGCATTGCTCTCCTTCATGGACGAATTTTCGGGTATAACCAGATTCTGATGGTGCCCGAGGATAGAGAGAAAACTGCTTTCACTACACCATGGGGAACCTACTACTACAGCGTACTGCCGTTTGGGCTAAAGAATGCCGGGGCTACCTATCAAAGGGCTGCAACCACTATTCTGCATGATATGATCCATGAAGAGGTTGAGGTGCACGTGGACGACATGATTGTCAAGTCCAAGAAAAGAGAGGACCATTACACCGCCTTGAAGAAATTCTTTCAATAGATCAGATAATACAAACTGAGGTTGAATCCCCAGAAATGTACTTTCGGCGTGACAACAGGGAAAATGTTGGGTTTCTTGATCACACAGAGGGGCATCGAGGTAGATCCTTTCAAAATCAAGGCCATCTTAGAAATGCCACCACCAAGGATTGAAAAGGAGGCATGAAGCTTTCTGGATAAAGTGCAATTCATAAGACGGTTTATCTCCAAATTAACCTTGACTTGTGTCTCCTGAAGAAAGGAAAGAAGATCCGATGGGATGATCGATGTTAATTCGCTTTTGAGCAAATCAAGCAGTATCTTCAGAATTCGCCTGTGCTATGGCCGCCAGAGCCGGGGAAGCCCTTGATTTTGTATCTGTTAGTAACGGACACAACAATGGGATGCATGCTTGCCCAGGAATCTGAGGATAGGGTGGAGAAAGCCATTTACTACTTGAGCAAGAAAATATTGGATTATGAGACCCGTTACACCCGCTAGAAAAAGCTTGCTTAGCCTTGGTATGGGCTACCAGGAAGTTGAGGCACTACTTGTTAGCTCACTTCGTAATTCTGGTTTCGAGATTAGATCTCATCAAATATCTTTTTGAGAAACTAGCGCTTACAGGTAGGCTAGCCCGTTGGTTGCTTCTCTTCTCCGAATTTGATCTGAAGTATGTTACTCGCAAGTCAGTCAAGGAGAGAGCAGTAGCAGAGTTCCTGGCAGATCACCTAGTAGAAGGGGATGAAATGGTAGAATACCTATTCCCAGATGAAGCTATTTTGTAAGTCGAGGAAGAAACTTGGACAATGTACTTTGATGGAGCGTCTAATCAATATGGTTATGGGATAGGTGTGTTGCTGATAGCTTCCGAAAATTCCCATATACCTTTAGCCTTCAAACTCCGGTTCAAGTTATCCAATAACGAAGCAGAATACGAGGCTTGTATTGCTAGTTTGGAAGCCGCCTTGGAACTAGGGGCAAAAAATTTGGATATTGTTGGAGACTCGAACCTAGTTGTGTCTCAAGCAAAAGGAGACTGGAAGGTCAAAGATGAAAAGATGAAGATTTATCACCAAACCCTGGATGTTCTGATTCGTAGATTTGAAAAGCTGACCTTCACGCATCTACTAAGGGAGAACAACAGGTTCACTGATGCATTATCAACTCTATCTTCTATGATAAACATCCCGTTGAGAGTCCGGATGCGTCCGATCATCATTGAATAGAGATATACGCCAGCCTACGACACTATTGTCGCAATAGATGAAGCGCAAGATCAAAACCCTTGGTTCTATGATATTTGGAACTTCTTGGAAAATGAGGTTTATCCACCAAGGGCAAATGCCAAAGACAAAAGGGCAATATGGCGGATGGCCGTTCAATTTATCATCTGCAGAGGTAAACTGTACAAGAGGGGTCATCTGGGAATGCATAAGTTGTATGTTGAAGCAGAGGAATCCAAGTGCCTAATAGAGGCCATCCATGGGGGACAGTGCAGAGCGCACATAAATGGAGTAATGTTAGCCCAGAAGATTCTCAGGCAAGGTTACTATTGGTCCACTATGGAGGGGGATTGTATCGGTTTTGTTCGGCGATGCCACAAATGCCAAATTCATGCAAATCGTATGAATATCTCGCCGTCGAAGCTGTACAACATGACTTTACCATGGCCTTTCTCAGTATAGGGAATCGACGTCATTGGGGCAATCACACCGAAAGGGTCTAATGGGCATGAGTACATCCTGGTGGCAATTGATTACTTCACAAAGTGGGTGGAAGCTTAGTCCTATGTAGTGTTGAAAGCAACACATGTGGCTAAGTTGATCCTAAACAATATCATTTGCCGATATGGAGTCCCAAAAGAGATTATTTCAGATAATGGCTCCTATTTCAAGAAGGAAGTGATCGACTTATTGGAGAAATACAACGTGGCTTTTCATAAGTCATCTACATGCTGGCCGCAAACCAACGGAGCTGTTGAGGCCGCCAACAAGAACATCAAGCATATTTTGCAGAAAATGGTTGAGACCTACAGGGACTGGCCAGACAAATTGTCATTCGCACTCTGCGGCTATAGAACTTCAATCCAGACATCTGTGGGGGCAACTCCTTACTCTCTAGTCTATGGGATGGAAGCTATTCTGCCAATCGAAATAGAAGTCCTGTCACTGTGAGTTATGGCTGAGTGTCAAATAACAGAGGCGGACTGGCAGCAGGGCAAGTTCAAAGAATTGATGTTGTTTGATAAGAGAAGGCTGAAAGCACTGTACCATGTTCAGAGTTATCAACGCAAGATTGCTAGGGCTTTCAACACGAAGGTTAAGTCCAAGAATCTCAAAGAGGGGGATCTGGTGTTGAAAGACAACTGAGCTCCCATCCATGATCCTAGGGGCAAGTTCAGACCCAATTGGACGGGTCCTTACATCATCAAAACTATCTGGTCAAGTGGAGTTGTTATTCTCATGGACCTGGATGGCCTAGAATTTTCCCAACCAATCAACATGGACAAGTTGAAGAAATATTATCCCTGAGAGGCTCGCTAGGCCGAAAACCCGGAAGGGCAGCCTAGGCGAAAGTTAGAGCATAAAAAATTAGAAATAAAGAGAAACTGAGCTCGCAAGGTTAAAAACACTAAAGGGCGGCCTTGGCAAAAGTTAGAGCACAAAAGGAGAGTGTTAATACTCGAGTGAACCCGAACCGAACTATGTAAGGCCTGATTTCCATCTTTGGGATATGTAGGTAACTCCATCTTGAAGTTCGGCAGTAAACACCTCCATCTCAACTGTCCTATCCATGTGTTGATCAGGTCATCTTTGTCCGTTCTTTACCTGAAAGTTCGGTTGTGATCTCTACTCTGAGAGAAGAGCTGGTTACAAAGCTGCGCAGTGCTATTCAATCAAGGGACAATTTGTGATCTTTGGATTTAGGGTTGTACATCTCAAGGATTGATTTCGTGCATGTCAAGTGGTGATCCTTATCGAAAATGGTTTTGAAAAGTTTTGATAAAAGTTAACTTTGCTCAAATTTTACCTTTCACAACTTAGACCATTTTTGGACCAAAAGGAAAACTTTCAGTACTCAAAACTTTAATTTCATTGATTTCAATACAAAGCTCTCAAACTTTTGATACAAATCAAAGTTGCTTTTATTACATTCTTAAAACTTGAAAAGAAAGATCAAAGCAATAAACTAGGAGCATAGATGAGTCAGGTGCTCCTGCGTCCCCTGCTCGTGCTCGTGGAAGCTTCTGATGCCAAAGTGGGCCCGGTTTGTGCCTCATCCTCGAGCCAAGCCAGGCACTCGCCAGAAAGGGCGCAGTTGAAACTAGGGGCAGGAGCTAGAAGTTCTCTTGTCCTCCAAGCAGTGAGGTACCTAGCCAAATGGGAACCTCAGATGGGGAAAAAAATCGGGTACTCTACCCCCTTCTCTGGAGAAGTCTGATCATGTCCAAATTGATGTCTGAACCTGAACGGAAAGTAGAATACATAGTGTGTCGGCCGATCAGCTGAATGTCAGGCTACCGAGTCATACTGTAGCTCATTTCAGTCAGTTTAAGCCAGGGACAACGCCAAACAATGTCAATAGCAGACCTATTGCATATCCAGTGGCACCACTATCCCTCGTTCGGGAAATCTACCAGCTGTTGGCAGAAAAAATATGCTCGAGTTGAGTATGCAGGGCAAGAGTCCACTACCTTCAGCTTGTCCATTAGCCCTATCTAGGAAGGGATGAAAGAAAAGAGAGATTAAAGAATAGAGAGATGTATGTTGAGAGAAAAGTGAGAAAAGGGCTTTGAGAGAAAAACAGAGCATGGGTGCCGAGAGATGTGAGAAACATATATTAGAAAGGATGGAAAACATTACCTGAAGAAGTAGTGGACTCCCTGCGAACTTGGTGGTCTCTCGCTGATGGAAGGCGTCTAAGCCCATCAAAGTCTCAGCCAACACTAAGCCAACATACATAAGTAAAGGGCATGTTGCCGAAAATCTCGCCAAAGAGGGTCTCCTTGGTCACTGATGTCAGAAAATCGATGGATCATGCTGGGAATATCTAGCTCTCCGTTGTGAACTAAGGATCGAGCTTCATGAAGAGTGAGCCCACACATCCGTCCCATGGCTTGGATATGACCAAAACGAGGTTGAGGCCTGATTTCCTCATTGCGCCGAGATTCGATTAGCACTTGAAATTCTTCAATTGTCAGGCATATCTCTTGTCCTCCGAAGCTAAAGACGTGTGTAATCGGGTTCCAACATCTAGCCACGACATGTAGGAACGGAAAGCAAAGCGGAGAACAGCTTAGTGGGAATAATGCATTTATGCCAAAACCCCAAAAATTCACATTTTCTGAGCCATCTAAATTCGCAATCTAATTCGAGAGTTTTTCGGTGAGAAATGGCTCTATTTGTGAAGAATTTGCAGTTGAAATGAAGAAATCACATAGTTCAACCTTTTGTAGAAGATAAGGTAGTGGGTGGAGGCCAGGTGTCAACAATCTGGAGGTCTTGTACACTGATGGCCAGCAGGTGGCCGATAGGTAGTCGGCAAACCACATTGATGGCCGACAGGAGGTATTGATGGCCAGCAGGCCACTTCTCATGGGTCGCATGTGGCTGGCAACCTTTGTTTGTGGTCGACAACCTTCCTTTCAAGCCTACTATCCACCTTTGTGCTAAACAGTACTGGAAGCATATGTTTTATTTTGCTCTTTGTGTGTTTTAGAGTCTTGTTTCGAGTCTTTTTGGACTTTAGCAAGTTTGTTGAGTTCTATTTGAATTGTTTTGCTTATCGAGTTGTATTTGTGTTGTTTTGCTTATTGAGTTGTATGTTGTTCTGTTTATCGAGTTATTGTTATGGTGTTTATAAAGTTTGTATGTTGTATTTCACATTTCAGTTGTTGGTCAGTTCATTACCTGATTAAGTTTTGTTTCAATCAAGAATGCTAGCTTGGCCAATTTGATTCCATGTCCATTTCATGCAATGTGGTGCTCATGATGCAAAATACAATACTTTTTCATAAAAACTGTTTTTCATTTCGATCATGGTTGTTTTTTACAAAAGTGGAGTACAAGTTTTTAAAGCAAAAAGAACTTCCTAAAGCTATACATGTGCTAATGTTGTAAACAAAAAAGAAACTGAGCAAAAATACAAAAATCAGCACTGGTCGCCTCATGCTCTAGAGGCCCTCTTCGTCCTCTTCCCCGGAGGAAAGGACTCTGGGGCACTGTCTTTCTCTGCACCGCTATCTGAATCTCCCTCTGAACCAAAGTCCGAGCCGGTGCCATCTCCGCTCTCTACTCCAGAGCCCTCCTCAGTATCATCGCCTCTACTCTCAAAACCCGAGCCGGAGTCATCATAACTACTCTCGGATGACTCTGAATACTGACCCGCTGCCTTCTCAGAGTCGTTCATCTCGGCATCATCATCACTGAGAATGGGCTCTGAAGGGCCACTCTCGTCTCGGGTGCCTCTAGCTCTGCCTCGGCTGCGTGCTGGAGCCCATCTCTCTCTCCTCCCTGATACTGGAGGAGGTACTGTTGGTGCAGGTGCTGCAGCTGTCGCTGGCGCCATCGGCATGGATGGGATCTGAAAAGACAATTGTCACATATTTGTTATAGCATGTGTATCAAATGCAAGCAGAATGTGCAGAATAAGTGTATGCAGAAATCAGATACAACGTATGAATACAGTGTGTGAATGCAGTGTGTGAATACAGTGTGTGATTGTAGTGTGTCATATGTAGTTTTAGTTGGAATGTCAGTGTCAGTGGAAATTTGATGCCTGAAGTGCAAATTGAAGAACTTACCGGGATACTATAGAGGCCGAACAATGTCTCCCTCCTCTGTACCATCCCCATCAGTGAGGCTATCAGCTCGAGGGCACCTCCTATGTACTCGATCGGTGCCTGCAAATGTATTTGAATGATTAGTATCTGCCATAGATATATCTGAAATGAAATATGGAGTGCAAGTGCTAAAGTGTGGTTCATACCGGAGTTGGGCCTCGGACCTCGACAAGCTCATAACCAACCGCTATAGGCTCAATCAAGACCTGGTAGGCATCCCCGATATGTTGCCAGCAAGTCAGTATGGTGGGAAGCTCTGGCTAATCAGCTCTCTGCCTTGCCTGGGAAGCCCCTCTGCCATGGGCCCTGCTTGCCCGGGTCACTTTAACTCTCTCTCTTGTGGTAGGAGCTCTCGCCTCCTTAGCTCCACGAATACCGGCCAGGGGGGCATCAGATATGTCTGGATGAAAGTTGCATAGTCGTCCTCTACTCGGAAGTAGTCGGCGTCCAGGTCCACCATGAACTGGATGACTTCCTCAACAGATAGGCTATCTGTGGATCGTATGGACTCTGGTGGAGCTATCGGACGATCAGGTTGGGCATGCCCGTAATCTGGCGCACGAAGTGCTCGCCCAAGAACCAGGCTCGGCAAACTGAGCCCTCGAGTAGAATGCGGTAGCGGGAGATGGGCCAAGCCCTAGCATACTGGTCCCAGACCCCTACTGGCATTAAGGCCCATGGCTGCTACATAATCTGTAAATAGAGGTTGTATAGATGATTAGTCGCTGTCAGTTGCTAAATATGAGTCAGAACAGTGATAAAGCAAAAATGACTATGTTTCGGTGTACCTCATGGGCAGCTACTGTGTCGAAGTACTGCCTGAAGAATGTGAAAGGCTCATGGGTCCTACGGCGAAGTCGACCGTCATATATTCGTGAATAGGGGACTATCAGGGGAAGCTCCTCTACAGGCTTCGAGGCGAGAGTCAGAAAGTATGCGTATACCCATAGCTGCAAGGAAAATGCAATGATGTGTGGTCAATACAGTACTGAGCAGGTGCAGAAAGTGTGAAGCATAAAGCATAGTGTATGAACAGTGTCTAAACAGATACTGAAAGTCCAAAGCAGAAAGCACATGTGTTGAAACAGATGTAAAATAGAAATTGTAAAGAAATTGTAAAGTGCAAAGAGGTAATTAAGATATATACCTCCTAGGCTCGCCAGTAGCCTCCAATCAAGTCTCCTTGCAAATGGGAGGTCGAACTCATATATCCGTACAGCATGGCGAGGCCGGCTCCACCCCAATCGTAAAAATGAACTCGAGAGAGGGTCACTAGGGCACTTAGCAAATGCAGGCCTACGGTGTTCCAGCTGTTCGAAAAACGTCTGATGCCTCCGGAGGTAGGCAATATGTGTGTCTGAGGATGATATCTCGCCGGATCGAAAGGCCGTACCCTAAGTGGTAGCGGCTCTGGCTCGGCCTCGGGCTCGAACTCCACCTCCAGGTCAGCCTCAAGGTCAGAAATTAGCTCCTCTACCTCGGGAATAGGTGGAACTACTGGGGAAATCTCGGGAGGAGCCCTGTCGTGTGGAATCTCATTTGCCATCTGGAAATAGGTGCGAAGTGGGTGAAAAGTAAAGCAAAATGAAGAAAAAGGGTTAAACTTGGAAAAAGTCAAACCCTAGGAGAGAGAAAATGGAGGAAAAAGTTAAAGCCAGGAAAAGTGCACAAAACTCGAGAGAAACTCGAGGAGAGTAAGCCTAGAATGGTGGAAGTGAGGAAGGAAGCACCGAAATCAAGTTTCAATCGGTTCAAAGTGAAGGAAATAAAGAGGGTTTAGCAAATCAACTTCGCGTGGGGTGTTGAAAAACGCATAGAAAGCGCAAATCTAGAGAGAAGGAGTGTCTAGAGAGAGAGGGAGAGGAATTTCAGGCATATGGGTGTGAGGAAATAAAGCCCTAGTGGCTCATATTTAAAGACCCGAGCTGAAAATTCACATTTGCCCCTGCACTACCATCGATGGCCGGCAAGGCTCACCGGTGGCCGGCACCTGGCCGGCAGCCTCTCCTTGTGGCCGGCAGGTGTCCTATGGCCTCCCCTGTGGTTCTAATGCTGTTTTGTGTCCTTGGTTTCCCAGAAGTGTAGGTGTTGTTCACTGTTGGGTTCAATTTGTCTCTATGAAAGCTCAAAACTGTGTTTTCGGTGCGTGATGTTCGTCACTTGTCAACATGAACGTGATGTATCCTTTAAACATATTGTAACTTTTCCGAGAGGTGAATTGGAAGTTGCTATTGAATTTGTTTTTGTCAAATTATGCTTTGATATCTTGCATACAACATGCATTTCTTATTCGTTGTTGCATGGAACATGCATTTCACTTTGTGGCATAGAATATGCATTTCACATATGTTGTTATAAGATGCGCATCTCACGGGAATTGCATGCGCGTCTTGCGTTCACTCTTGAATCATGCATGGAATATGCGTTCGTTATGAATTATGCATAGAATGTGCATCGCTCTTGAATCATGCATAGAATGTGCATCCGCTCTTGTATCACGCATAGAATATGCCCCCGTTACAAATCATGCATAGAATATGCTTATGCTTTTGTTTTTCGCATAGAACATGCCATTGCCATTGTATCTCGATTGTTAGTTTCACATAGAACATGCCATTGCCATTGTATCTTGATTGTTAGTCTCGCATAGAACATGCCATTAACATTGGATCTCGGTTGTTTGTCTTGCATAGAACATGCATTTCTACTTTATCGCACTTGTTAGGTTTCTTTCTTACAAATGTACGATATTGTATGTATGGTTCATTCAGAGGAGTTCCAAGTAAAATCATTCGTGCCATGTTTGGATCCCATTCTTTACCCCTTCGGTTAAAAACATTGGGGTGCATCCCGGTGTTCACACCATTCCTTTGGTTAAAAACATTCGGGTGCGTCCCAATGTTCACACCAACCTTTCGGTTAAAAACATTTGGGTGCGTCCCGGTGTTCACACCACGCCTTTGGTTAAAAACATTCGGGTGCGTCCCCGTGTTCACACCATTCCTTTGGTTAAAAATATTCGGGTGCGTTTCGGTGTTCACACCACCCCTTTGGTTAAAAACATTCAGGTGCGTCTCGGTGTTCACACCACCCATTCAGTTAAACACATTCGGGTGCGTCCCGGTGTTCACACCATCCCTTCGGTTAAAAACATTCGGGTGCGTCCCGATGTTCACACCAACCCCTCGGTTAAAAACATTCGGGTGCATCCCGGTGTTCACACCACCCCCTCAGTTAAAAACGTTCGGGTGCGTCCCGGTGTTCACACCATCCTTTGGTTAAAAACATTCGGGTGCGTTCCGGTGTTCACATCACCCTTTGGTTAAAAACATTCGGGTGCGTCCCAATGTTCACACCACCCCTTTGGTTAAAAACATTCGGGTGCGTCTTGGTGTTCACACCACCCCTTGGTTAAAAACATTTGGGTGCATCCTGTTGTTCACACCACTCTTTCTCCTCTCGCGTGACACGCGTTAGGATTGTAAATTGGTTAAAAACATTCGGGCGCGCCCGGTGTTCACACCACCCTTTTCCTCCTTGCGCGTGCAACGCGTTAGGATCTCAGATGAGACCTCGAGTGTGCCTGATGGTTATGTTGCTTTTCGTCTTTCCTACGCATCGCGTAGTTAAGCTTGCATAATTTTCTTACATCCTTTCTGCATGAAATGTGGTTGGGCTCGTGATTCCTACGCATGGCATGTTTATTTACTTACTTCCTTTCATGATTGGAATTGTTGTACCTTGTTTCAGTTTGTTTAACTATAGCATTTTCCTTGCATTGTATTTGCATTCAAATATTTCATTGCACACCCTCATTTCATGATCATAATTTATGTTCTTGCATCATGCATACTATTTGTATTTTGCCCCAGAACTATGCTGGTTCGATTCCTTGCAAGGGGATATGTAGGCAGCCTGTGGGAGTAACCATTTGTTTTTTGTGTTGTTTGCTTGTCCAAGTCTTACGGCCTTGTCAAAATGGGTCATCTTTGGGCTTTGACATTCACTCATGTCATTTCATGACTCCGAGTTCTATCAAAGAGGGTCAACTATAGACACCCCATTTTTGATGGCCCTTTAAGACTTGGATGTCCTTGCAGGTACATCCAATGATGAGTCTGTTTGCTTGCCTAGCGCTCGAAGTCCTCAGCGGAACGCCACAACTTTGAGCCTTTTCAAACCTTGCATCCATTTTGTCTCATTTTTGGACCATGCCTTGGTCTTTCCATCCTGCAATCTCTGGTGGCCTACCGGCCATCCCTGGAGGTTGTCGACCATCATTTCTTGTCTACCGGCCATTGATGTGCCTTGCCGGCCATCACTGATGGCCGGTCGGCCGCTAGTATTTTCTGTAGATATTTTATGCCAATTGTGCTAGCTGGTTGCACAGATGCTTGCATCTGTCCACATGTGGAGGGTCTCCTTGTATAGATTTCATATTTTCTATGTATAAGGACCCCCTCTCTCATGTTTAGGGGTTAAAAAAATTTTGGACTCAAAATTTTTTTTCTCTCTCTCTACAAATTCTCTACACTCTTGCCTATACACTCTTAACCCAATCCCCTTATCTCTGAGTTGAGGTGTTCTTGAGCTTGGTTTGAGCTCTAGAAGGTGTGTTTCTTGGAATTGTTGTTTGGAATTACTCTTCCCTTCAAGAGGTATAATACTAGTTTTGTTAGCTTGCTTTACACACTTGTATTCCTATCTTTTTTTCACTGTTTTGGGCTGTTTTTGAGCTGTGAAAAACTCTGTTTTTATGGGTTGAAATTAGTGTTTTTGGCCATTTAAGGTTAGGGGGTGGTCTATCCCTCTTTATTCCTTGTTGTTAAGGCCATTTCACCTTTGTTTCTCATTTTCAAACCATCTTTTTTTGGGCCTTTAAACACTGATTTTCAGAGTATTTTCAGTGGTAAAAATCATGTTTTGAAGTCCAAATTTGGAGGGGTTGGCTTTCCCTCCTTGTGTCTTGTTTGTTAGCCTTGTTGATGCTATGCTTTACATTATTTTTCTAGCTTGTTATAGCTTAGTTCCAGCATGTTTTAGCCTCTGATTTAGGCTGTTTTAACTCTGTTTTGGGTTGGTTGTTGCATTTGAGTCTTGCTTTTCATGCTTGTAGTATAATAGTCCTCACAAGTTTGGTGTTTTAGGCCATTAGACTTCACTTGTTTGAGTTGATTGCATGTTTTTAGTGCTTTTCATACTTAATTGCAGCACTAATCATCTCTGCAACCTCCCTCCTTTCTTGGCTTTTCATTTTTCTTTGAAAGTGGTTTCAAGTCATTTGTTTGCCTAAGTGTGAAATTGAGGTTTCATACTTAATAGTTTAATCCCTTAGGGGGTTCATTACCAACGGTATGATGCTTCTTTCATACCCAAAGCAACTTGTGTTTTGAGCCCTCTTTCCATTAGAGGACTTTAACTCACCTTTTGGACTTAATTGGATTAAAGGATGGTTGGTAAGTTAAAATGAGTAACTAACAACTTGGGACTAAAATTGAGCAAGATAATAACTTGTGTGTTGTGTGTTCAATCGGACATTAATTGAACATAAGAAAAATTGGGACATTTCATACTCAAAGTGATTAAATGTGTCAAGTTTCCTAGGTCTCTATTGCCCTTTATCATGCATGATAGGGTGATGGATCTCGTGTGTCTTGTTTTGCATTTATTGAACTTGACCTCTTGAGTCACAAGCCATCATGCAATGAAATTGCTTGAGTTGGTGGTTTGTGGCTTAAGTTCACAACTCCTTGGATTTGTTCATGAAAATGAGGGGTGAGTTGTGCAGACAATCCTTGGAAATACCCTTTCTTTGCTCTGTTTGTCCTCTATTGCAGCATGATGAACCAGTACCTCAGTGGCTGGCAGGGCACCATTGATGGCCGGCAGGTGGCCGACAGTCTTTGCCAGTGGTTGGCTGACCACTGATGTAAACCTCAGCAGAGAGTTAATAAGGTGGAGCAAAATGGTTCTGGAAATGTTCAACTCTACAAGCAGAGGCTTTTGAGAGCAAAACATAGGTCTTTTCGGGTGATATCCGAGCATGCGCATGCACATCTTCCATTCCCTGAGGCAGAGTAGTTGGAGAGTAGTTAGAGACTTTAATTACTTAGCTTACTTGCATTTGTGTAATTTAATTAGCTTACTAGTTAATTCAAAGTGTTGAAATAATTAGTTAAATTTCTTAGCTATTTGTTTCATTTGGTTTGTAATAATTAGCTTAATTAGCTCAGCCTAATTAGCTTAAGTAGCATAGCTTAGTTGCTAGTTAGCTTAGCTTTATTCATTCAGACTCTCCTTCGTGAGAGCGTAATGTAATAATGTGCATGTCTTCCAACCTCATGTCTTTCTCCCTTTTATTTACTAACTTACGATGGTTAGTTTAGGGACATGTTTCGTTTAGCATATCGCATGTTTGCATCCATTCATTCGTATTGCATGCATCGAGGCTCGGTTCATCATTCTAACTGCATTGTCATTTCAATACTTCTTTGAATACGTGCTTAGACCGCATGCTTGAAATTGTTGCAAATAACATGTTAAGTAGCCGAGCCTA
Source organism: Camellia japonica (assembly GCA_030407325.1). NCBI lineage: Eukaryota > Viridiplantae > Streptophyta > Magnoliopsida > Ericales > Theaceae > Camellia > Camellia japonica. The sequence continues at coordinate 88,611,353 of JAPPVO010000016.1, read as the reverse complement.
TTTTAGTTGTATTATTGCATGTGTTACATTAGTCATCTTGTATAGTTAGGAATCATACATTTTTCTAACTCTTTGTTTTATCTTAGCTTGGAGTACTAGGTGAGTTTTCAGTGCTTTAGCATACTTGCATGAGTGTGAGTGATTGCCATGCCTAGCATACTTGCCATGAGGCTAAATGCTTAATTGATAAACTGTTTGAATGCCTGTGGATGAAGGCTGCTTGTTTGAATTGGAACGATTCAATGAATGTACGTTTTAAACCCGCTTTGTTAAGCCCACTTTGTTAAGTGGCAATTTCGCAAACTTTAAGCCCACTTGAAGTGGCAAATTCAAACCCCTTTCGAAAAACAAACATGAAATTGAATTGTTCCAATTTTAGTCTATACTTGCTTGTGTGCATCACATAGTAATGCTAGCTTAAATAACTGGAACAAGAGCACATAATGTTAATAAAAAATCATATCATGATTAGTGGTGGTCGATCTTTGATCGGGCGAGCGAAGGTGCTCAATCCATGACCTTCTCCTCTCGTACCTAAATTCCCGAGCCGAGGCAACTTTGGTGATGATGGACACGTGGCCTTTGGCACGTGTCATAGGTTTCCTAAATTTTCCCAAAACAAAATATTTAGGTGGCGACTCTGTATCTGGCAAAGCAGTCCAATTTTGGCAATTTGATTCAAAATCGATTTTCCAAAACATTTGCCAGATTTGGACTCTTTGGTGTTTATCAATTTCACATTGCACTTGTGAGATTAGATTTAGAACCGCGGCAGTCTAAACTGTAGGGCTTTCTTTCGAGCTTCCGAAAGGAGGCGCGAAAAAGCCGAGTTACAGGCAGTCGTGGTAGAGCTATGCTTTAGATTTGGGTGATGATATCGAGAGTAATGGGGTTCCATATTCGAGAGGTGAGATGCCCGAGATGAGATGGCAAATTGCCATTCTAATTGAGATGGTGCAATGTCTCCTTCGTCCTCCTACTGATGATAGTGATGGTTCCGACGATGTCGAGGGTGGTACTCGTCATTCTTTTGATAATCTCTTTTGGGCTCTACAAAGGCGTCGAGTGGATGTGGGTAAGATGGAACACAAATGAGAGAACAATATCAAGATTGAATTTCCTGACTTTTATGGAAGCCTTAACCCTGACGAATTCATTGATTGGCTCAACTTATCAAGCGGATCTTTGATAATAGTGAGGTTTCCGATGAGAAGAATGTCAAGCTTGGCCATTCGATTAAAAGGAAAAACTTCCGCTTGGTGGGAACAATTTCAACTTAATCGTCGGCGGTGTGACAAAGAGAAAATTCATGATTAGAAGAAGTTGAAGAAGTTAAATGGTCATTTCTTACCATTTAACTACCTTCAAAGTGTCTACCAAGCACTTCATGTTCTTAAGCAAGTTGGAAGTGTGGGTGAGCACACGAAATCTTTCTATCAACTCATTTGCTAGGGTTGATTTAAATAAGAGTGAAGAGTAACGAGTAGGTCGTTATGTGAGTGACTTGAAGCCTTCGATCCAAGATGTTCTTGCTTTGCATACGTTGTGTAATGTTTACAAAGCATATAATCGAGCTTTAGCAGTGGAAAAGCAACAAAACTATTGTGTCTCTCAAATGGGACAATACTTCCAAGGAGGGTTTCGAGGTGGTTCTAGGTGAGGTATTTCTCCTCCTAGCTTTGCCAAAGCTAGTCCTCTTTCCAAGTTTATGGATAAGGGTGCTTTTTCCTCTCAAGTTTCTCGTCCTAATGGTGCTTCCGAAAACCAAAATCCGCCTCAAGGTGGAATTTTCAAGTGTTTCAAGTGTGGAGAATTGAGTCATAGATCTTCCGATTGTCACAAGAATATGGGTACTAATCGAAATAAGGCTTCTTATTGAAGAAGTTGAGGAGCATGGTGATGACTATGAGGGTGCTCCAATTTATGACACCTTGGATAATATTGAAATTGGTAGAGATAGTGATGAAGAAGAAGGTCTTGCTCTTATGTTGAAGAAGGTGCTTTTATCACCAAAGCTAGAGAGCCAAGAAGATTGGATGCACACCAATATCTTCTTTACCACTTGCTTAACATGATCATTGATAGTGGAAGTTGTGAGAACATGGTTTCTCAAGAGGTGGTAGATAAACTTAACCTTCCGGTGGAGAACCATCCCCATCCTTATTCTCTATATTGGTTCAAAAAAGGCAATGAGATCAAGGTAACCAAATGGTGTTCGATTTCTTTTTGTATCTAGAAAAAAGTATTTTGATAAAGTATAGTGTGATGTAGCGCCTTGCATAATGACAAACGGAACACTTACACTGTTGTCAAGAATGATAGTCATTTTACATTGCTTCCAATGAAGGAGAAGGTTGCTTCTAAAGCCATCTTCTAGTTCTACCGCCTTGCTTGCTTCCAAGGAGTTTTTGGAAGAAACTCGGGATTTTGGAGTTATATTGGTTTTGGTCCCGATTGTGCACACTGATGCTACTAAGGAAATGGTTGAGGTGACTACTCTTTTGGAAGAACATGCCGATGTCTTTCCCTAAGAGCTTCCTCCCGATTTGCCTCATATGCATGACATCCAACATCGTATTTATTTGGTACCCGGGTTAGTGCTTCCAAATAAATTGGCCTATCACATGTCTTCAAGGAGAAAGAGCAGTTGTAACGGTAAGTTGAAGAGCTTTTGGCTAAAGGGTAAATTTGACTGAGCGTTAGTCCTTGTGGTATTCTGACCCTGTTGACACCTAAGAAGGATGAATCATGGTGCTTGTGTGTGGATAGCCGAGCAATCAACAAAATTACCATCAAGGATCGCTTTCCAATTCCAAGATTGGATGATATGTTGGATTGCCTTGTCGAGTCAAAGGTGTTTTCTAAGATTAATCTTAGAAGCGATTATCATCAAATCCGCATTAAGCCAGGTGATGAGTGAAAAACAACTTTTAAAACACCTCATAGACTATTTGAGTGGCTTGTGATGCCATTTGGGCTTACCAATGCTCCAAGCACTTTTATGAGTGTGACAACAAATGTTGTAACCACTTTTGACTGTTTGTGTAGTAGTTTACTTCGATGATATCTTGATATATAGTCGGAGTTTGGAAGAGCATTTGTGCCACCTTCGGCAAGTCTTTGAGCTTTTGAGGTGAGAAAGTTCTATGGCAACATTAAAAAGTGTACCTTTGCCCTTGATCAAGTCATATTCTTGGGTTATGTTATTTCTTCTCGTGGGGTGCTTACGGACATGGAGAAGGTCAAGGCGATTGTGGATTGGCCTACTCCCTCTAGTATCCATGACGTGCAGAGTTTTCATGGATTGGCTACATTCTATAGGCAGTTTATCAAGAACTTTAGTAGCTTCGCTTCCCGTTTAACTAACATTCTCAAGCTTAAGACTTTTGAATGGAACAATGAAGCCACCAATAGCTTCCAACTTTTGAAAAAGGTGCTTATTGAACCTTTAATTTTGGCACTGTTGGACTTTGACAAAACCTTTGAACTTGATTGTGATGCCTTAGGATTGGAGATTGATGGTGTCCTTAGCTAAAAAGGGCGGCCAATTGCCTTCTTTAGTGAAAAGTTGAACATTTTATGCCATCATCCAAGCCATCAAGCATTAGAGCTACGACCTTGCTTATAAGGAGTTCGTGCTTAACACTGACCATGAGGCCCTTAAATACATCAATAGCCAAACTCATCCCACCAAGAGACATGCCAAATGGGTGGGTTACTTGCAACAATTTACATTCTCTTTGTGACATAAATCGGGGTTGTTAATAAAGTGGCTGATGGTTTGAGTAGGCGAATGACTCTATTGATTAAAATGAAAAATGAAGTTGTGAATTTTGATGAGTTTCATACATTTTATGCAAGTGATCCTTCTCCAAGATTTTTGATGCTTTGCAAATGGGCGATAGGGCTACTTATCCAAGCTACAAGATTAAGGATGGCTTCCTCTTCTATGGCCTTAAGTTGTGTGTGCCTAGTTGTTCCTTGAGGACGCATTTGTTGATTGAGCATCACAAATTGGGACATTTTGGCAAAGCAAGACCTTTGAGTTACTTCAAAATGCTTATCATTGGTCGGGCATGACCAAGGATGTGGACAACCATGTTAAGCAATGTCAAATTTGTCAAAGAAGCAAAGGGACTGCAACTAATACGAGATTATAAATGCCTACACCAATACCAGATGGTCCTTGACAATGTATTAGTATGCACTTTATGTTATGTTTACCTCCTACACAAAGGAGAAGTGATTCTATTATGGTGATTGTGGACCGTTTCTCCAAGATGACACATTTTATACCTTGTAAGAAGACCATGGATGCTACAAATATTGCTAACCTCTTCTTCAAGGAAGTCTATAAGTTGTATGGGGTGCATATACCTCTATTGTGTCCAATAGAGATACTAAGTTCCTTGCTCACTTTTGAAGAACTTTATGGAAGAAAATTGGCACCGACTTGAACTTTAGCACTACATTTCATCCTCAAACCAAGAGCCAAACAGAGGTAGTGAATCGAAGTCTTGGCAACTTATTGGGGTGTCTTGTAGGAGATCATCCCAAGAGTTGGGATGGTATTATTCCTTTGGCTGAGTTTGCTTACAATTCATCGATCAACTGCACCATAAATACTTCTCCCTTTGAAGTAGTTTATGGAATGAAACATTCATGTGTTATGGACTTGGTTCCTTTGCCTATCTGTAGACACCCCATTTTTGACCGACCTTAAGACTCAGACGTCATTCGATTGAGCGCTTGATGATTGCGCATGTTTGTGCTCGTTTCGAGTTTCCGGAGTTTTCGTTGAGTGCCTTGCCTCTAGGCCTCTGAACTCTTTGTGTTTTGGCTTGGTTTGTGGACCATGCCTTGTTGACCTTGCCTGGAGGGAGAGAGAGGCCTGTAGGCCACTTTTCGTAGTCGTAGACTACTTTTCCCTCTTGTAGGCTAGTTTCCGATTTTCGAAACCTTCGGCCGAGCGCCTTGTCTCGGAACCTCTTAACTTTCTCCTCTTGGCCTGGTTTTTGGACCATGCCTTGTTGCCTTTGCCTAGAGGGAAACAGAGGCTTGTAGACCATTTTTTGTGGCCGTGGACCACCTTTCCCTCTCGTAGACCACTTTTTGTGCCCATAGACTAGTTTTCGGGGCTTCCGGCTGAGTGCCTCGCCTTGCGAACTCTTGTCTTGCTTCCTTTTTGGTTTGGTTTTGAACCAAACCTTCTTATCCCTTGCCTGGAGAGTGAAACAGGGGTGTAGACCAGTTTCTCCCCCTGTAGACCACTTTTCTTCCCTGCCAGCCAATTTTTTGGTCGGCCAGCTAGGGTGGGTGGTCTGTAGACCACCTAAAGTGGTCGGTAGCCATGCCACCACCTTCCTTTCTTTGTGTAGACCACCTTTACCCCCCTTTCGATCACTTTTTGTCCTTGCAGACCACTTTTTCTGGTCGGTTGACCAGTGGGAGTGGTTGGTCGACCACTTCAACTGGTCGGCATCTTTCCTGCACTTTCTGCAAATATTTTTCTTGCCAGCTGTGCCAGCTGTTGGGCACAGAAAGCATCCTCCATACACGTGTATGGAGAGATTGCACCAAGCTTTTAGCTTGTTCAACAAGCTTGAAGCTTGGATTTCTATATAAGGGAGCCTCCTCCCTCTTGTCTCAGGCTGAGAATTTTGCATGAGGGCTATACATATCATATCTCTCTATATTGCTCCCTCTCTCTCTCTACATTTGCTCCATTTTGTGCTCAAAAGTGCCATTTCTTCACACTTTTGCACAGAAACACATAGTGAAACACCTTCACTCTTGAGCTGAGGTTCGTGGAGGTTGCTTTTGAGTGGTTTTGGCTTGGTTTTTGCCTCTGGAGTTGCTGCCTTGTTCTTGTTCTTCAAGGGTGAGAAACTAGCCCCTTAAAGCTTTGTTTTTGCTTAAGTCTTTGGCCCTATTTGCATGATGTTTTAGGCCTAACTTTCAACTGCAAAAGGCTTCATTTTCAAGTGCTTTAAATGTTTGTTTGAGACCTCTTTGGTGTTGGGGGTGTTTCACCCCCTTGTATGCCTTATTTGCTAGGCTTTTGAGCCATCCCTTGAAGCTTTTGTTTTAGCCTTTGCATGGCCTTTCTACCACTGAATTCTAGGGGAATTTCAGTGGTGGAAATGTGGTTTTGAGGCCCCAAATGGGTGGGGGTTGTCCCCCCTCCTCTTCTCTTGTGTGCTTGTGTTGATGGCTCACCAAGTTAGGATGTTTTTCTACCACCTTGAGGCCCCATCTTAGCATGTCTCAGGCCTTATTTTAGCATGGCATAACACTGTTTTGGCTTGGTTTGATCACCTCATGCATGCTTTTTATACTTGTAGTGTAATCTTGCCATTTAGCCTTGTGTGCTTAATGATTTGATCCATCATTCTAGCATGTTTTTTGCTCCACTCCAGCAAGCTTATACTCATGTTTTTCCATGCTTAAGCTCTGTTTTAAGTGTTTTGGGTCATGCATGCCTTGCTTTGTGTAGCCATAGTTCAATCTTGCTCACTAGCTTTGTGTTTTGACTCCACTAGCATGCATTGCTTGGGCTATTTGCATGATTTAGCATCATTTGATACATGATTTCAGAGCATGTTTCATTGTCATACACTCACATGTGTCACTCTTTCAATGCTTTTGGAAGGTTGTGCTTTATGCCTTAAATATGAGCCAATATGTATGCCATCTTGTCTAAGCATTTGGGCTACCATATCAGTGTATTTTTGGTGTTATTTTTCCATGATACAACTTTATTTTTGGCTGGTTTGGCCACTTGTGGTTTGCATCTTGTACTTGTAGAGAAAATCTCACTTACTAGCCTTGCATGCTTGTTGTTTTAGCTCATTATCCTAGCATGTGTTGGCTCTACTACAACATGTTTTTGGCCTTGATTTGACATGCTCTAGGACTGTTTTGGGTTGTCTTGGCCATATGGTTCATGTATTGCATAGCTGTAGTGCAATGGGCTTGACTAGCCTTGTGTTTTGATGCCTCTAGCATGCTTTGTTTGAGATGTTTGCTTGCCATGGCATCATTTAACATGTTATTTCAAAGCATATAGTATTGCCATATTCTCACTTCTTTCACTCTTTGAGTATTTTAAGAGTTGTACCTTTGTGCCTCGATTATGGGCCAATGTGTATGCATGCTTGTCTAGGCTTTTAAGTTCCCATCCCAGCATGTTTTGGTCTTTGTTTTGACGTAATTGAGCTCTATCTATGGTTGGTTCAATCATTTGTGCCATGTATTGCATACCTCTTGAGTAGTCCCCTTTAGTAGCCTTGTGCCTTAGGCCCTCTTGCATGCTATACTTGTGTTGTTTGGATGATTTGGCATCGTTTCACACGTGATTTCAGTGCATATAGTGTAGCTACACTCTCATATTTGTCACTTCTTAATCATGTTTGAGAGTTGTGCCCTTATGCTTAGTTGATGAGCCATTGCATGAGCACCACCATCTTGCCTTACATGCCATCATTTCAGAGCATTTTGGCCTTTGTTTGGGCATGCATGAAGTCAGTTTGGGGCTAGTTTGATCCATTGAGCATTGCATTACATAGCCTTTGTGTTGTATCCTTCACTAGCTTTCATGCTTAAGGACTCTAACTTGGCATGCTCATGTTGTTTGCATGTTGTTTGGAATGTTGTTGCATTGCATTGCGTTTGGACTGAAAGTTAATTCAAACACAAGAAATGAGGGACATTTCATACTTGTAGTGATGAAACGTGCCTTATTTCTCGGTCGTCGACCCTCTTGATCAAGCATGATAGAGGCGGAGGCTTCTTATGTGTTATTTGTGCATTCATTGACATTGAATTGTGCAAACTTGGCTTCTCGGCCATCGTGCATTACGATGCTCGGTTGGTGGCACGAGAGTCGAGTACCGCACTCCCTTGAGCTTGAAAATGATAGGGAGGGTGGTTGTGCACACACACCTTGCAAATACACTACCGTGCCCCTTCTTGTTCTCTGTTGCAGCAAAACTGGAGTGTGGCAGAATTTCTGGTCGGCAGACCAGTAAAAGTAGCTGGCCGACCACTTTTTCTAGTCTACAACAAACTTTTCTGGTCTACAGCTGGTCTACACTACCCATTTTTGGTCGGTAGCCCTCCTGGAGGTCTCCATGTTGGAGTAGAAGCTATCTAGAGGTTTGTGCAGTGTTTTGAGATCAAATGCAAATAGAGACAAGTCTGGGCATTGCAATGGATTTCCGAGCGAGAAACCAAGTGTATGAATTGTTCAACTTTCCAAAGCAGAGCTGAGTAGCGTAGTTTAATGCTTACTTGTTAATTAGCATGTTTATGTAATTTAATTAATTTATTAATTAGTTAAAGTAATGTAATAATTAGTTGTAGCTAGTTATTCAATTTGTTGTGTAATAACTAGTCTAATTAGCTTTATTAGATTAGTTAGTTAGCTTAGCTTAGAAGTAGCTTAGCTTATTCATTTGGACCCTCCTTCGAGAGGGCAAATTTTGTAATAAGGGTGCGTGTGTGTGATGCATGTCTTCCAACCCCATTTCTTTCTCCCTTTTACTTATCAGCTTTCGATGGTTAGTTTAGGGCATATCTCAATTAGCATACCTTATGCTATGCATGCGTGCATCATTCATTTGTTTTGCATGCACCAGGCTCGGCGCATCATACAAACCGTATTGTATTTCAATACACTTTCTTGAATACGTGTTTAACAACATGTTATCAAGTGTTGCATTCATAGGCTATTTTAGATAGCCGAGCCTATTTTAGCTGCATTTTTGCATGTGTTGCATTAGGCATTGTTGACATAGCTAGGATCGTGCATTGATTACTAACTAGCTTCCGTTTTGGCTTGGAGTACACTGTGAGTGTTTATGCTTTAGCATCCTTGCATGCGTGTAAGTGACTGCCATGTTTAGCACGCTTGCCATGAGGCTAACTGCTTAAGTGTTTAACTGCATGAATGCCTGTTGATGAAGGTTTCATTGCTTGAATTGGAACAATTCATCAAAATGTGCATTTTAAGCCCACTTGTTTGTGGCAAATCATGTTTTAAGCCCACTTGAGGGTGGCAAATCCGCATTTTAGCCTACTTGAGGGTAGCAACTTCAAACCATTTTTGAAAAACAAACATTGAATTGTTTTGTTCCAATTCAAGCGATCTAGTCTATACTTGTATGCTATGCGCATCACATAGTAAGGTTAGCTAATAATCGGAATAAGAACACATGTGTTTTCAAAAACAACATATCATGATTAGTAGAGGCTGATCCTTTGATCGAGCGAGCGGGGGTGCTCATTTCATGACCTCCCCCCCTCGTACCCAAGTTCCCGAGCCGAGGCAACTTTGGTGATGACGGACCACATGGCCTTAGGCACGAGTCAGGGTTTCCTAAATTCTCCAAAATAAAATATTTAGGTGGCGACTTTGAAATCTGGCAAAGCAGTCTATGTTTGGCATTTTTTTTATTAAAATCGATTTTTCCAAAACGATTTGCCGGATTTGGACTCTTTGGTGATTTATTAGTCTTACATTCACTTTGTGAGATTAGATTCAGAACCGTGACAGGAGTCCAAACTGTAGTAGCTAGAACCCAATTCGCGCCCTCACGCGCGGAGCGAGTTTCGGGCGGTCTACACTATCTCAAGGAAGGGAATCGTTAAAACGGAGGACATGGCTACATTCATGAAGAATGTTCATGCCCAAGTTAGGGCCCAAATTGAAAAGTCCAATGCCAAATATAAATCAGCCATTGATATGCATAAACGGAAAGTGTTGTTTGAGATGGGGGGATCTTGTGTGGGTTGTGTTGAGCAAAGAAAGGTATCCTCATGGTGCTTACACCAAGTTAAGTAATAGGAAGGTGGGTCCTTGTAAAGTGTTGTACAAAGTCAATGACGATGCTTATCGAGTCAAATTGCCGCCTCATTTGGGAATCTCCAACACCTTTAATGTGCAACACTTTGTGCCTTATTTGTCGGATGACTCTTGTGTCCATGCCACTCCTATCATTGTAGATTAGTTTTCGTTGCAAAATTTGTTTGTATTGTACTTGCTAATTTTAGTTTTCTTCTAGTACATTAGTTGTGTTTTGTTTGTCTTCACTTGAGGACAAGTTCTTTTCAGTGGGAGAGTATGATATAGGATATCATATGCATAGCATGTGATAGTTAGAGGAGGGAAATTGTAGCCTATATCTAATAGAGGCATAACCACTTTGTTACCAATTTTGAGATAATAAATATTGATGGATTGAGATCTTCTCTCTAAATTTCTTATAATCGTAGCCAATAACTATTAGAGGCATAACCACTTTTAGAGAGAAGATCTCAATCCATCAATATTTATTATCTCAAAATTGGTTACAAAGTGGTTATGCCTCTTTTAGATATAGGCTACGATTTCCCTTTATTAACTATTTGTAACTTGCTTTTCTTGCTCCTCTCGGATACGATCAGCCCTACTGCTCGGACTCTCGTGGTTCTGAATCTAATTTCACAAGTGCAATGTGAAATAGATAAACACAAAAGAGCCCAAATATGGCAAATGTTAGAAAATCAATTTTTAATAAAAAATGCCAAAAATGGACTGCATTACCAGATTTTAGAGTCGCCACCTAAATATTTTTGAGAAATTTATGAAACTCGTGTCTTGTACCAAAGGCCACTTGTCCGTCTTCACCAAAGTATCTCGGCTTGGGAACTTAGGTATGAGAGGGGAAGGTCATCAATTCTACTAATTATGATGTAATTCTTATGTACATTATATGTGTGATAACCCTGTTCCGTATTATGCTAATTGGTCCATATTATGAATGTGATTATGTGTTTGATATGATTATGTGTGCCAATTATGTGAAAATATATGGTTTTGAATTTCTATCTGTTCACCGTAGGAATATTTGTTTGATTATCTGCTTTGGAATTTAAATTGAAGGCCTTATCGGCCATAAAACCCGAAATTGACTACGCCATTGTGATTAGCATAATTTTTAGAGCCTACGGTGAAGTTTAATTGAAAATTGATTTGGATCAGATTAAATGGATTAAATTAATGAATTAAGTGCTCAATTATTTATATTAAAATAATGTGAATTAGAGGGGCTATATGAGGGCCATTACATGCTATATACTCCTCTTTTATTGAATTTGGCTGATAAGAAAGGAGAGAGGGTCGGCTAGAGAGGGAGAAAGAAGGAGAATTGTGTGTTTGGCTCAAGTTTGAGAAATTGGAAGGTTGGACTCAAGATTCAACTAGAATTTGTGAAGATTAAAGCCTCTAGGTAAGTAAATTCATGGATTTTAAATTGTAATTTTGTGAATTCAAGGTTGAATAATGATCAAGAACATGAGTTAAATTGATTATGATGAAATTGAGTTGGTTATGTTGAATTGGGAGTCAATATGTACATGCATGTGGAATATAACTCCCATTTCAACTTAGATGATGAAGAGATGGTCAAAAATATGAGTGTTAACTAAAATCTCTCATGGATTACACATTTTGTGCTCAAACATGCAAATTCAAAGCAATTTCTCACATGCATGTGCATATTGACTCCCAATTCAACAAAACTAACTCAATTTCATCATAATCAATTTAACTCATGTTCTTGATCATTATTCAACCTTGAATTCACAAAATTACAATTTAAAATCCATGAATTTACTTACCAAGAGGCTTTAATCTTCACAAATTCTAGTTGAATCTTGAGTCCAACCTTCCAATTTCTCAAACTTGAGCCAAACACACAATTCTCCTTCTTTCTCCCATTCTAGCCGACCCTTTCTCCTTTCTTATCAGCCAAATTCAATAAAAGAGGAGTATTGAGCATGTAATGGCCCTCATATAGCCCCTCTAATTCACATTATTTTAATATTAAATAATTGAACACTTAATTCATTAATTTAATCCATTTAATATGATCCGAATCAATTTTCAATTAAACTTCACCGTAGGCTCTAAAAATTACGCTAATCACAATGGCGTAGTCAATTTCGAGTTTTGTGGCCGATAAGGCCTTCAATTTAAATTCCAAAGCAGATAATCAAACAGATATTCCTACGGTGAATAGATAGAAATTCAAAACTACATATTTTCACATAATTGGCACACAAAATCATATCAAACACATAATCACATTCATAATAAGGACCAATTAGCATAATACGAAACAGGGTTATCACAGTCTTCCCCCCCCTTTAGGAAGTTTGGTCCTCCAAGCTTAATTTACCTTCGTCGGGAAACAAATGTGGGTAGCGTAGTCGCATTTCATCCTCTTCTTCCCATGTGGCATCCGTCCCATAGTGTTCCTTCCATTCTACTTTCACCATTGGGATGGACTTGCTTCTCAATTGTTTCACTTGCCGGTCAACGATCCGTTCCGGCCACTCGGTGTACTCTATATTTTCATCAAGAGCTACCCGGTGATAATCAATCACATGAAACGGGTCCCGAAGATAACCCCCTAACATTGACACATGAAACACATTGTGGATTTGCTCGAACCCCGGTGGCAAAGCAACTCTATAAGGAACTGGGCCAAGCCTTTCCAGAATCTAAAACGGCCCAATGTAACGGGGCGACAGCTTGCCCTTCTTTCCAAACCTGACTTGTCCTTTCATCGGAGACACACGAATGAACACATGGTCACTAACCTCATACTCAAGAGGTCTTCTCCGAACATCTGCATAATTCTTTTGTCGGTCCTGAGCTGTTTTGAGCCTTTGCCGGATAGTTTTGATCTTTTCAGAAGTGTCTTGCATAATTTCAGGCCCAAGTAAAGCTCTATCCCCGACTTCTGTCCAACAAATTGGTGATCTACACCTTCTACCATACAAAGCCTCGTATAGTGCCATACCGATACTGGAGTGGAAACTGTTATTGTATGCAAATTCTGCAAGTGGCAAATAGACTTCCCAACTCCCCTGAAAATCCAAAGCACACATCCTTAGCATATCTTCTAACGTTTGTATGGTCCGTTCTGATTGCCCATCTGTCTGCGGATGGAATGCAGTACTAAATTTTAGTTCTGTCCCCATAGCTTCCTGCAAACTCTTCCACAATCTTGAAACAAATTTTGGATCTCTATCCGACACAATAGATACCGGAACTCCATGTAAACGGACAATCTCATCAACATATATTATAGCCAATCTATAAGCATTAAATGTAGTTCTAACTGGTAGAAAATGTGCCGATTTAGTCAGTCTATCAACTACGACCCAAATAGAATCCATACCTCGAGGGGTCCGAGGTAGGCCAACAACAAAGTCCATAGTCACATGCTCCCACTTCCATTCAGGAATGGGGAGAGGTTGAAGTAGACCACCTGGTTTCTGATGTTTAGCTTTAACTTGCTGACATTGAAGACACTTGGATACATATTCTACAATTTCTTTCTTCATTTTAGGCCACCAATAGCTTTGTTTCAAATCTCGATATATTTTATTGTTACCCGGATGCATAGTAAACACTGATTTGTGGGCTTCATCTAAAACCCTTTTCTTTAGTTCCAGAATATCTAGGATACACATTTGGTTCCGAAATCTCAACACTTCATTTTCAATGCTAAACTCTGCTTTAGGACTTGTCTCAAATTCATCAATCACTTTCTTGAGGAATTCATCCTCTTTCTGTTTTTGTTTGATTTCATCAATGATTGCTGGCTCGGCTGTAATAGCGGCTATCAATCCGCCCTGTTCACGCATTACTACTTCAATTTCAGACTTCTCAAAATCTTGCAAGATCTCTCTCTGTTCAGTAAGCAAACAAGCCATACTCCCCGTTGATTTTCTGCTCAAGGCATCAGCAACTGTATTAGCTTTCTCGGGGTGATACTGAATCTCAAGATCATAGTCTTTTATCAGTTCCAGCCATCTCCTCTTACGCATATTCAACTCCTTCTGCGTAAAGAAGTATTTCAGACTTTTGTGATCCATGTAGACTTCACACTTTGCCCCATACAGATAATGCCGCCAGATTTTCAAAGCAAAAACAACTGCGGCCAATTCTAGATCATATGTTGGGTAGTTCTTCTCATGTGGTTTCAACTGTCGAGAGGCGTAAGCAATAACCTTTCCATTCTGCATTAATACACCACCCAAACCTTTATAAGACGCATCACTGAAAATTACAAAGTTTTCCGTACCTGTGGGCAATGTCAATACTGGTGCAGTGGTCAGTCTCATTTTCAGTTCATGAAAGGCAGCTTCTCTTTCGTCATTCCATTCAAATGATTATCCCTTGCGTGTCAACTGGGTAAGAGGTACAACTATCTTTGAAAAGTTTTTCACAAACCTTCTATAATACCCGGCTAAGCCCATGAAACTGTGGACCTCTGTTACATTTGTCGGTGTGGGCCAATTCACAATTGCCTCAATTTTCTGTGGGTCCACTGAAATTCCTTCTTTGTTGATCACATGCCCTAAAAAGATAACTTCATCCAACCAAAACTCACATTTCTTCAGTTTAGCAAATAATTTCTTTTCTCTAAGTATTTGCAGGACAGTTCTCAAATGATGTTCATGTTCAAGTCTATTCTTGGAGTATATCAAAATGTCATCAATAAAAACCACAACAAATTCGTCAAGGTAGGTTTTAAAAATTTGGTTCATTAAATCCATAAATGCTGCCGGAGCATTAGTCACTCCAAATGGCATAACAAGAAATTCAAAATGACCATACCTCGTTCTAAACGCTGTTTTCTCAATGTCCTCTGCCTTTACTTTCAACTGGTGGTACTCGGATCTCAAATCAATTTTGGAAAACACCTGTAATCCCTGTAACTGGTCAAATAAGTCATCAATATGGGGTAAAGGGTATTTATTCTTTATTGTTACCTTGTTCAATTCTCGGTAATCGATACACAAGCGTAAGGTTCCATCTTTCTTTTTCACAAACAACACCGGTGCACCCCACGGTGAAGTACTGGGTCGGATAAACCCCTTGTCAAGCAGGTCTTGTAACTGTTCTTTCAATTCTTTCGTTTCGGCAGTAGCCATTCTGTAGGGAGTTTTAGAAATAGGTTGGGTGCCTGACATAGTCTCGATTGTAAACTCTATCTCCCTGTCCACCAATTCCCCTGGTAGTTCATTTGGAAACACATCTGGAAATTCTCTAACAATGGAGATACTATTCAATTCAACATTTACAGATTGTTCAGACAACACATAACACAAATAACCCTGGCACCCTTTCCTGATCAGTTTACATGCTTTCATTGCAGATATCAAATAAGGTGGAGGTACTACCCCGTTACCCACAAACACAATTTCTTCCTGTTTGGTGGTCTAAACACAACCCTTTTTGTCACACAATCAATGGTGGCACAATATTTAGTTAACCAATCCATGCCAAGAATTATATCGAAGTGCCTAAAGTTCAAGGGCAACAAATCCACATATAGAATGGCATTTCCAACACGCATGTCACAAAAACGTTATACAGATTCACACAACACAGATTCCCCGGATGGAGCAGATACACATAGCAGATATGGCAATAATTCTAGAGGTCTACTCAGCCTAGATGCAAATGCACATGTCACGAAAGAGTGTGTCGATTCGGAGTCAATTAACACAAAAGCATCCTGATTACATATAGAAATAGTACCTGAGACAACTGCGTTGGCATTTTGTGTATCGCCCGGAACAAGTGCAAAAACTCTCCCTCGTCTCACGGTGTCTTCGGTGGTAGTAGATCTCATAGCATTCCCCGGCTTTGGGATCGATGCAGTGGAACTAGCAGCTATCTTCCCACTATTCTGATTACAATCTCAGGCCATATGCCCTTGTTTACCACATTTAAAACAGGCTCCCGACACACGGTAACAAACCCCACGGTGCCTTTTACTACGAATGTTGCACATGGGAGATGTATCTCGGGAAGAATTCGAAGTACTTGAGGAGCCCGTGTTTTGCTTTTTCGAAAATTTCTTCTTTGAGAAGAAGCCTTACCTCTTGTTACCTTTCCAGTCAGTTGTTGACTTAGTCTGTCTAGCTATGTTAGCTTCTAATATTATGGCCCTGTCTAGCACCCCAATGTAGGTTTCCAACTTCAAGACATTCACCCTTTCTAAAATGTCGCTTCGAAGCCCACCTTCAAAATGCCTCGCTTTCTTATAATCAGTATCAATCACATGTGGTGCAAACCTGGCCAATTCAGTGAATTTGGCTTCATACTCAGCTACAGTAATACTGTCTTGCCTAAGTTCCATGAACTTTGACACTTTCCTGTCCCGGACACATTGCAGGAAGTACTTATCATAGAAAATCTCCAAAAATTTCGCCCAGTCGACATCTTTATGATTTTCACGCATTAACATCCACCATCTTCTTGCTTCGTCTTCTAGCATAAAAGTAGCTAGAAGCACCTTCTGTGTCTCCGAACAAGGGAACACCTTTAATAGCTTTTCGATGCCGAGGACCCATGATTCGGCTTTCAACGGATCTAATCCCCCTGTGGAACTGTGGTGGTTTCATTTTCTTAAACTCTTTGGTGAGAGCTATTATTCGGTCATCATTCTGATTATCTGGCACGGGTGGTGCCGGAGGTGGAGGTGGAGGGTGTGGTTGCTGCCACTCTTGTTGTTGCCTCAATGTTTTTGCCATTTCCTGAATCAATCTTTCCATTCTATCCATTCTGGCAGTAGAGGACTCCTCTATCTCATCACCTCTTGTTCTCACCATCTGATTAAACTTGCATTATACTTTATACAAAAGATTCACAAGTATGCATACACTAGAGAGCATACATATTCAAACAATTTACAATGCAAGCAAAGCACAAACTTATAGCACATAATTGTTCATATCAAAACATTTAAGCATATTCTCGATGCTTCCAAATTCATACTTAACACATGAATGCATCCTAGATCTTTTCTAGACGCTTATTGCTCATTTGGACAAGTGTGCGAGTTATTAACTCGTGCTCTGATACCATTCTGTCATGACCCGAACCCGCCCCCATGGGTTAAGGACATAACCGGCTAGTAATCCTGAGATTACCTACGGCCTCAAACCAAACCAAACATAACTCATCAGAGTAAAGGGGCCAAACAGAAGCAAAATTTAAAACTTTGTCCATAGAGCTGTGCTTTCATGGCATATCATAACAAACCATGCATATATACGTTAATAACTCACATCAAAATATAGTAACAAAAAGGTTTGTACAGACAGGATCATTTAAGTCTAGGTCAGCCAATCAAAACTATATACAAAATAAACCAAAGTCCTCGCCGACATGACAAAATGAAACAAGATAGCAAAAGGGCGAAGACGAGTCTCGTGCGTGAGACGTAAGGGCTGACTCTTCAAAACTTGGTTGTTCCACACAAACTTCACTGAGGCTGGGTTTGGACCTCTCTTGGCTCACCTACAAACACATGAATGAGCGTGAGCGAAAGCCTAGTGAATAATATCAAATAAAGAAAATACGTTGGAACAATATACATCGGACGATCTTGGGCCCAATTCATTTTTCTATCTAATACGTACATATATACATATGTAGGTCAAGTAGCTACGGTTCCAAACACATCGGATGGCCTCGGGCCCAATCTATTCATGTCAAACTGGCCTTTGGCCCATCTATCTTTCATTCATGTCAAACTTGCCTTTGGCCCAACCATTCTTTCATTCGTGTCAGACTGGCCTTCGGCCCATTCAGAGTTTCATGTCAAACTGGCCTTTGGCTCATTTAGACTTTCATGTCAAACTGGCCTCTGGCCCATTCATACTTTCATTCATGTGTTTGTAGGTGAGCCAAGAGAGGTCCAAACCCAGCCTCAGTGAAGTTTGTGTGGAACAACCAAGTTTTGAAGAGTCAGCCCTTACGTCTCACGCACGAGACTCGTCTTCGCCCTTCTGCTATCTTGTTTCATTTTGTCATGTTGGCGAGGACTTTGGTTTATTTTGTATATAGTTTTGATTGGCTGAGCTAGACTTAAATGATCTTGTCTGTACAGAACTTTTTGTTACTGTATTTTGATGTAAGTTATTAACGTATATATGCATGGTTTGTTATGATATGCCATGTAAGCACAACTCTATGGACAAAGTTTTAAATTTTGCTTCCGTTTGGCCCCTTTACTCTGATGAGTTATGTCTGGTTTGGTTTGAGGCCGAAGGTAATCTCAGGATTACTGGCCGGTTATGTCCTTAACCCATGGGGGCAGGTTCAGGTCATGACAATATGCTCTTATTCCGATTATTTAGGCTATTCTTACTATGTGATGCACACAAGTATAGATTAATTTGCAAAAGTTCGAACACTTTGATTTTATGTGTGTTTGAAAGGTGTTTTGAATATGTACCTCTTTGAAAAAGTGATCTCATATGTGCACTTAAGCAAATCATCCCAACTTAAGCAATTAGCCTTCATCCATAGGCATTCAAACAGGTATATCAACTAAGCACTTAGCCTCATGGTATTTATGCTTGATATGGCAACAATCGTACACATGTAATATGCTAAAGCAAGAAATGCTCACCTAGTACTCCAAGGTGAGCCAAAAGAAGACAAAATAATTAGAAAAATGCATGGTCCTAAATATGCAACATAACTAATGCAACGTATACAGAATGTAACTAATAGATTCGGTTTACTTAGCATGGCATACGTCTCAATTCAAAGCATACGATAGCACACGTATTCAATTAAGCGGGAAATAATAACGAGGCTAGAATGATGAACTGAACCTAATGCATGCAAAAATAGACACAAATCATGGTAATGACATGCTACCATTATAAGCGGGAAATAAAAGGGAGAAAGAAATGGGGGTTAGAAAACATACACACATTATTACATATTTTCCCTCGCGCAAGAGGGTCCAAATAAATGTCCTACTTAATTAATTATTACAACACTGAAATTTAAGTAGCTATTCTAACTAATTATCACAACACTAAAATTTAACTAGCTATTCTAATTAATTATTACAAATTGAATGAATCTAATTACTTAATTACAACACAAACTAAGTAATTAGCTATTACAAATTCAAAGGATTACAATATGCTAATTAATTAATCCAAGAGCAATTCACGCGCACAACCAAAAAAAGCATCCGCCCGAAAATGCCTCTGTTCTGCTGTCTGAACTATTCTATTCGCTGTTAGAAAATAAATTTGTTTTTCCCCAGCTTCTGCTTTGTTCTTCTATAAAAATGGCACTGCTTGGTCACAATGAGGTGGCCAGCCGACCAAGGAAAGTGGTCGGCCAGCCGACGACTATTTTTTGGTACTACCATGCTGCAACAGAGTAGAAACAGAGCAAAAACAGAGTGTTTTTAGGAGATGTTTATCCTCTCTGCCTCTCCCTATCATGAAATTGATCAAGGGAGGAGTAGAATCAGACCACAAATCATCAATGATCGCAAGGTTGTTGCATGATGATCTATGCATCGATGGGACAAAAGCTCATTGAAAATAAAAGACCAACACAAACCTCCTCCCTATCATGGAGTTGCCTCTCTAGGGAAGTGGTAGACCTTGTTTCTTGAGTCATTAACATCACTAATGAGTATGTAATGACTCAAGACACGATAGGTTCAATTAACATCCGATTGAACCCAAATTGATTTTATGATCTTGTTACCATTTTAATCCAATTTTATTAACCTCTTTTTAATTACCTTTGCATTCTTTATTCATTTTAGTCCAAAAAATGAGAATTAAGTCCACTAATGAAGAGAAGCGTCAAACAAGAAGCTATTTTTTGCATGAGAGAGATGTAATGCCCTGGTAATGAACCTCCAAAGAGATTAAACCATTAAACATGGAAGGTCTCCTTTTCACGCTTAAACAACACTCGGTTGAAATAACTCTTACAAAAAGAGAAAAATCAAGAAATGAGGGAGGTTGCAAATATGATTAGAACAAGTGTGAGAAAAATATATGAAAAGCATAAAATAAAAGCTATCAACTCAAATAAGTTGGTGTTTAAGGCCTAAACCAACAAACTTGTGAGGACTACAACATTATAAGCATACTATACAAAGCATGAATGAAGTAAACACACTAAAACAGTCCAAAAACTCACCCAAACAATGCTAGAATTTACATGGAAAAGCTAGAAAAAGTAAGCTATCATAATGGAGAAATGAAGCTAGTAAGCAAGTCTAAGGAGGGCTGGCTAACCCCTTCATTTTTGGGACTTCAAAACCATATTTTTAGCCTCTAAAAAACTCTGAAAAATAGTGGTAAAGAAGCTGGAAAAAAAAGTTGAGAAAGAAGTGGGAAACACAAAGGCAAAATGTTTAGAAAACAAGGTTCAAAGAAGAGTGGTTAACTCCTCCACCTTTGATAGCTTTAACCACAAGTTTCAGCCCCAAAAAAAGTCCAAAAATAGTATAAAAACAGCAAGAAAAGGGAAGGAAGAAGTAGTGTAAAGATAGTCAAAGTTAGTCAAAGTTATACCTCTTTAAGAGGAGTAACTCCTTTGTTCACAAACCACAAAGCTTACACTCTCAATGGCTGAGATTTTAGCTCAAGAACCTTAGCAAGGAGACTCAAATTTTTGGTTTAGGAAGTGTATGTATAGTGTATGTATATTGCAAGATAGAGAGAAATGGTGCTTAGCAAGTTTTGGAGTCTTCACAAATTTTTCCAACCTAAAATCAAGAGGGGTGGGGTTATATTTATAGAAAAAAAGCTTCTCCAGTCGGAAATATCTATATAGAGACAGTTGGTGCAAGGCATGCACATGGGGGGAGGGGGACAACTGATAGCAAAATATCTGCCTGCTGGGACACCTGGCCGGCCGGTCAGGTGGGGGTGGCCCGCCACTAAAAGTTGGCCGGCCAGGCACAAAAAACTGTTCTCAAGCTTGACTTCAAATGGGCATATCTCCCTCATTTGGACTCGTTTTTAGGTGATTCTTGCGTTTAA
Organism: Camellia japonica; assembly: GCA_030407325.1. Classification (NCBI taxonomy): domain Eukaryota; kingdom Viridiplantae; phylum Streptophyta; class Magnoliopsida; order Ericales; family Theaceae; genus Camellia; species Camellia japonica. Next base: position 88,590,467 of record JAPPVO010000016.1, on the reverse strand, counting down.
ATTGAAGCCCCGAAAGTCTAATTTCCAATGGTGTGGCCTCACATCTAAATTATTAGTGTACAAAGAGATATGTCTAATTTGGTGAAGACTGATCAATTTTTTCTTAACGGTTTGATGCCCGACCTTTCCCCTAACAAGTTTTCTTCCCCCCCCCCCTTCCATTTCCTTCAACTCCAAACCTATAAATAAGATGTTTTAAATATTTTCAAAGAGTTCACCTCCCTTCCATTTATGTCCACTTTGTTCTTACTCAGTTTACCAAAAAGTGTAATATTTTAAACGAAATGTGAGCTTCGGAACATCGTAGAAACATTTGAAAAAAATATTTTGAAAAAGAGGGTTTTGAGGTCCAAAATAGTTTTGGTCAAAATGGGGTGCAAGGTTGGGATTAAAAATCAAAGCCTTTTGTTGAAAAATTTGAATGATTGTACAGCATAACTTTTCATCATCAAGTGTTCAACCTGAGGAGCCCAAGTCTGAAGGGCAGTAAAAAATGGGGTGTTTACACTATCACATGCTATGCATACTGTAGCTCACCTTTTCGCGCCCCCTTTAGGAAGGTTTGAAAAGAGCTCTACTATGGACTCGCTTTTTTCTCGCGCCCCACCTTTTTCGGAAAGGTTTGAAAAGAAAGGCCTCACAGTTCGGACTCTCGCGGTTCTAAATCTAGTCTCACAAGTGCAATGTGAAACTGACAAACACCAAAGAGTCTAAATCCGGCAAACGTTTTGGAAAATTGATTTTAAATCAAATAATGCCAAAATTGGACTGCTTTTCCAGATACAGAGTCGCCACCTAAATATTTTATGTTTTGGGAAAATTTAGGAAACCCTGACTCGTGCTAAAGGCCACGTGTCCGTCATCACCAAAGTTGCCTCGGCTCGGGAACCTAGGTACGAGAGAGGAAGGTCATGAATTGAGCACCCCCGCTCGCCCGATCAAAGATCGGCCTCTACTAATCATGATATGATTTTTTATAAACATTTTGTGCTCTTGTTCCGGTTATTAGCTAACATTACTATGTGATGGGCACAAGCAAATATAGACTAGTTTGCTCAATTTGAAACAATTCAACTCATGTATGTTTGTGAAAATGGTTTGAATTTGCCACCTCAAGTGAGCTTAAAAGTGCGAATTTGCCACCAAACATAGTGGGCTTAAAACGCGCATTTATTGAATCGTTCCAATTCAAACAACAAGCCTTCATCCATAGGCATTCATTCAGTTTAGCATTTAAGCACATAGCCTCATGGCAAGCATGCTAATTATGGCAACATTCACACTTATGCAAGTATGCTAAAGTATAAAAACTCACTTAGTACTCCAAGCCAAAACAGAAACTAGTTAGAAAGATGCGTGATCCTAACTATACAAGATATCTAATGCAACGCATGCGATGTACAATTAATAGGCTCGGCTAATAATATGGCATATGAATCGATTTGAACAACATGCGATTAAACACGTATTCAAAGAAGATATGAAATAACAATGCAGTTTGAATGATGCGCCGAGCCTCAGTCCATGCAAGACAAGATGAATGGGTGAAAGCATGCGATATGCTAATTAAAACATGTCCCTAATCTAACCATCAAAAGCGGATAAATAAAAGGGAGAAAGATGTGGGGTTGGAAGACATACACACACGCACGCACACACACTTATTACAACATTACGCCCTCGCGAAGGAGGGTTCGAATAAATAAGCTAACCAACTAGCTACACTAATTAAGCTAACTATTACAAAACTTGAAACTAATTAACTAGTCGAGTTAACTAATTATAACAAACCGAAAACGAATAACTAGTTAAACTAACTAATTATTTACAACACTTAATTAGCTACAACGAGTTAATTACAATATGCATTTAAGCTAGATATTTAAGCGATGAATAAACTTGGAATGTAAGAGAGGCTCATGCACGTGCTCAGTCTTCACCCGAAAAGGGACTGTCTTGCTATTGCATGTCTTTGATTGCACATTTGAGCACCAAAGAAGCTGTCCATTTCTAGAACACCTCTGCTCCACCTCTGGAACACACTATGCAAATTTCATTGGTGGCCGACAGGGGACCGGTCGGCTACCAATGGTGGCCGGTCGGCCACTGGTGATAGCTGTCGGCCACTGATGGTCTGAGCTTCCTTGCTGCAACAGAGAGCAAAACAAAGCAAAGCAGAGCATTTCTCAAGGGTTGTTTGCACACTTTGCCTCTCCTTTTCATGGGAAAATCAAAGGAGGGACAAGCCTTGGTTCACAAACCATCAATCAAGCAATTTCATTACACGATGACTTGTGAAACCATTTGTGCAAGATCAACGAATGCAAAGACAAGACCAAAAGGACCATCACCCTATCATGCATGATCAAGGGCAATGGAGACCAAGGAAAGTGGCACATTTCATCACTTTTGAGTATGAAATGTCCCATTTTCCTTGTGTTCAAATTAACGTCCAATTTGAACACATGCAATGTAACACAAAGAATGCTTATCCTGCTTCTTTTACTTGCCAATTTTGTTTACTCATTTTAATTACCAAACCATTCATTAATCCATTAAGTCCATTGGTGAGTGTCCTCTAATGGAAAGAGGGCTCAAACCCCAAGAGTTGTTTTAGGCATGAAAGCGACATCATGCCGTTGGTAATGAACCCCAAATAGATTAAACCATTAAGCACAAGACCTCAATCTCATGCTTTAAACAAGCAAGTAGTTTGAAACCCTTTCAAAACAAATCAAAAGCCAAGAAAGGAGGAAGGTTGCAAAGGTGATTAAGTGCTGGAAATGAGTGATAAAAGCATAAATAAATTCTATCAACTCAAACAAGATGGTGTCTAAGGCCTAGAACACCAAACTTGTGAGGACTATTACACTACAAGCATACAAAAGCAAAGCTCAAATGCCACTAACAGCTCAAAACATCCCTAGAATAGGTTAAAAACAATCCTAAAATAGGCTGGAATTGAGCTAACAAAGGCTAGAATAATAGGCTAAAACATAACACAAGCTATGCTAGTAAGCAAGACACAAGAAGGAGAGTTTAACTCGTCCAATTTTGGATTTCAAAACATGATTTTAGCCACTGAAATAGCTCTGAAAAACAGTGTTTAAAAGCTTTGAAAAAGATGATGCAAGGGTGGGAAACACAAGAGCAAAGACCTCCAAAACAAGGTACAAAGAAGGGCTATCAACCCCTCAACCTTTAATGGCCTTAGGACCCAAGCTTCAGCCCCAAAACACAGAGTTTTTATAGCCCAAAATCAATTGGAAAGCATGCTGGAATGAAGACAAAAGTAGCTAAAACAATAAGCTAATACATGGGGTTACACTACAACTTTGCAAAACAAGACTCAAACAAACTAACCAGCCCAAAACAGAGCTAAAACAAGTTATTTTAGAGGCTAAGACATGTTGGACTTGAGCTAAGTTAAGCTAGAAAAGCATGCTAACATGTGAAGCTAACTAGGCATGCAAACAAGACACAAGGAGGGGAGGCTAACCCCTCCAAATTTGGACCTCAAAATAAGTTTTTTAAAAAAACCTTTGAAATTCAGTGGTTAAAAGGCCCAAAAAAAGTTGATTTGAAAGTAGTGAATAAAGGCACAAAAGCTTTACAAGCAAAGAAGTAAGAAGGGTGAACCACCCCTTAACTGAAAATGGCCTCAAACCACCATTTTTAGATCATAAAAACAGAGCTTTTTTTAGTTCAAAACCAGGCCAAAAATAGTCCAAAAACAATAGAAAAAAGATGGTGAAGCAAGTAAGTAAAACAAGCTAACTAAGCAAGAGTTATACTTCTTGAAGCTAAGGCACCAATTAGGTAACAAAGCAAGTCACATCCACCTTCTAGAGCTCAAAGAGGGTCACAATTAACCTCATCCCAAAGATAAGCAACTTTGGTTAAGGGTTGATAGGCAAACTTGAAGTGTATCTACACTTGTATGCACAAAAGTCCAAGAGAGATAGAGAAATCTAGAGAGAGAGGATTGTAGAGAGAGAGACTCCAAAAATTTTTCCAACCTTGAAAACAATAGAGAAGGTCCTCTATATATAGAAATATGTGAGCTCAGGTTGAAAATATCAATATAGGACAGCTGGAGCAATGTGAAAATAGCTAAAGGAAAAATATCTGCACAAAAACTGCCTTGTGATACCAGTGGCCGATCGGCCACCACTGGTGGCCGAAAAAAGTCACCCTTGGATGACACATGGTCGACACATGGCCGTCAAAGCCCATCCATGGCCAGCAAACTCCACCAGTGGCCGGCAAAAAAATATGCTCTCGAGGTCCAACTTCAAATGGGCATATCTCCTTCATCCAGACTCCTTTGCAGATCATTCTTGAGTCTAAATTGAATTTCAGGAAGTCTTCTTTCCAATGGTGGCAGCCTCACATAAAAATTCCAAGTGTACAAAAAGATATGCTTATTTTAGTGAAGACTGCTCAGCTTTGGTCCTAACCAGATTCATGCCTAACTTCTCCTTAACTAGGTTTCTTCCCTCCACTCTTATTTTCTTCAAATCCAAACCTCTAAATGAGATGTTTTGAAAGATTTTTCAAGAGTTCCCCTCTCTTTCATTTATTTCCACTTTGTCCTTGCTTGATTTACCGAAAAGCGCAACATTTAACAAAATGTGAGCCTCGGAACATCGTAGAAACTTTTTTCAAAAATATTTTGAAAGAGAGGGTTTTAAGGTCTAAAATCATTTTGGTCAAAATAGTTTTGGTCCAAAATGGAGTGTAAGATTGGGATTTGAAGCTCCTTTTGCCGAAGGAATGAAACTTTTGCACAACACAGCCTTCATGACGGAGTGATCAACTTGAGGCACCCAAGTCTTAATGGCGCTAAAAAATGGGGTGTCTACACCTACAGTTCGGACTCCCGTGGTTCTAAATCTAATCTCACAAGTGCAATGTGAAATTGATAATCACCAAAGAGTCCAAATCCGGCAAATCTTTTGAAAAATTGATTTTAGGATCAAAAATGCAAAATTTGACTACTTTGCCAGATACAGAGTTGCCACCTAAATATTTTATTTTTGGAAAAATTTAGGAAACCCATGACTCGTGCCAAAGGTCACGTGTCCGTCATCACCAAAGTTGCCTCGGCTCGGGAACTTAGGTACGAGAGGGGAAGGTCATGAATTGAGCACCCCCGCTCGCCGGATCAAAGATCGGCCTTTACTAATCATGATATGATTTTTTATATACATTATGTATTCTTATTCCGGTTATTAGGCTAGCTTTACTATGTGATGCGCACAAGCAAGTATAGACCAGTTTGCTCAATTTGGAACAATTCAACTCATGTTTGTTTGCGAAAATGGTTTGAATTTGCCACCTCAAGTGGGCTTAAAGTTTGCGAATTTGCCACCAAACATAGTGGGCTTAAAACTAATTTGCCACTCAACAAAGTGGGCTTAAAACGCACATTTGTTGAACTGTTCCAATTCAAACAACGAGTCTTCATCCACAAGCATTCAAGCAGTTTAGCATTTAAGCACATAGCCTCATGGCAAGCATGCTAATCATGGAAACATTCACACTTATGCAAGTATGCTGTAGCTTAAAAACTCACCTAGTACTCCAAGCTAAGAATATATGAGTTAGAAAAATATGCATGGTTCCTAACTATGCTGAATGTCTAATGTAACGCATGCGATATGCAATTTAATAGGCTCAGCTACTAATATGACATATGGATCGATTTGAACAACATGCGATTAAACATGTATTCAAAGAAGTATTGAAATGACAATGCAGTTTGAATGATGCACTGAGCCTCGGTGGATGCAATACGAATGAATGGATGCAAGCATAAGGTATGCTAATTTGAAATATGACCCTAATCTAACCATCAAAAGCGATTAAATAAAAGGGTGAAAGCTGTGGGGTTGGAAAACATACACACACGCACGCACACTTATTACAACATTACACCCTCACGAAGGAGGGTCCGAATGAATAAAAGCTAACTAGCTAACTAGGTTAATTAAGCTAACTAATACAAAACTTGAAACTAATTAACTAGCTATACTAGCTAACTAATTATTAAAAACTGAATTAATTAACTATTTTAGTTAACTAATTACAAAATGAAATTGAATAACTAGTTAAACTAACTTATTATTTACAACACTTAATTAGCTATAACTAATTAATTACAACACATATTTGACCTATTGCTAATTAAACTAATTAGCTAATCCTGGGAAGCGAGGAAAGCCCATGCATGCTCGGTTCCCACCCGAAAAGCCACTACCTTGCTGCTGAATGCCTCTATTTGCACATTGAACACCAACAATTCTGCCCACTTCCAGAACAGCTCTGCTCCACCTTACCAACACAGTGTGCAAATTTCACCAATGGCTGACAAGGGGCCGGTTGGCTACCACGGGTGGCCGGTCGGCTACAGGTGGTGGCTTTCGACCACTAATAACCTGGACTTCTTTGCTGCAATAGAGAGTAAACAGAGCAAAATAGTGTATTTTCAAGGCTTTGTTTGCACAATTCACCCTCCTTTTCATGGACAAATCAAAGGAAGACAAACTTTAGTTCACAAACTATCAACTCAAGGAATTTCATTGCATGATGGCTCACAAACCGAAGTGTGCAATTTCATTAAATGCAACAAAATGAGACTCTAACCTCCTCCCTTTCATGAGAGATCAAGGGAAGTGGTTGACCTTGGAAACTTGGCACACTTCATCACTAATGAGTATGAAATGGCCTAAATTTCCATGTGTTCAATTAATGTCCAATTGAACATAACAAATTAATATCTTGCTCATTTTTATTTTCAAGTTTTAATTACCCCATTTTAGTTACCTTTTCATCATTTAATCAATTGAGTCCAAGGGGTGAGATTAAGTCCTCTAATGGAAACAAGACTCAAACCAAAAGTTGTTTTAGGCATGAAAGAGACATCATGCCGTTGGTAATGAACCCCAAAGAGATTAAACCTTTAAGCACAAGACCTCAATCTCATGCTTTAAACAAGCAAGTAGTTTGAAACCCTTTCAAAACAAATCAAAAGCCAAGAAAGGAGGGAGGTTGCAGAGGTGATTAAGTGCTGGAAATGAGTGATAAAAGCATAAATAAATGCTATCAATTCAAACAAGATGGTGTCTAAGGCCTAGAACACCAAATTTGTGAAGACTACTACACTACAAGCATACAAACCAAAGCTCAAATGCCACTAACAGCTCAAAACAACCCTAAAATAGGTTAAAAACAATCTAAAATGTGCTGGAATTGAGCTAACAAAGGCTAGAATAATAGGCTAAAACATAACACAAGCTAAGCTAGTAAGCAAGACACAAAAAGGGGAGTCTAACCCCTCCAATTTTGAATTTCAAAACATGATTTTAGCCACTGAAATAGCTCTAAAAAGCAGTGTTTAAAAGCTCTAAAAAAGATGATGCAAGGGTGGGAAACACAAGGGCAAAGGCCTCAAAAACAAGGTACAAAGAAGGGCTATCAACCCCTCAACCTTTAATGGCCTTAGGGCCCAAGCTTCAGCCCAAAAACATAGAGTTTTTATAGGCCAAAATCAGTTGGAAAACATGCTGGAATGAAGAAAAAAGTAGCTAAAACAATAAGCTAAAAAATGGAGCTTTTGAGCTAGGAAACAAGCATAAAGAGGGGTGGCTAACCCCTCTATTTTTGGGACCTCAAAATAATATTTTTAGCCTCTGAAAACCTCTAAAAATCAGTGTTAAAAAGTTGGAAAAATGTTGATGAAGGGATGGGAAACACAAGTGGAATGGCTTAGAGAACATGGTTCAAAGAAGGGTGATTAACCCCTCTACCTTTAATAGTCTTAAACCATAAGCTTCAGCCCATAAAAATAGTTAAAAAACACTTCCAAATCAACAAGAAAAGATAGAAAAGAAGTAATGCAAAGGTGCTCAAAATTATACCTCTTGAAGAGGAATAACACTTTTGTTCACAAACCAACAAATTCTTACTCTCAAGGGCTGAAATTTGGACTCAACAATCTCAACAAGGAGAGCTCCAATATTGGTTTAGGAAGTGTTTGAGTAAGGTGTATGTATTGCAAGATAGAGATAGAGAGAGAATTCCAAGAATTAGAGCTTTTGGAATTTTTTTTGAACCCTAAATCAAGAGGTTCGACCTGGTATATATAGAAAAACAGCCTAACAGGTTGAAAATATCAAGCCTTGAACAGCTGGAGCTTGTGGGGGACAGCTGGCCAAAAATATCTAGCTTTTTCACCATTGGCCGACAAGCCAGAAGTGTGGCCGGTCGGCCCTCAAAAATCTACTTTTAGGCCCAACTTCAAATGGGCATATCTCCTGCATTTGGACTCCTTTGCAGGTCATTCTTGAGCCTAAATTGAATCCCCGGAGTCTACTTTCCAATAGAAGTGGATGCATATCAAAATTCTAAGTGTGCAAAGAGATATGCCTATTTTAGTGAATGTTGCTCAGTTTTGGCTTAACCGGATTGATGCCTAACTTCAACCAGCCATATCTCTCTCATCCGGACTCGGCTTTAGGAGATTCTTGAGTGTAAAATGAAGCCTCGTAAGTCCACTTTCCAATGGTGGTGGCCTCACAACTTAAGCCCAAGTGAACAAAAAGATAGACCTGATTTAGTGAGGCTAACCAGTTTTCTCTTAACAGTTTATGCCCAACTTCTTCCCCAGCTAGGTTTCTTCCCTCTCCTCCAATTTTCTTCAACTCCAAACCTCTAAATAAGATGTTTTAAAGATTTTTTCAAAGAGTTCACCTCTCTTCCATTTATTTCCACTTTGTTCTTGCTCGGTTTACCGAAAAGTGCAATTTTTAACGAAATACAAGCCTCGGAACATCATAGAAACATTTTCAAAAATATTTTGAAAGAGAGGGTTTTAAGGTCTAAAATAATTTTGGTCCAAAATGGGGTGTAAGGTTGGGATTTAGAGCTCCTCTTACTGAAGAAATCGAACGTTTGCACAACATAACCTTCATCATCAAGTGATCAACCTGTGGCCCCCAAGTCTTAAGGGTGGTCAAAAATAGGGTGTCTACACATATGATATCCTACATCAAAATCTCTCCATAAATCCAAAATGCAAAACACAAACCAAGAGTAGAGTATACCAACTTAATTTTTTTTTATCTTATTTTATTTTATTTTACTTTTTTGGGTTTTCCTAAATATATATGGAAAGTAAATAATTTGGAGATAGACAATACTAATCCAGATCCTCCACCACCACGAACCCCATTTAGATTCAAGCATTCATGCGTTGTCAGCTGCCTCTACCTGGCTATTGATTACCTCACTATAACACTTCGAATTCCTATGGGAAATCATGAGAATGAGAGGAGGGAACATAGGAAATATGGCTGACCATGTTTATTTATTTATTTATTTTTTAATGATTGAAAAAAAGAAGGGAGTGGATTGTCTCCAGTTAAGTTTTGAAGTAGACAATCGAGTCTATGTGTTGAGATTGTGACACATCACTATTTTGTCTATCTATTGTGCCACGTATGTGGAAGCAAAACTCATTACATTTTAGGGGGAATTACATTACATCGAGAGGAAAAAAAAATGTTATAAAAACATATAGGGATGCAAGTCATACTTGCACCCTCACAACCTCTCACTTGCACCCCATCACAAAACCACATACATCTCACATGTTTTTGTATTGTTTTTTTTGTCTGTCTCACTATTTTGAAATTCTCCCTACATTTTATATCAGTTAAGAAAACAAACCTGAGTTGACGTCGTCTCTCCTTCCTCTCTGTCTCCATGTTATCAATCTCTCTCTCTCTCTCTCCCCTAACTAATTTCTAATCTATGAGAAAAAAATCTAATTAAGAGCAAAAAAATCTAACCATGTTTTGATTTCTCTCTCTCTCTCTCTCTCTCTCTCTCACACACACACACACAAACACACGCACACACACACACACTAAAAGCACAAAATTCCATCTATCAATTTCTCTTAATTGGATTTTCTTTCTATTAGTACTCTCCCTTTGTCAACTGGGTCTTCCCTCAATTGCAAATAAATAAATAAATAAATAATAGAAATAGAAAAAGAGGTTGTATTCTCTTTCTCTCTCTCTCAATAAATAGTACAAAATTCCGTTCATCAATTTTTTTCTCTACTCAACTGGGTTTTTCTCTCACTACTCTCTCTCAAGGTTTTTTATTTAATCAACACTCTCTCAAGGTTTGTCAACTAGATCTTAGTAAACCAATTAGGCCTAAGCTAGTTGACCACCATAATTTTCCTTAGGGTTTAGTTCTTAAGGGGAGGTCATGAGTTCAACTCTCCCTAGGAGAGTTGAATTAAGGGGACACACATTTGGTATTTTACAACTGGTGGGGAAGCTGACTCTCATACATAAGTACTAATCTTACAACTAAGAACTGACTTTTGCTGATAAAAAAAAGGGTCTTAGTAAGCTTGTCTGATCTTCAATGATCAGTTATTGATTCATACTTCAATTTTTTTTTTTTTAAACTTTTTTGCCATTGGATTTCTTCTATTTTACAAATAGAGTTTCAGTATTTCTTTGCTACAAATTATAATTTGACTAAGTGATTTAAGTGCTTCTTCATTTTTTCTTGCTATCACGATCTTGAAGAAGAAAATTATAGTTTTATTACAAAGCATCAACATCAAGTTCTTTATTATAGTTTTGGGGTATATTAGCAAGCCAATGCTTCAAATCAGTCCTCCATTAGGCTAGCTATTGCAAAACAAAATTTGCCATTGCAACAGTACCTATATTTTATCGTTTATTCTTAAAAGTGATTGGACATCTTGTTGCTCATCCGGCAGGACATCTTGTCAAAGTTTTTTAGGTAGGTTGTTTATATAATCTAGCAGATCATAAAAATAAATATTTTATAAAATTAAATTTTAGAATAGAGAGTGATGTAGTGTGTATATATAAAAAATATTAACTAAACTACAAAAGTAGATTTTTGGTTATAATTTGACTCAAAATTTGTGGATTCTGATGTGGATGCTCTTATAATAGAATGATGCAGCTTGAATATATATATGTGTGATAACCCTATTCTGCGTTATACTGTTAACCCTTAATTATGCTTGTGTTATGTGATTATACGTGTTTTTGAATTCATATATGTCCACCGTAGGGAAATCTATTATATTTCCTTGCATAATTTGAAATTGAGGGCCGTAGAGGCGACATAAACCAAAATTGACCGCTTCGTTATGATTAGCATGATTTTTAGAGCCTACGATAAAATTTAATTAAAAATTGATCCAGATCAAATTAATTAGATTAAATTAAATTAATTTAAGTGAAGTTAATTAGTCTTAATCACGTTTAAATAGCCTAAGCTAATCAAGAGTATATATATGATGAACTAAGCTTCGAGTTAAGTCAATAGACATATTTTGAACTCAAAATTTTATAGAGAGAGCTTTAGAGAGAGAGAGAGAGAGATACTTTGATTTTAGAGAGAGAGGAGCTCAATTGGAAGAATTTGCAAGGAGATTTAAGAATCGAGAAGATTAACTCTAGTTCTTGCTAGTTTGAGCTAAATTGAAGTTGATAGGTGAGTAATTGAACCTTAATTCATGATCTTGAGCCATGTAATTTGTGAATTCAAGAGATTAATGAGCTCAGTTAAAAAAAATTGAAGTAAGATTGATGAATTTAGAACTAACTCATACATGTATGCATGAATTTGCTATGAATCCTCAATTTTGAGCATGAATCATGTAATCTATGTTGATTTAGAAATTGTATCTTACATGTATGCATGAATTGTCATGTTTTGAAGTCCAATTCTAAGTTTAAAAGCTTGAAAGTGCAACATATAAAAGATGAGTCAACATGCATGAAGTTCAAGGTTGAATTTTGTTGAATTCGTGGAATTTTGTGTTATAGGTTGAAGTTATCTTTAAATTATATATTTTGGGAGTGTTTATACACAAATGGACAAGACATGCATGAATTTGGATCCTTAGAGTTGAGTTTAAAGCTCAAACACTCTGGAAATTCTAGAATTTGAGCAGTTCGCTCGAGCGATAGAAGTGTCGCTTGAGCATACATTTTAAGCTCCTAGTAGTTTTGTAGACAATTGCACAGTGGCATGAGTGACCGATTGTGCGCTCGAGCAAACATCCTTTTTGTCAGTACTTGGCTCGAGCGACCGTCGAGCATGAAAATTGAGCATCTAGTACTTTTACAGACCAAGGGGTTCACTCGAGCGACCAATGTTGCGCTCGAGCGAAGTGCCTTGTTTCAAGAAATTTTGAAAAGTTATTTTACGTTCCAATTTCCGTTCTCTTTCATTTCTGAGCACTCTTAGGCACACATTGAGCATTCTAAATGAATTACAGAATTAGAAAGGAGCCTAAGAAAATTAAGGAAACTAAGAAACGGATTGAATTGTGTTACGACCCAATGTGTTGTGAATTATGTAGGGTCAACTGCAAGGACGATTCAGCTATCTAACCACAGTTAGTAATATCTTATTAAAAATATTTTACTTATACTCTATTTTCTGATTGTTCATATGTGGTAACCTTTTCTAAATCTATGATTTGATAACCCTGAATGAGTTACCATCTTCTATCTACTAACAATGTGATATTAACGAGAGTATTATCTGTATGAGTGAATGACTGATATGATATGACTGGCTCTCTGATAAGACTAAATGACTGATATGATATGACTAAATCTCTGATAAGACTGAATGAATATGCAATTGCAAAATTGAATGGCAGTTATATACTGTATGGCCATTATACACTGTAAATGTTTGGACCTAAGGTCAAATTTATAAAAGATGATTGAATCCGATCGGTGAGTTTGTTAACTGGTGGACCTGAGGTCATACTGTACACTGTTGGGCCCAAGACCGTTCTATTCAGTAATGATTGAACTCGTAGTGTATATTCTGCTATCTCTTAGACTTAACGTCGTTCCATTGCATGTTAGACCCAAGGTCGTTCTGATGTAAAATGCTTATTGGGCATATATGCTCATAGATTAAATATGCTTATCTGTTAAAAAAGGGCTCATTCACTCAACCCCTTTACTTCGGTATTATTCACTAGGCGTTAACTCACTTTTTATTTATATGTATGTAGGTGAGAAGTGAGATGTCTAGCCTAAACCCTAGTGAACCCGTTAAGGAGTCTGCTATGGATGCCTTCCGTGTGAGGCTTTGTTTATGACTGTTTTTCTTTTGTTTACTTTTGTGGTCCCGTAGGACTAAGTCTGTATCTAAGTATATAATTTCGCATCTGCTAAGACTATTTTTGGAATGATCTTGGATATATGTTAAGTGTAAGGTGTGAGTTATTAATATAATATGCAAAGTTTTTCTAATGCCATATATGCATAGCTCATTAGACAAAATTTCTAATTTTGCTTCCGCATCTGACCCCCTATTAATAGTAAATATGACTAATTTCTGTCTGAGGCCATAGGTAATCTCATGATTACTGTTCGGTTATGATCCTAACCTATAGGGGCGGGTTCGGATCGTAACAGGATGCATATGTGTTTTTATGTATGTTGAGACAAGGAGATAGAATTTGAAAGGAGAAGACTAATGATGTGAAAGGCGTATGTTTGCTTAATAGAGAGAAAATGATAACGTTTTAGTTAATAATACATGAAATGCTATTTGAATCGTAGATTGGAGAAGATGCTATGGCCTAATCTCACACCATGAACTGGACTATCTAGTTAAAATGTAAACATCAGAGAAGCCACTCCCAAAAAAGAAACTGACTGGCATTTGCTGCAATAAATGCACTTATATCCCCAATGGCCACTAGAGAATGCAATTTGGCTGGTGAAAACATTTGATAATTTCCAGGGCCTAATCCTCTTTTAAAGAAAGGGCTCCTAAAGTAGTACTAGCAAGAGCTAATAGCAAAAGCAAAGTTAGTAGCCAGCCGCTGTTATCTCTTCCTATATATCATAAATTCAAATATGTCATCGTTGTAGCGTGCACCCGAGAAACCAGACATCATTGGATCCATGGCATATGACTTAAGTAAAGGAATAAAAACCAACCAATTGTTATCAAAGAAGTTGATTCATTTACTTGTTTCAAATTACAGATCAAGTTTTTAATTGCTGTGGACATGAGATGACATGTTACAGTTGTGTTGGTGATTGGCATATAAGCTCTTTTAAGCTTCATTGAAGTTTCAAAACAGTGACAAACCTGATCTATTGACAAGCATGTATGTACCATTTTTTTAAAAAAAGGCTTCAATAGAAGTCTAGAAGCATGAGATTTGTATCCTAAGTAATACCTGAAATTCTATTGCCAGTCTTCGGATGCATTCACGAGCGTTCAGATCCTCTGGGATGAAATTAAATAAAAATAAAAAAAGCCAAAAAGGTTAAAGCTAACATGTGTGAGAGAGAAAGCAACTTCGAAGAGGAGAGCGAAGAAGAGAAGACCATGGACACAAAGGAGGAACACGTCAGTGGAGAGTCATACCTCCTTAACCTCCACCCACCTTTGCCACCAGCCACGAGCCCAACGTTGCCTCAAGAAGCCATGACACAACAGTGCCTCCGACAGTAGAGATTTATGGAAATGGGGGTTGCGATCTAAGGCAGTGGGGGATATGGTGATGGAAGGCCTGAGAGGATTTTGAAGGAAGATGGGGCTGTGATATGAAGCTGAGGTGTCTTGGTGACAGTGATTGATTGTCTAGGTGGCATTGGTGATTCATTCTATGGAGTTATAAATTTGTGACCTACTCTTGAATTTCTAATCAATCCATAGAGAGAAGTAGATCGCAACTCACTTTCTCTAATGAATCAACAATTGCAAAGATGTATTCCTACTATCACCATTTTTTGATTACTTTTCGACAAGTTGCCTATTATTTGAAAGGAGTTCATTGAGGTTCATGGAGTTACTAGGTATTCAAGATTTCAGTTCCATCTTTGAAGATTTCTACTAGAAGCACAATATCTCAAAGAACTCAGTCATTCTTATTTTTTTACACCCAAATCAAACTATGAATGGGGGCTATTAAGAACTTGGGAATTACAATTTTCTTCTTTTGGAAACATGGTCTCAAATTTGAATGTAGGTTTTTATTTGTTGGTATGAATCTGATGTGTTTAGGGCAAACTTCACTTTATCCCCTGTGGTTTGCGCCGGGTGTGGTTTGCTCCCATGACATTCAAAAATCACCACATATTCCCCATGTGGTTTGTAGATTAAAACATACACTAACTTCTGTTAACAAAAGTTGTAAATTGACAATTATACCCTTATCTTCATCTTCATCATCTTATTTTTCTTCTTCTTCTTCTTCTTCTTCTTCTTCTTCTTCTTCTTCTTCTTCTTCTTCTTCTTCTTCTTCTCTCTCTCTCTCCATTTCATCTTCTTCATTGGTGTTCAATGCATAGCAATCTTATTTGGTGTTCAATGATTATTAATCATACATATATACATACAACAGATGCAAAAACAAAATCAATTTTTATTTTTTTTTAACATAACACAGATATATATATATATATATATATACGGGTAAAACCCAATTGAACTGCACAAATAGAATGTTTGATGAGCAACTCTACACACACACACAAACACACAAACAAAACCCAAAGGATCAAAATCGTAATACCATCCCCTGTCGCTTTCTACACCCCAATAACTGAATATTCTCTTACTACAGCAACTGTTAACTCATAGTTGCAAGAATGGAAATCATGTTTATTGTATTTCTTAAGAAAGAGATCATACATATCGCCATTCTTGTATTTCCATTTTTTGGGTCTTATTCTTGGTTGATATCTTCTTTATGTGTTGATTTGTAGTATTTTCTTAACTTCAGGGAGGTGGATTTGTGATGGCTTGATTAGATTATTTGATTAGGGCTGAAATTTTTTCGGTGATTAATATGCCCTGTTCTTTTTTTTTTTTTTTTTTGGTACCTTCCTTTTGGTTTTGTTTCTTGATGCATTATTGATGATGAACTGATATGTGATAATCAAATTTAAAGATAAAAAAGATATGTGAACTGGGTTTGTCTGCACCATGTATGTTTGTATAACCATGTTCTCTCTCCTTTCCTCATCCACCCATATCCATGATCAAGAAAATTATATGTATATATGGATTGGATTTGATATGTATATATATATATATATATATATGTATGTACACATGATCAAGAAGGAAAGAAGAGTGGAGCTACTAATGGTTGAAAAATAGAAATAGGAAAAGAATGTCATCCTTTGTAAATTTGAAGAGATATAAAGGGTATTTTCGCCATAAAAATTGGCTCACTCTTTATAAAGGCGCGTGACTTTCACACTCCGCTATCTTAGACGGAAAAGTTAACCGTGCGTTTTAGTCCACAAACCATATGGGGGTTATGTGATGATTTTTGAATGTCAGGGGGGTAAACCGCACCCGGCACAAACCACAACGGGGTAAAGTGAAGTTTGCCCGTGTGTTTAATTTGGAAAATTAATGAATCCGCTGTCTTCTTTCTCTATTGTGACTACTTCATCTTCGAACACCGTTGACAATGGATCCACAACTAGGTAGCTTTCAGCTTTCCCAGTCAATCCTGGGTCAAATCTTGCGAGTAAACATGCCATCAGGTGACATGAGGTGTAGTAGAGCGATACAAAATCGAGACTAAAGTGGAAATAAAAAAATCAAAACAAAAACAAAAACAAAAATAGATAAGTCAGAATAAAAATGGAAAAAAAAATAGAAAAACAGGTAAGTTCAAATAAAAATATCGGCACGACACGAGTGATTTGGATGCTATTTTTGCCCATTGAAACCCTACAAGGGCACACTAGAAACTTGACAAACCGTATCCTCAACTGCTCACCGACTGGTACGAAAAAAAAAGAAAAAAGAAAAGGGAAGAGCATTATCAATGTGTTGAGGAAACAATGAAAAATTCGAAAACATCCATTTTGTTTTGTATGAAAACATTTTTGAAGATTATTTTTTGATATTTCCTTAAAAGTTTGTTACTTTTAGAAAATTTTCCAGTTCACTAAATGAGTTTAATTTTTTTTTTCTTCTGATAATAATAATAATAATAATAATAGCAGCAGTAGTAGTAGTAGTAGTAGTAGTAGTAGTAGTAGTAGTAGTAGGAAACAAAAACACAACGAAATAGGTATCATTGTGAAAATTTCACTCATTCTTTAGTTTTAAAATACATTGGCATCAAGCATTGAAAGATATAAAAGTAAATTATGCAGGGCACAGAAAAAAAACATTCCATACCATTAGAAAAAGAGCACCTAAAGAAAAGCACCTGCTCATTGACAAACTAATAAATTTGAGGTCTCACCCAGCCTACACAAGAAAACATATCCTAAAGCAAATAAGTATTTTATTCTAGAACGAAGGGATCAAGTAAATCAAGCTTGAAAATTGCAAGAGACTATTGATGATTAGGTGGTGAAATGAAACGTAAGGTAGTGTTGTGCCTAGGAGGCAGAAAACAAATACACACAAGCACACAAGCAAGAATGCACAAAGATTTATGTAGTTCGGCAAATCACTTATGTTCACGGATAGCGGATTTCACTATATGGAGAGAAATACAAAGATTTCAACAATGGAGAAGGAGGAGACAATACTCTCACTCTACTCACACTCATACTCACTTAGTTGCTTATACTTTGCTTACACTCTTTTCTGATTGCCACATCGAACCCCTTCCATTCACTAACCATTTATAGATGCAATGGGAGAGCCAAAGTCTTCAACAAGCCACCGACAACATTTATGGTAGCTACCAACAGGATCTAAAGATCAGCCACCCTACCATGGAGTAGCTTAGCTGAATCTTTAGCCCAAATCTTCAACTTCTTCATGTGTCTACAATCAATAGCCTTTGTTGACAAAGAAAATTAGAGCCAATCTTTAACAAATCTCCACCTTGGCGAGGATTCTCTATCCAACATAGTAATCGATCAGCAATGCCATGCACCCAAAGGTGCTCAGTTCCGAGAGATGTTGACCAAGTCTAACAGTGTTGGAACTTGATCCCAAAAACTACTTTTGTGAGCATATCGGCTGAATTATCTCTAGTGCTAATCTTTTGAAGCAAAATATCCCCTTCATTCATAATTTTTCGGACGAAATGGAAACGAACATCAATGTGCTTGGTGCGGGAATGATGAACCTGGTTCTTTGCCAAACAAATGGCACTTTGACTGTCACAGTACACCTTAATGTGCTTCTGAACAATACCCAAGTCCTCAATTTACCCATGTAGCCAAATAGCTTCCTTAACGGCTTCTATCACTGCCATGTACTCTGCCTCTGTAGTAGACAAAGCCACAGTTGACTAAAGCATTAACCTCCAACTCACCGACCCTTTAGCAAGAGTAAATAAATACCCTGTTGTTGACCGGCGTTTGTCTGATAGACTACCTCATCACAAAGATGATGAGTCCACCAGCAACGGCACAACTGTAAAGCAGTTAGTCAGTTAGAAGAGCTATACAAGATGTGTTAGCGAGTTAATTATAGCTATAGATATATTATATATACATTAGAGTTTGTTGTAACCACCTAGAGTAGGTCTGTATATATATGAACATTACTTGTAATATCAAATGAATGAGAATCAGTTACTATTAAGATTGATGGATCAAATTTCTTGATCTGGAAAAATCC
This sequence comes from Camellia japonica, assembly GCA_030407325.1. Lineage (NCBI taxonomy): Eukaryota > Viridiplantae > Streptophyta > Magnoliopsida > Ericales > Theaceae > Camellia > Camellia japonica. Next base: position 88,571,804 of record JAPPVO010000016.1, on the reverse strand, counting down.
GATTCAAAACATCCTTCGAGCTACAGGTCATGTCCAACAGCCATGATAACAGATGAGAAAGGATCTGAGATCTCTAATCCAGATCGAATACATTGGGAGACTGTCAATGCACATCTATTGAGCTATATCACAACCACTCTCTTCCCCCATATATTCAACTGTTCTTCAATATCAATCTTGTTTTGAGGTATGGAATGCTTTGTTAAAACGTTTTACTACTCTTTCAAGGTCACACATTCATCAACTCAAGAACAAATTGAATAATGTTCTCAAGAAGACTGATTCTATAGAAGCATATCTATCAAAAATCAAGGATTTGGCCAATCAATTGGCTCTTGCTTCAGTCATCATTGAAGATGAAGATCTTGTGTTGATCACACTCAATGGGCTTCCTGATGAATATGATGCCTTTAAGACTACTATAAGGGCTTGATCAGACTCCATTACTATGGAAGAATTATGTTCTTTTCTCTGTTCTGAATCCATACATGTTGAATTGAAAATCAGAAGTATATTTCTACAGATCATCCTAATGTGGCTTTTATTGCCATCAAAGGTTCAGCCTCTAATCAGTCTTCTTCTACTGGTGCATCAAGAGGTTACTCTCATTACACTAGAGGAAGGTCTTCCCATGGTGGTAGAGGTTCTAATTACAGAGGATTTAATCATTTCCGAGGCAATAACCGATTTGCTCCAAGATGCAGAGGTCGATCAGGGGGACCTACTTGTTAAATCTGTGGATTATTTGGACATACTTCATTTGATTATTAGCATAGACTTGACACAAACTTCTAGCTATCCTTCTAGTTATCTCATCAACTTTTTCATTCCTCTTCCTCTCATCCTTCCAAAGCTTATGTTGCTTCTACATCTCATACTTCTGTGCCTCAATATTCCTTATCTCCTTGGTATCTTGACTCTGCTGCCACAAACCACATTACTAATGATCTGCACAATCTCAGTTTGTACCAACCTTATTCCAGTCCAGATAACATCACTATTGGTAATGAACAATCTGTTCAAATTGCTCATACAAGTAAAGGACTATTACCTACACCTCATGGATCTCTTAAACTTCATAAAGTGTTGCATTCTCCATCCATTTCTTCTAATTTGCTTTCTGTCCAGCAACTTGCCAAAGATAATGATTGTATTATTATTTTTGATGTTTCTCACTTTGTGATTCAGGACAAACACTCGAAGACCATACTTCACAAGGGTTTTAATATTGATGGTCTTTATCATTTTCATCCTCCTGCTTTTACACCTATGGCTTCTTCACATGCTTACTTTCATGCTTCTTCTAATAAATTTGTTTCATTAGATATTTGGCATCATAGACTAGGCCATCCTTTTTTACAGAAGTTTGTTTCTCTCAAGAAGAGTATTTTTTGTAAATCTTCTCCATCTCATAACAATAGTACTTGTGTTGATTGCTGTGTATCCAAAAGTCATCGATTACCATTTCATTTGTCCAATTCAACTGTTAATCAGCCTTTGTCTTTGATTCACAGTGATGTTTGGGGTCCTTTTAATAAATCTACTTCTGGATTCAAGTATTATGTGTTGTTTGTGGATGATTTTAGTCGCTTTACTTGGTTATATCCCTTGGCTTATAAGAGGGAAGTTTTTTTTTTTTCCAAATTTGTGGAATTTAAAATCTATGTTGAAAAACAATTTTGTACTCCTCTTCAGGTGCTTCGAACATATGGTGGCACTGAGTGTTTTTCTAATAAAATGCAGTAATATCTCACTTCTCATGGCATTATCCATCAATACTCATGTCCATATACTTCTTCTCAAAATGGCATTGCAGAAAGAAAACATCGGCATATCAATGACACATCTGTTACTTTAATTCATCATGTTTCTCTTCATCTTCACTATTGGTTTGATGCAGTTGCTAGTGCTACATTCTTGATTAATAGAATGCCTTCTTCTGTTCTTTCCAATAAATCTCCTTTTGAAGTGTTGTTCTATGCTTCTCATGATTTAACCTTTTTACGGGGTGTTTGGCTGCCAATGCTTTCTTTGGCTTAGACCCTATGTTCACTCTAAATTACAACCCAAGTCCTTGTCTTGTGTTTTTCTAGGCTACCATCCCTTTGTTAAGGGTTACAAATGTCTTGACCCCTTAACTGGAAAAATATATCTTTCCAAGCATGTGGTGTTTAATGAATCTGTTTTTCCCTTTTCTATAACTAACACTTTCTCTTCTTCTTCTTTCTCTTCTCTTACCTCTTTCTTTTGGTCTTCTCCTAAGTCTATTTCGACAGTGCCACAGTTAGCCTTGGGTCAATTTTTTGCTGCACCATTTCATCTGCAGCCATCTACTGTTCTGCCAGCTACATTACCTATTCTGTAGATTGTTTTACAGGCATCCATTGTTCTAGCTCAGTCTCCTGCTCTGTAGCTGTCTGGTCTGCTTTCTGCATCTCCTCATAGGTCCCCATCAGCACCAGTTGTGCCTCTGCTTCCTTCCTCTAGTCAGTCTTGTCCATCTCCCATTCCTATTTGGTCCATTTCCATCCATTTACCTCCTTTATCTTCTAACCAACATCCTATGATGACTAGATCTAAAACCCAATTCCCTCATTCTGCTTTTCTTAGCATCACAACTTCATCTTCCCCTATCTCTCTTACTTCTCATTCTTCCTCCTTATTTCTTGACATTGAACCTTCTACTTATAAGCAAGCACTTGCCTTCCCTATTTGGTTCAAAGCTATGCAAGATGAATATGGAGCCTTACAGAAGCAACACACCTGGTCCTTGGTTCCTTTGCCTTCTCACAAAAATGCTATAGGCTGCAAATGGGTTTTTCACATTAAACGAAATTCTGATGGTACCATTGGTCGGTATATAGCTCGATTGGTTGCTAAAGGGTATCTTCAGGAGGAAGGTGTGGATTTTCTTGAAACATTTAGTCCTGTTGCCAAGCTTCCCACTGTTAGAATGCTTCTTTGTCTTGCTTTACATCATCATTGGCCTTTAAGGTAATTGGATATCTCCAATGCTTTTCTTCCCATCATGCTTGAGGAAAAGGTCTACATGATTCAGCCTTCTGGTTTTGTTTCTTCCTCTCACCCTTCTTCTGTTTGAAAATTAGATAAATCTCTCTACGGTCTTAAACAAGCCCTTCGTGCTTGGTTCTCTACCTTTTTAGCTTTTCTTTTCTCTCAAGGGTTTATCAATAGCTCTTGTGAAACCTCCTTCTTTATTCATAAAACCACCACCTCCATTACCATTCTGTTGGTTTATGGCAATGATATTCTCTTGATTGGGAGTGATCGTTCTCATATACGATCTTTAGTAACCCAAATGCATCTAGCCCTTTTCCTTGAAGTTGGGTAATCTCTCCTATTTTCTCGGCATTTCTATTCATACTACTGGGTCTCACTATTTTTTGTCTCAACAAAAATATGCCCAAGATATCATTCACAAGGCTGGTTTGGATGTTGTAAACCCTGTGCTTCTTCTATTTCAGTTAAGCCTGGTGTGTCTATAGATTTCACACTTCCTTTCTCCAATCTATCTTTTTATCGGTCTATTGTTGGAGCCTTTCAGTACCTCACCATCACCCGTCCTGATTTATCTTTTGCCATTAATCAGGCCTATCAACATATGCACCAGCTCACCAATGGTGAATTTTCCACTGTCAAATGATTGTTCTGCTATGTTAAGGGTACTATTGTACATGGTTTGACCTATACTCCAAGTACATTTGATGTCCATGCTTTCTCTAACTCTAATTGGGCCGGCAATTTGGTTGATAGGAAGTCCACTTCTGGTTATTGTGTTTTCTTAGGCTCTAATCTTGTTTCTTGGTCTGCCAAGAAACAAGCTACCGTCTCCCACTCTTCTACCAAGGCCAAGTATCACGCCTTAGCTCATGCTGCTGCTAAATTGAGTTGGCTCAAAATGCTTTTGGTTGATTTGCATATTTCTTCTCCCACTATGCCCCTTTTATGGTGTGATAATCTTTCGGCCATTGCTCTTGCATCCAATCCTGTGTTTTATTCCCGTTCCAAGCACGTTGAAGTTGACTGTCATTTTGTGTGTGAACGGGTTCTTACCAAGGCTCTTTCTCTTTAGTATATTCCCACATTAGACCAACTTGCTGATATTTTTACAAAGCCCTTATCTGTGGCTCGGTTCATTTACTTGAAAGCCAAACTTATGGAGTTTCCAACCCCTTTGAGTTTGTAGGGGCCTGATAGACTACCTCATCACAAAGATGATGAGTCCACCAACAACGAAATAATTGTAAAGCAGTTAGTCAGTTAGAAGAGCTATACAAGATGTGTTAGTGAGTTAGTTATAGCTATAGATATATTGTATGTACATTAGAGTTTGTTGTAACCACCTAGAGTGGGTCTGTATATATATGAACATTACTTGTAATATCAAATGAATAAGGATCAGTTACTGCGTTTCTTCATTGTCCAAGTCACCAGTATAATCTGAGTACACATATCCAACCAAATTCTGTCCAAGTCTATGATCTCTCTTGAACTTCAAATCCATATTAACTGTGCCATATAAGTACCTCAAAATCCACTTCACTGCCTGCCAATGACCTTTTCCTGGATCATGCATATATCTACTTACTATACCCACAGCATGTGAGATGTTAGGCCTTGTACAAACCATAGCATACATTAATGCACCAACTGCATTTGCATATGGAACCTGTGCCATATGCTTCCATTCGTCTTCTGTGCATGGTGACATTGAAGCACTAAGCTTGAAATGAGGGGCCAATGGTGTACTCACAGCTTTTGTTTTCCTATTTATGCCAAATCTATCTAACACCATAGGTTTGCATCAGACAAACCATGCCCTTCTTCCTGTCACTTTTGATCTCCATGCCAAGAATTTTCTTTGCTTCACCAAGATCCTTCATTTCGAACGCTCTTGGCAACTGTGCCTTGAGTTTGTCAATCTCTAACTTGCTCTTAGATGCAATCAACATATCATCTATATATAAGAGCAAATAGATGAAGGAACCATCAGAAAGCTTTCGGAAATATACACAATGATCATGCTGACTTCTTGTGTATTTCTTTTTCGTCATTAACCAATCAAATTGCTTGTACCACTATCTCAAGGATTGCTTCAACTCGTACAACAATTTGTTCAGCTTACAGGCCCAATTTTCTTTTCTAGCAACTTTGAAACCATCTAGTTGGGACATCTATATCTCCTCTTCAAGATCTCCATGTAAGAAGGCAGTTTTGACATCGAGTTGGGCGAGCTCGAGATCAAATCGTGCAACCAAAGGTAGCAAGATACTGTAGACACCCCATTTTTGACCGACCTTAAGACTCAGACGTCACCGATTGAGCGCTTGGTGATATTGCATATCGTGCTCGTTCAGAGGTTTCAGAGTCTCGACTGCGAGCCTTGCCTCTAAACTTTCGGGCTTTTCTGTGCTTTGCCTCGGTTTGCGAACCAGGCTCTATTTTCTCTGTTTTCTCATCCCGAAGGGAGGGAGAGGTCTCGTAGACCATCTCTCAGTGGCCGTAGGCTACGTTTCGTGGTCGTAGGCCATTTTTTTTTCCCGTTTGGAGCCCGGTTCCCGGTTTTCGGAGCCGTCGGCCGTGTGCCTCGGTTCGGGACCGCCTAACCACCTCCGTTTGCTCCGGTTTTTGGCACACATCTTATTTCCTCCCTTTTGAGGGACACTGTGGCTCGAGAGACCAACTTCGTGGTCAGACACCACCTCCGGTGCTTAATAGTCAGTTTTCAGGGCCCCGGGCCGCGTGTTTCGGCCCCCGAACCTTCGTTTTGCATCCGTTTTGTTTCATTTTTGGTGGAGACCTCATTTTCATTGATAGGAAGCTTGTAGAAGGGTGGTAGGCCAGCAATTGCTCTGAAAAGCCAGCTTTATTCCTTCGTCGCTCTCCGTCGCCCGTTTTCCTCGCTAGAAAGCTGGTGTTGACCATTCCCGGGCCACTTTTTTTGGCCCTCAACCATATATTTGTGTTGTACACACCTGGGAGGCCACCAATATGACATGGCCAGCCAACAATTGTTCCTGACCCTTTTGAACGCCTCTAGAAAGTTGGTTTTTCTCTCTCCTGGTTCACATTTTCAGGGTTTTGACCACATAGCTGTGTTGTGCACACATGGGAGGCCACCAATATGGGTGGCCGGCCAGCTTTTCGTGCTTGAACCTTTTGACCCTGGCCAGCCGGCCATGACCCTCTCACCTGATTCCTTACAGATGTACCCTCTGTTTCCCCCCAGATCCTGTATCCGAGGGGGGGTCTTTTGGGGGGGAAATTTGAATTTAATTTTCCCCCCCTTTTCCTCCACTCCTCCCTCTATAAAACCAGACCCCCCAGCTCCATTTTGAAGGGTTACAAAATTGGTTTTAGAGCCTTGCTTACATCTCTCCCTCTCCCTCTCCCTCTCTTCCAAGCCTCAAAACCCTAAAAGTCTTGCACCATATATACTACAAGCCATAGCACAATACCTCCACACTCTATTCCAGCAACTTGAGGCTGTTTTTCAGAGGTTAGGAGCACCATTTCTTGGTCCAAAAGCTGCTGTGTTGCTGCTCTACAAGGGTGAGTCTTCTTCCCTCCTTTTCTAGTCTTTTCTTGGTTCATTTATAAGCCATACTTGCAAACATTTTTGGGCTCCGACCCGAACTATAAATAGTCATATTTTGAGACCATCTCCATGTTTGATCAAGGGTCTTACTCTGTTTGAGGTCTCCTCTTCATCCTTTGTGTTTAAACTCTCTTTTAGGCCTATTTTTGCATGATATTTTAGGCTTATTTTTGAGCTGTTTTGGACTTGGTCATAAATGAGAAATGTCGTGTTGTGAGCCCCTCTTCAACTTTGTTGAAGGGCTCTCATCTGTTTGAGATTGGCTGCTACCACTTGCCTCTTTATCCCTTTTTTAAGCCTTTTTCTTGCATGTTGATTTAGCCTCACTTTTGTTCATTTTAGAGACTTGATGTAAACTGTAAGGTGCCATGTTTTGAGCCCCTCTTCAACTTTTTTGAAGGGTTCTTGGCCATTTGGGGCTAGCTTCTATCCCTCATCTCTATTCTCTCTTTTAAGGCCATTTTTGCATGATAGATTAGCCCTATTTATGATCATTTTTGAGACTTGTTATAAACTGGAAAAAGGCTTGTTTTGACATCATCTTCATGTTTGATTAAGGGTATTTTCTTATTTGAGGTCACATGCTTCCTTGTATGCTTGATTCCCTTTTATTTTGAGCCTTACACCCTAGCCCTTATTGCATGCCTTGCTTGACCTTCTAGCCACTGGATTCCAGTGGATTTCCAGTGGCTTTGATGCTATTTTGAGCCTCCAAATCAGAGGGGGGTGACCCCCTCTCACCTTGACTTGTTTGGTGGTCATTTTGGCCTTTCAAAGAGACCCTATCTTGCATGCTTTAAAGTCACATTTCAGGGTCAATTTGGTGAGTTTTGGGACTACCATATTTAATTTCTAGAGTTGTTTTGGTCATGCTTCATGTCTATCTTGTATGTGCCTAATAACTCCTTGCATGCCCTCCAAAGGAGCCCCTCATTTGTGCATGTGTTGGCTGCCTTTCCATGTGTATTTGGGCATATTTTGGCAAGTTTAGTTCCCTGATTTTTGCTGGTTTGGTGAGTGCTCACTTGCTTCATATGCGTGCCATGTAATCCATGTTTGATAGTCGAAATTGCATGCTATGTTAGGCCATCTTGCTAGCACCTTTTTGCCATGCTTTGAACTAGAATTGTTCATGTTTTGGGACTGCCTTGGTTCTGTCTTTATGCTTCATGAACAAATAATGCATGCTTTGTATAGCTATAGGTCATTGCGTATGCCTAGTTTTGAGTTTCGGGGTTCATCTCATGCATCGGGTGCCATATTGCCATGTTTCGGGGCTGTTTAGCATCATATTTTAGTGCTGAAATTTGCATGTTTGTATGCCATATTCCATGCCTTGCCATGCCTTGGTAGAGTGGCATTCGTGCCTTAGGGTCGGCCCTCGGTTTACGTGCATGTGTGCACGCATCTCGAGTGTCTCACTTTCATCTTATGGCCACTGATGTGGGTGCGGCTGAGGTCCACTCATGTTGGTGTAAGTCCATCATGCATTGCGTATGCCATTTCAATTCATAGCATTGTGTATGCTAGGTTGTATGTTAGAGCATCGTGTATGCCGTGTTACATCGTGCATTGTGTATGCCATTTCATAGCATTGTGTATGCTAGGTTGTATATTAGTTGCATTCATGCATGTCATGCATATTGCATTGTGTTTGGGATAGGAGTTAGCCCGAGCACGGGAAACGAGGGACGTTTCGTACTTCGAGTGACGGAACGTGTCTCAATTCCCAGTCACCGACACTCCGGATTATCCATGATGGAGTCTCGGTCTTGTTGTGTTTATGTGTGCATTCATTTCATATTAAGTCATGCAATTCGACTCCTCGGCCATCATGCATCGATATGCGTGATTGGTGGCACGAGGATCGAGGACTACACTCCCTGAAGAGTAGTCAAGCATACATATGTGAAAATACATTGCCATGCCCCTTTCCTGCTCTCTGTTGCAGCAAATCAGAAACCGGCAATCTTTTGGGACTTCGCGCAATATTCCGGGCTCAATTGTAAACAGAGGCTAATCGGGGCATCGCGATGGATTTCCGCGCCAGGCAACCCGAACATGCATCATTCATCATCCGGAGCAGAGTCGAGGCAGTCCCTAGCTTGCATGCTAATTTACTGCTTTCCTAGATTAATTTGTTAATTAATTAGGATTTTGTATTTATTCGGACTGTATTATTCATTTGGGACTGTATATTATTTATTCGGACCCTCCGAGCGAGGGCACAATTGTAATAAGTGTGCGTGCGTGTGATGTATGTCTTCCAACCCCACGTCTTTCTCTCCCTTTTATTTACCAGCTTATGATGGTTAGATTAGGGCATGTTTCAATTAGCATACAGTATGATAGCATGTTTGCATTCATTCATCTGTTTTGCATGCACCGGGCTCGGCGCATCATACTAACTGCATTTGTATTTCAATTCCAAGTTGAATACATGTTAGCTGTAGCATTCCATATGCCATGTTTAGAATAGCCGAGCCTGCTATAGTTGCATTTTTGCATGTGTTGCATTAGGCATTTCTGTATAGTTAGGATCATGCATGGATTTCTAATTAGTTTCTGTTTTGGCTTGGAGTACTCGGTAAGTTTTTATGCTTTAGCATCCTTGCATGTGTGTGAGTGACTGCCATGATAGCATGCTTACCATGAGGCTATTTGCTTATGTGATATAACTGCCTGAATGCCTGTGGGTGAAGGTTGGGTTATTTGGATTGGAACAATGCATTGACTGTGAGTTTTAAGCCCACTAGATAGTGGCAAAACCATCTTTTCTAAGCCCACCTGAGGGTGGCAAAATCTGCATTTTAAGCCTACTTGCGAGTAGCAAACCATCTTTCAAAAACAAACATGAAATGTTTTGTTCCAATTCAGGCGACCCGGTCTATACTTGTATGCTGTGCGCATCACATAGTAAATCTAGGCTAATAACCGGAATAAGAACGCATAATGTTTTCAAAACTAGATATCATGGTTAGTAGAGGCCGATCTTTGATCGGGCGAGCGGGGGTGCTCACGAAGTGACCTTCCCCAATCGTACCCAAGTTCCCGAGCCGAGGCAACTTTGGTGATGACGGACACGTGGCCTTAGGCAAACGAGTCAGGGTTTCCTAAATTTCCCAAAAAAAAATATTTAGGTGGCGACTCTGTATCTGGCAAAGCAGTCCATGTTTGGCACTTCTTTCAAAAAATCTGTTTTCTCAAAACGATTTGCCGGATTTGGACTCTTTGGTTCAGATTAAGAACCGTGACATTTGAGTCCTGAACTGTAGTGAGCCCAAAATGAACGGAACGGGGGACTCATCCCTCCCGGGGCGTTCGGGGACGTCTACAGTTTCTGGCGACTCTGCTGGGGATTTAGAGAACTTGACTCGAACCCATGATATCTGGTTTTGACTACACTTGTGTTTTTCTTTGCATTGCATTTGCATTGGTGTGCCTAGGACACCATGTTTGCCATTTGCTATTCTTGAGCGGTTTGCCAGAGGCTGCGTGCCATAAGGCTTACCGGTTACGGGCTCTGCCAATATGGGAACACAAACCCCAATTTTACCGGGGCACCCTTTTGACCATTTGACCTAGTGCATATTCGGAATCCATAGTGACCATTCCATACTAGGACAGGTTGCTTACCCGATATAGGTTGTTTGAAACCGCTGCGTGCGTAGTGAAACCCTAGCTCCTGACAAAATAGGACAGGGAAACCCTACCCCAACATAGGGGTGTTTTGGCTCTCACTTATCTGTTATGTGCTTTAGAGTGCGTCTCTACAGGGGAAATGCATGTATCAGTTTATGAGTTTGGGCATTAGGCCTGCGGGCATCAGTCAGTGTTTGAGAATCAGTTATCTGCGGGTATCGGATTCAGTCTTGGGGAACAGTGATTGAGGGATAATGATCAGTGTTTGAGGACAGTGTGTATCCAGCTTATCAACCGTGTGTTGTTATGCCCAGCTGTGTGTTGTGTATTTATTTTAAGCTGTTATGCTGTTCGTTTATCTGGTTATTTATTTCCTTATTGCTTTATTTATCTTTTTGCTAGGACAGTTTTAGCACAATTGCTTCCGACCCAGTAGATATTCCCCAAGCACTTTGGACAAGAGGTCGTCGGCTCAATCGATCTGAGGATCTGGTTGACGGACAGCCAGTGTTCCATTCTCTACCCCCGTTGTCAGAAGAAGGCCGAGAAAGCGTAGTGTGTCTGAGCAGAGGTTACCAGAGCAGTGGTCTACCCTAGCAGTGAACAGTCGGGCTGAGGTCTCAGTTTCTGCCATAGAGATACACATACCAGTCAGTCAGCAGGATCAGCAGAATATGGCCGGAATGGAAGAAATGATGCGCCAACTCCAAGAGAGTATGAAGCAAATGCAGGAGGACGCTGTCCGCCAAGCGGAGTTCTCTAAACAGCAGGCCACAATCATGGCCCAGCAGGCGGAGCTAATTACCCGGCTACAGCAGCAAGCCGGAGCATCAGCCTCACATCCAAATCCTCCTCCACCAGGGGTCCCGCTACCCGAGCAGACACCAACCACCCAGAATGTCCTGCCAAACATCCAAAACACCTTGCCGAATGTCCAGAACATCCAGGAGGACACAGACTTTCCAACGGGGCCGGCTCCGCCCCTGCTTCCACCTCAGTCATCCAAAGTACATACACCCGCCAACCACCCGGACTCTCCCTTCGAGTTCGAAGTGGACCCTACAGCATTGAAATTGAGCAAGCTCGAGAAGCTATTCAAAAAATCCCAGGGAGTAAAGGCTATTCCGGATATCGAGGACGGATATACCGATGTGGCTGTGACATTGCCGGATAGATTCAAGATGCCGCAGATCGATCGCTTCGACGGATCTGGTGATCCCATGGTCCACCTCCGGCTATTCTCAGATATACTGCGGCCAATGGGCCTAACCAGACCCCAGAAGCTTTCGCTATTTGGCCGGACCCTGTCGGGTGTGGCCGCTATCTGGTATGCGAAGTTGGAGGATGATGTCAAGCGGAGTTGGGATGAAATGGCCGAGGCCTTTGTTGCGCAATACTCTTACAACACCCAGATCGAGATTACGACTCGAGATCTCGAAACAACAAGGCAGGAGCCCAAAGAGAGTTTCTCGGATTTTGTGACCCGGTGGAGGGCGAAGGCCTCGATGATGACTTTAAGGCCCACCGATAAGGACCAGATCAGGATAATTGTGCGCAATCTCCAGCCAAAACTGATGCAAAAAATGATTGTGCTCCCCTTCCCCACCTTTTCGGATCTACATGAGATGGGGGTACAAATCGAAGATGCAATGAAGCAGGGTCTGATTGACCAGGACAGGGAGCAACCCCGGAGAACCTTTAACCGCAACAACAATGCAAGCCCGAGTGGCGCTGCAACTGCAAGAACTTCGGAGGTAAGCATGGTCGCCGCCATTCCCCCTCCCCTTCCAAGACCCATGGCAACCACACCCTTCTCCGGTGCATCCGGAAGCAATACACAGACCACTAAATACCAACCCAGAGGCCAAAGAACCTTCACCCCACTGTACATGCCTTTGTCTAAGGCTCTAGGGGTCTTAATCAGAAAAGGGCATTTAAAACCCTTGGAGCCGAGGCCGTTGCCAAATCCACTCCCCCCCACTCACAACCCAGCCAAGTATTGTGCATATCACCAGCAACACGGTCATGACACCGACCAATGCTTCAGATTACGTCACGAGATTCAAGATCTTGTTGACAAACAGGTGATTTTGCCACCAGAAAGACCTAATGTCACAACCAACCCACTCCCTACACACAACCAAGCTCCACCTCCCAAAAGAATCAATTTTATCCAGACTGGGGTCGTGTCTTACGATCCTAGCATTTATATCACTCCTTCCCATCTACCTAAGCCGGAGGTGCTCCTTCCCAACTGCACTGACTTTTTGTGCATGTTGGACATCTCTACAACCCAATCTGAGCCAATGGTGGTGGCTGTTGAAGACGGTGCAAAGAGATTGCAGAGGAGGATGGAATGTTGAGTCAGGGTTTGAGCAGTCTGGGATTTTGCTGGGGAAGCCTACGATCCGAGTGGTTACATTTGTCAGCAGGCCAGCTTGAGCCAAGTGTAGAATTGCCAGAGAGGCAGAACTGTGTGTGATCCAGGGGGATAGATTTGAGCAGGGGACAAAGGGTTTAACGGCTGTAGAAGAAGACTTTGCTAACCTCCAGTTCTTCAACGACCAAGAATCAGGGGATGCGGCAGTCAACTGGTTTGAATATGAGAAATCAGCAGAGGCTACCGGATGGCTGGATGATCAATCGGATGTTGTGGAGTTCCAACAGGGCCCGGCACGGGCGAGAGTATCAATTGTGGCCGGAAGGGCTGGAAGTCAGAGTACATTGCCGGAGAGCGCCGGTACAAAGAATTTCGCTCAGAATACAGGGAAAGTGAACAACAAACTGCGCTGACGCAGGTGGAACAACAGGGTTCTGAGAGAACCGGGAAAGCCAAAGCCCATGAGGGATTGAAAGTGCTGTGGGCACAAGGACAGAAGATGCTGTGAGCATGTGGGCTGAAAGTGCTGCAGTACAATCATGCCGGAGCCAGACAGGTGCCTTTTGAATGCCAACGGAATGTGGTGGGAAGATGATGATTTATGTCTTGCCCACACAGACGAAGATTGGGGGAACAATCAACCAGACGACACCTGGTATCTCGATGAGGTTGATCACATGACAAGAAGCGGGCGGTATTTCAAGCCCCCGCACCTAGACCAGCCCGAGGCATCTGGGAAGGATAAGGAAGCTGAGAAATAGAATGAGAAGTAGATTGAAGAAGAAGCTGTACTGAAACAGTTAAAGAAGATACAAGCAGACATCTCCATCTGGGGACTGCTTATGGCGTCACGAGTGCACAGACAGGCTGTCCTATCTGCTATGGACAAGGCTAAACTCTGTATAGATACCACGCCAGAGCAGCTAGTCGGACTGGTCTTTCCGGGAGGAGGTTCCCCGACGTTAACCTTTTCAGACAAAGAACTGCCGCCTGAGGGCACAAATCATAACAAACCCCTCTACATCTCTGTGGAATGTAGAGACAAGTGGGTGCCAGTGGTTCTTGTCGACACGGGATCCGCCATTAATGTCTGCTCGTCTAGGACGGCATATGCAATCGGGTTAAAGCCCGCGGACTTCGTGCCGACTACTCAAGTGATCAGAGCCTATGATAACACCAGCAGGGAGGTGATGGGGACTGTCAAAATTCAGACCCAGGTTGGTCCAGGACAACACAACATTGAATTCCATGTCTTGGACGTTCTTGCAACCTTTAATCTACTCTTGGGGCGGCCGTGGTTGCACCAAGTGAAGGCAGTCTCTTCCACTTTACATCAGATGTTGAAGTACCCTCACGGGAAGGGGGTGCCATTGTTTTCGGGAATTCGTCAATCCATCCGCCGCCAGAGGTGTCTACACCAGTCTTGGAAATCGAGCACGGCACGGAGGATGTGTTCTTATCAGGGTTTACTCTGGCTGAGGCTCGGGTTGTGCAGAATATCATGGCTGTTAATGAGGGAGTGTACGTCAGTGCTCAATCTGTATACCTCATGAACAAGCTACAACACATCCCCGGGATGGGATTAGGAAGGAGCGGCCGGAAGGGCGTCGCAGCATTGGCCGAAGTGCCACACAACCCTCATACCTTTGGCTTGGGTTATCTGCCCACCAAAGAGGATTGGATGCGAAAGGGGAAGGAAATGGCTGGGAGAGCCAAAGCGAAGAAGGCGGGGAAGCCTTTTGACTTAATGCACAGGCCCATTCAGGGTACCCTAAACGGACGTTTCGTCCGGGAGGGGGAGGACTTTCCGTTTTGTGGCTTCCCCGAGCCGTGGCTGAACGCGGAGAAGAAGCGCGTGCCAGGCTTCGAGATTTTCTTTGACCTACAATTATCCGGGGATGACGTTGCCGAAGAGCAGACAGACCCATCAGCTGAGGTTGAGCAGTGTAAGGCAGTGGACTCCGAGGGCGCTGAAATTGAAATGGGGGTAGCACTGGCAAGTCTACTTTCAGATCCTCCGATCGACCATAAGTGCTTGGGGGATAACTTCTCGGTTTCCATGATTGGGGATGAAACGGCTGTGGGCCTACCAGCAACTATTTTGGATGCATCTATCGCACCCTCTCTCACTTGGCAATACGAAGAGGGATTTTTGTCCAGCAGCACCGGGTCAGGTAGTGAGCCGGAATCTGATTCCACCGAATCTTGTGAGTCGGAATCAGGTTCCAGCTCGACTGAGTCTGAGTCTGGTAATCCTGGGGATGATAACCCGGATGCCACAGTCTTGTCCAGGTCGTCTTTTTCTTTCTCATTTGAGTCTGTTGTAACCGAGGAATCGGACGATTTGGATGTGCTTAATGAGAATCAAGTAACTGTGGTTTCTGAGTACTTTTCTGTGCCCTTGATTTATTGCATAAACTCAGACTTTCAAAATTTTGATGAAAACGACGAGGACGAAATTCCTCCGGTTTTGCAACGCTTAATTGAACAAGAGCAGGAGAGGTTTGTCAAACCCTTAATGGATGAAATCACTACCGTGAATATTGGTACTGAGGAGGACCCGCGGCTGGTCCAGATCGGGTCCACGTTGTCTTCGGAGGAACGCGAGCGCTTAGTCGCTTTATTAAAAGATTTCAAAGATGTTTTCGCGTGGTCCTACGAAGACATGCCTGGAATCGATCCTGAGATTGTACAGCATCGGATCCCCCTTGACCCCGAGGCCCGACCCGTCAAACAGAAACTCAGGAGGATCCGCCCGGATTGGGCTCTCAAGATTAAGGAAGAGGTCACCAAGCAAATCGACGCAGGCTTCCTGCTGGTATCCGAATACCCGACTTGGTTGGCCAACATCGTTCCAGTGCCGAAGAAGGATGGCAGGATCCGGGTATGCGTGGATTTCAGGGATTTGAACAGAGCTAGTCCGAAGGACGACTTTCCCTTGCCGCATATTGATGAGTTAGTGGACTTCACAGCAGGGCATGCTTTGCTCTCATTCATGGATGGCTTCTCAGGGTACAACCAGATAGTGATGGCACCGAAAGACCGGGAAAAGACTGCATTCACTACCCCGTGGGGGACATACTGCTACAGAGTGATGCCGTTTGGGTTAAAGAATGCTGGAGCTACTTATCAACGGGCTGCGACCACAATATTGCATGACATGATCCACAAAGAGGTTGAGGTGTATGTGGACGACATGATTGTCAAGTCCAAAGAAAGATAGGGCCACTACACCGCCTTGCAAAAGTTCTTTCAAAGGATCAGGGAATTTCGGTTGCGACTGAATCCTCAGAAATGTACGTTTGGTGTTACAGCGGGAAAAATGCTGGGGTTTCTGATTACACAGAGAGGTATCGAAGTCGACCCTTCCAAAATCAAGGCCATCTTAGAAATGCCCCCACCAAGGACTGAAAAGGAGGTGCGAGGCTTTCTGGGTAAAGTGCAATTCATAAGACGGTTTATCTCAAAATTAACCTTGACTTGTGAACCACTTTTTGGTCTCCTGAAGAAAGGCAAGAAATTCCAATGGGACGGCCGATGCCAAGCTGCTTTTGAACAAATCAAGGAATACTTACAGAACCCACCCGTGTTATCACCGCCAGAGCCGGGGAAACCGTTGATATTGTACCTTTCAGTGACTGAGACTACAATGGGCTGTATACTCGCGCAAGAATCAGAGGACAAAGTGGAGAGAGCCATCTACTATCTGAGCAAGAAGATGCTAGAGTATGAGACTCGCTATACACCGTTGGAGAAGGCTTGCTTAGCTTTGGTATGGGCTACCAGGAAGCTGCGGCACTACCTGTTAGCTCACTCCGTAATGTTGGTTTCACGACTCGATCCCATCAAATATCTTTTCGAGAAACCAGCACTTACGGGTAGGCTAGCTCGTTGGTTGCTGTTGCTCTCCGAATTTGATCTGAAATATGTAACACGCAAGTCAGTCAAGGGAAGAGCAGTAGCAGAATTCTTAGCCGACCATCCAGTGGAAGGGGGTGAAGCAGTCGAGTACTTATTCCCAGATGAAGCCATTTTGCACATCGACGATGAAACTTGGACGATGTACTTTGACGGAGCGTCAAATCAATACGGGTATGGGATAGGAGTGTTGCTGATAGCACCCGACAATTCCCGTATCCCTCTAGCCTTCAAACTCCGGTTCAAAGTCTCGAACAACGAAGCAGAATATGAGGCATGCATTGCCGGTCTAGAAGCAGCCCTGGAACTAGGGGCAAGACGGTTGGACGTCATCGGGGACTCGAACCTTGTTGTGTCTCAAGCAAAAGGAGACTGGAAAGTCAAAGAAGAAAAGATGATGATGTATCACCAGACCTTGGATTTGTTAATTCCTCGGTTTGAGAAGCTAAACTTTGCTCATCTACTAAGAGAGAACAACAGGTTCGCAGATTCTTTAGCAACTCTATCTTCCATGATAGACATCCCGTTCGGAGTCCGGATGCGTCCAGTCATCATTGACCAGAAATTTGCGCCAGCCTACGAGTCGATTGCTGCTATAGATGAGGTTCAGGACGAAAACCCCTGGTACCACGACATTTGGAATTTCCTGGAGAAGGAAGCATACCCGCCAGGGGTAAATGCCAAGGATAAAAGGGCAATCAGAAGAATGGCCGTTCAGTTCATCATCTGTGGGGGTAAGCTGTATAAGAGAGGTCATCTGGGAATGCATAAGCTGTGTGTCGATGCCGAAGAATCGAAGCGTCTAATGGAAGCCATCCATGGAGGGGAATGCGGTGCGCACATGAATGGAGTAATGCTAGCACGGAAGATCCTCAGACAGGGTTACTACTGGTCCACCATGGAGGAGGACTGTATCGGTTTTGTTCGGCGATGCCACAAATGTCAAATTCATGCAAATCGCATGAACATTCCGCCGTCGAAGCTGTACAATATGACTTCGCCATGGCCATTTTCAGTCTGGGGAATTGATGTGATCGGGGCTGTCACTCCGAAGGGGTCGAATGGGCATGAGTTCATCCTGGTCGCGATAGATTACTTCACGAAGTGGGTCGAGGCCCAATCTTATGCGGTGTTGAAGGCTTCACATGTAGCGAAGTTCATCCGAAAAAACATCATCTGTCGCTACGGAATCCCAAACGAGATAATTTCAGATAACGGTTCCCACTTCAAGAAGGAAGTGATTGACTTGTTGGAAAAATACAACGTGGCTTTTCATAAGTCATCCACCTATCGGCCGCAAACCAATGGAGCGGTTGAGGCCGCCAACAAGAATATGAAACACATACTGCAGAAGATGGTGGAAACCTACCGGGATTGGCCAGATAAGCTGCCGTTTGCTCTGTGGGGCTACCAGACTTCAATCAGAACTTCTACTGGGGTGACTCCGTATTCATTAGTTTATGGGATGGAGGCCGTTCTACCCATCGAGATTGAGGTTCCATCATTGCGAGTACTGGCTGAGTGTCAAATAGCCGAAGCAGATTGGCAGCAGAGCAGGTTTGAGGAACTCATGCTCTTTGATGAGAGAAGACTGAAAGCACTATACCATGTTCAAGATTATCAACGCAGAATTGCCTGGGCTTTCAACAAGAAAGTGAAGTCCAGGAATTTAAAGGAAGGAGATTTGGTACTCAAGGACAACCGAGCTCCCATCCATGACCCAAGGGGCAAGTTCAGACCCAATTGGACTGGCCCCTACATCATTAAGTCTATCTGGTCAGGACGAGCTGTGGTTCTGATGGATCTAGATGGCTTGGAGTTCTCACAACCGATCAATATGGACAAGTTGAAAAAATATTACCCTTGAGAGGCTCGCTAGGCCGAAAACCCGAAAGGGCGACCTAGGCAAAACTCAGAGCACAAAAAATTTGAAATTATAAAAACTGAGCTCGCAAGGTTGAAAACCCGCAAAGGGCGGCCTTGGCAAAAGTTAGAGCGTAAAAGGAGAGTGAAAATACTCGAGTGAACCTGAGCCTGAACTACGTAAGGCTTGATTCCCATCTTTGGGATACGTAGGCAACTTCATCCTGAAGTTCAGCCATAAACTTTTCCCCGATCAACTTTGTCCATTTGATCATCTCAGTCATCTTTGTCTATCAGCATTCATCGTGATCTCCGGTGCAGTGCTTTCAGACTAGGGGCAACTTTCCGTTGCTGTGCAGTGCTGCGGTACTATTCAGACTAGGGGCAACTTTCCAGTTGCTAGGATCCGGGGTTGTGCATCTCAGTGACAGATCTCAGGCGTGTCCAGTTCTGATCCATATCGAAAATGGTTTTGAAAAGTTTTAATAAAAGTTGACTTTGTTCAAATTAATCTTTTTACAACTAAGACCATTTTTGGACCAAAGCGGAAAATTTTCAGTACCCACAACCTTCAATTTCATTGATTTCAATACAGAGTTCTCCTGCTCTTGCATACAAATTGAAGTTGCTTTTTATTACATTCATAAAGAAAACTTGAAAGTACTAATAAAGCAATAAATCCGGGGCATAGATAAGTCAGGTGTCCCTGCGCCCCCTCCCAGAGCTGGTCGAAGCCTCTGATGCCAAGCTGGGCCCAATCTGTGCCTCTTCATTGAGCCAATCCAAGCACTCATCAGACAAAGTGCAACTGAAAGTGGGAGCGGGGGCCAGGAGCTCTCTAGTCCTCCATGCTGTGGCATACCGGGCAAGCTGTGCGCCTCGAACCGGGAATGTGGCAGGATACTCTATCCCCTCTGGCGGGCAAGTCTGATCATGACCGAACTGGCGCAGGAACCGGAACGGAAAGTAGAACACACAGTGGGTCAGACCAATCAACTGGATCCCGGTCTGTCGGGACATGCTATAGCTCATTGCCGGGAGATTGAGCCAAGGACAGCGCCAAGCAATGCGATCTGCAGACAAATTGCACATCCAGTCAAACCACCATCCCTCATCAAGGGCATCGACTAGGCGTTGTCGAAAGAAGTAGCCGCGAGCTGAGTAGGCTGGGCAAGAGTCCACAACCTGCAATTTATCCATCAACCATACCTGGGGAGGGATGAAAAATGAGAGAATAAAGAATAGAGAGATGTACGATGAGAGAAAAGTAAGGAAAGGGTTTTGTGAGAAAAACCGAGCCTGAGGGCCGAGTGATGTGAGCAATATATACGTGAGATTGGGTGGGAAACATTACCTGCAACAGTAGTGGGCTCCCCGCAAATCTGGTCGTCTCCTGGCGATAGAAAGCATCTAAACCCATCAGCGTCTCGGCCAATGTCATGGCAATGCAGCTCTTTCCTTCCTTCAAGCCTTGAGCAACTTCAATCAGACGAATGCTAGACCCACCGAAGCCCGGGGCAAGCAGAAAGTGAGACAGCATGCACAAGCAAATGGCGTGTTGCCGAAAACCCTGCCAATGATGGTTGCCGCGGTCACCGGCATCAGAAAAGCGATGAATCAAGCCGAGGATGTCCAGTTCCCCGTTGCAGATCAGAGACCGAGCGTCATGCACGGTGAGCCCACACATCCGCCCTAAAGCTTGGGCGTGACCGAAGCGAAACTGAGGCAAGATCTCTTCATGGCGTTCAGATTCCATTAAAACTTGAAAATCTTCGAAAGTTGGACATACCTCTTGCCCGCCGAAGCTAAAGACATGCGTTACTGGGTTCCAAAACCTCGCCGCGGCATGAAGGAAGGGAAGGTGCAGCGGGGTACGGCCCAGCGTGAATAGTGCATTCAAGCCGAAACCCCGGAAGTTCAGCTTTTCCGAGCCATCTAGAGAAGCGATCCAAGCTGTGAGATTTTCGACGAGAAACGCCTCCATTTTGATGCAAAACTGAGATGAATGAATGAACCACGGAGCTAGGACTTTTAAAGAGGATAAGACACTGTTCGGGGGACACGTGTCAAAAATTTGATGGTTGCTGGGCTAAGTGGCCGGCCGGCCACCTTTTCTGGCAGGCCGGCCACCTCTCTCCCCTCAAATGCAAAAAGCTGGCCGGCCAGCTCCCAAAGGTGGCCGGCCATGCTCCAAATGTGCCTTTGGTCCTGTTTTACCCTCTAGAAGGAAGTTCCTAAGCATTTCCATGCATCGGGAGTGTCGAAGGCCTCCATTTCCCTCTGTTTCGGATGCGTTCCGTCACCCAGATCGTCCGAAATGCACTTTGTTTATAGAGTTGTTGTTAAGTCTTGCTTATCGAGTTGTTGTTTTGCTTATCGAGTTGTTGTTTTGTTGTTGATGTCTCGTTATCGAGTTGTAAGTTTTGTCGAGCTGTCGAGTTTCGTGCTTGAGTTGTTACTTTTTGTTTAATCAATTGTGTTGTGTCTTGCCTATTTTGTTGTCAACTTTGTTGTGTTTTGCTTATCGAGTTGTAAACTTGCTAAGGTTTTGTTATTTCTTAGTAAGTTAGGTTGTTTAGTTTGTTGCGTCGGTTCACTACCTGACTTGGCAAATACACAATGCACATTCCCATTTAATCTCATTTTGGTGCAAAATGATGCGATGCGATGCTAAGAACATAAAATACAACACTTTTTGAACAAAAGCTGTTTCATTCCATCATGTTTTACAATAAGGGTACAAGTTTTACAGAAAATAAAACTGCCTAACAATGTGCAATGTGCTACAACTACTAGCAAAAAGGTAAATAAAACAGGGAACAACTGCATCAATGCTCTCAAGAGCAGGAATAAGAGGCCCTCTTCATCCTCTTCTGCGAAGCAGCCTCTGCACCACCACACCATCTGAGTCGGAGCTGTCGCCCTCAGGATCCTCCTCAGCCTCACCTCCACTACCGGAACCAGGATCAGAGCCACCCTCTCTGTCAGCAGATGTCTCTGACTGGGGATCTGCAGCCTCCTCCTTCTCCTCGCTGGGCTCCTTATCTATGATGTGCACCCTGCGTCTGCCTCGTCCGCGAGATGACTCCCCTCTCCCAAACCCCCGAGAAGGCCTAGATGGCCCAGCTCCTCGGGAAGATCCAGATGGCCCGGCCTGGGACTGAGCATACACTGGAGGCATCTGAAAATGAAGAATGCAATTTGAATACATCAGCGCAAGTGTGTATCAGATACAGATGCAAGCAAACTAAACAGAGTGGGTGCATGCAGGTATAGTACATAAATGTAGTGTGTGTCAGATGTGCTCTACACAGGCAACTTATCAATGCAGTAAAATGTTCAAGATCAGCATGTCATCAGAAGTATGATAAATGCCAGAAAACTAAAGGGTACCTGGAAACCCATGATGGACAACTGCGCCTCTCTCCGCAGGACCATGCCCTCAAGCGAGGCTACCATCCCGAGCACCTCATCCATGTACTCCCTGGGTGGCTGCAGAAACAAGCTCAAGTCACCAATGAATAAGCAAACGCCAAAGTATCTGTGTGATAAATGGAAAACAGCGGAACATACCGGTGGTGAGTCAGGGTCACTGACATATCGGTGGCCAGGCATCGGAGGCTCTATCGGAATCGGAATCGGGGAAGTAGTCCCATATTGCCATCCCATCAACTCAGTCGGCATATCTGGCCATCCAGGATGATGATGAGTCGGAGGAATCGGAGGAACCAATCCACCCCCGCCTCTGGATGTGCCAGCCCTGCTGGTGGAAGGGGCACCTGCAGCTCGAGCCCGGCTCGATGAAGGCATACCAGCAGATCTCCTCGTCGGAGTACGGACTCCTGTCAGCGGAGGCATCAAGTAGGTGTGGCGGTAGGTCGCATACTCCCCCTGCTCCAGATGTAGGAAGGCATCGGTACCTGCATAGCATCAACGACCTCCTGGGGAGAGAGCCTATCGCGGTCCGCATATCGTCTGGAGGCGCTGAAGGAATGTCCTGCTCAGGGTAGCCCCATACCTGACGCAAGAAGCGATCTCCCAAAAACCAGGCCCTCCCAACTGGCCCCTCGAACAAGATCCTATACCGAGAGGCCCCCACGCTCCGGCAAAATGGAATCGGAGGTCTCTGCCCAAAGGAGCCCAAGGCTGCCATGTGATCTGCGGATAACCAATGCATAAGCTGATTAGAAATTGTGAATGTGCAAGATAAATCAAAGCCATGAAAACATGGAGAACTGAGAGTTCTGAAATACCTCCGACGACCGCACTGTATCGAAGTATTGTCGCAGGTAGAGGAAAGACTTCCGAGGTCTCGGCCGGTACTGGCCCTCAAATACAAGTGAATACGGTCGTGAGGGGCACCTCCACCTCAAGCTCTGGGGCTAGTATCGGAAGTATGCGTAGACCCATAACTGTGAGAAACAGAGCAATAGCCATCAAAATACAGAATGCTGAGTGCAGAATGTAAGTACAAAGCGCTGAAAGCAAAGTACAAGGTACAGAGTGTAAAGTGCGCCGTGTGTGCAATGTACAAATAATGAGAAGCAAAATGTAAATCAAGAGGGCAGAAAGTACCTCCCAGGCCCTCCAATAGCCGCCAACCATGTTCCCCCGTCCACGGGAGGTCGCACTCATATAGCAGTAGAGGGTAGCCAAGCTGGCGCCGCCCCAATCATATCGGCTAACCTGTGAAAGGTCCACTAGAGCGCTCAGCAGATAAAGCCCGACAGTGTTCCCCCTATCGGCAAACAGAGTGGTGCCGAAGAGGAACATCAGGAATCCACGGGTGTACTGTGCCACCTCCTCAGGAGTCTCAGGCTCCATCTCCGCCCTCCTGAAATGGGAAGAGAACCAGGTGTATCGGACTCTGCCCGAAGATCTGTCAACAGGCGGGCGAGCCCCCAATAAATATATCCAAGCGGCCTCCCACTAGCCCATATCCTCGTCATATGGGATAGCCCAGCCTCCCACATCAAGGCCCGTCAGTATGGCAAAGTCAAATGGGGTCATGGTCATATCCCCGGTGGCAGAAAAATGGAAGGAGTTGGTGGTGTCCCACCATCTCTCTACCAAAGCACCCATCAATGTCCTACTAGCAGGACAACGGGAGATCCCGGTGCAAAAGGGCCCAAACCCCGCCACGTCCACCAAATCCCGGACAGCCTCCGGGAGCTCCGTGTAACATTCTTTCGCGCGCGACGGAGCCATATCCTCGCGCAGTCCGAGCAGTCACCTGCATTTAGGATAAGCAATGTATTCAGTTTCAGAATGAGATGAATAAGCTGCGTGCAAGTAAGATGTATGAGCTGTGTGCAAAATCAAATCAGATACAGAATTTGGGCCGCGTGTTCAGAAAATTCAACAAAGAGCTGTGTGTTCAGAAATTCAAAGTTTGGGCTGCGTGTTCAACCCTCAATCAGTGTGCTGTGTGTTCACCTCAACAATGAGTCGTGTGTTCAGAATTTAAGTGTTTGGGCTGCGTGTTCAACTCTCAATCAATGTGTGCTGCGTGTTCACCTCAACAATGAGAGCCATGTTTTTCAGAATTTAAGTGTTGGGCTGCGTGTTCAACTCTCAATCAGTGTGTGCTGCGTGTTCACCTCAACAATGAGCCGTGTGTTCAGAATTTAAGTGTTTGGGCTGCGTGTTCAACTCTCAATCAGTGTGGGCTGTGTATTCATCTTAAAGTATGCGCTGTGTGTTCATCATCAAGTGTTTGAGCTGTGTGTTCAGATTTCAAAATCAGTGGGCTGTGTGTTCACCTCAAAGTGTGTGCCGTGTGTTCAACGTCAAGTGTTTGAGTTGTGTGTTCAGATTTCAAAATCAGTGGGCTGTGTGTTCATCTCAAGTGTTTGGGCTGTATGTTCAATTCTCAGCAAGTGTGTGCTGTGTGTTCACAACCAATATACGGGCCGTGTGTTCAGAAAATCAGAGTGTTTGAACTGCGCGTTCAAGATGCAAACGAAATACGATGCTATGAACTAAACATTCAAAACAAGCTGTATGCTTGAGTGGGCAGATAAACATAGCGAAAGCGCGAAATACACGGAAAATGCAGAATACATTGCAGAAAATGTAAAAGTAGAGTAAATACCTCTCGTGCCTCATGAGAGAGGTGGGACTCCGGCTCTCGCAAAAGCAGATCCCTAGGGGCTCGATCATCGAAATCAGTAAAATGGTAGAAAACCGCCTGCGGGAGGATGTGCTCCTTGAGGATGATACCTCTCGGGATAAACGGCCGAACTCTCAGGGGCAAAGCCATAAAATTGGGATCATCTCTGGCACCCGGAGGACCTCCACCATGAGGGAAATGACCAGCCATCTTGAAAAATCTGCAAAAAGGAGCAAAAATGAGCGAAATGAGCCAAATTGGAAAAAGTCAACAAAAGTCAACTCTCGGGAAATGAAAAAGTCAACAAAAGTCAACCCCCGAGAAAATCTTCCAAATGTTGAGACAAACTTACCTCAAGTGGTGAAAATGAGAAAAGAAGCTCCGAAATCAAAATTTAATCGGTTCAAAGCGACGAACTGAAAGATTTCGCGAAAACGAAAACATTTGCGTGGGGCATTGGAAAACGCGTATGGAGCACAGATCTGAGAGGAAAAATGCTCTAGGAAGGTAGAGGACTGATTTCGGCCTTGGAGCTATGAGCAAAAAGTGTTTGGCTTTGTATATTTAAAGAAATGAGGATGAAAAGTCAAAACTGCCCCGATCTGGGCAAGGTGGCCGGCCGGCCACCTTTTCTGGCAGGCCGGCCACCCCTCTCCTCTCTCAACTGGCCGGCAGCCTCCCTTTGGACTACATGGCCGGTAGCCTTCCCAACATGGTGTCCAAGCTCTCTGCAAATTTTGGTGATGATTGGACTCCCCGACACCTGAGAAAGTACAAGGAAGTGCACTTTTCGTCGCGAAATCCCTCCGCGGAACTTCAACTTCAACTCCAACTTTCGATGCGTGTCCCAGGTTTACTCATCGAAAGCAAGGTGTATCCTTTTTGAATATGTTGTGACCCTCTCCGGGTGGTAAACCGGAGGTCGCGATTGAGTCACCTCCGTTGAACTTGCATTGCTTTGCTCGTTGTTTCGTTTCAAAATGTGCATTCGAGTTTACACTTGCTTGCATTGTTATGCACATCACTTGCATTCTCATGCGTATATCTTGCATTGTTATGCACGTTTCCTTGATATTGTCATGCCTCCATGCTTAAACTCGCGTTGTCACGCACGTTGCTTCTCGCATTGCGATGCACTCACCCCTCGACATCACGTTTGTCTGCATTCGATATCACGTTGAACATATGTTGTTAAATATATTGTGCTTGTTGAGTTTCTTCCTTTTTCAGGCACGATATTGTATGTACGGCTCATTTGAGGCTGGTGCGACCAGACGAACCGCGCAGGTATCGTATCTTCTCCGTGTGAGACGTGGCGAGAGTTGAACAATTCTTCGCATCCTTAACTGCATGGAATGTAGTTGTTGCTTTGCATCCTTGCTTAAAACTGTTGCATCTATTTTTGAATACTTGCTTCATTACAGCTTGCTGCATTTGCATGATCATTGAGTTACATCCGGCTTTGTGCATATCGCTTTGCATTTTGCCCCTTGCCTACGGGCATGCCTGCGGGCACATTTCTTTTGTTTATCTCGCCTGTTTGTCTAAGTCTTCGGCCTTGTCAAAAATGGGTCGTCTCTGGGCTTTGACATTCACTCCCGTCACTTATGACTTCCGAGTTCTGTCAAAGAGGGGCAACTGTAGACACCCCATTTTTGACCGACCTTAAGACTCAGACGTCACCGATTGAGCGCTTGGTGATATTGCATATCGTGCTCGTTCAGAGGTTTCAGAGTCTCGGCTGCGAGCCTTGCCTCCAAACTTCCGGGCTTTTCTGTGCTTTGCCTCGGTTTGTGAACCAGGCTCTGTTTTCTCTGTTTTCTCTTCCTGAAGGGAGGGAGAGGTCTTGTAGACCATCTCTCAGTGGCCGTAGGCTACATTTCGTGGTCGTAGGACATTTTTTTTCCCGTTTGGAGCCTGGTTCCCAGTTTTTCGGAGCCGTCGGCCGTGTGCCTCGGTTCGGGACCGCCTAACCACCTCCGTTTGCTCCGGTTTTTGGCACACATCTTATTTCCTCCCTTTTGAGGGACACTGTGGCTCGAGAGACCAACTTCGTGGTCAGACGCCACCTCCGGTGCTTAATAGTCAGTTTTCGGGGCCTCGCGCCGCGTGTTTCGGCCCCCGAACCTTCGTTTTGCATCCGTTTTGTTTCATTTTTGGTGGAGACCTCATTTTCATTGATAGGAAGCTTGTAGAAGGGTGGGAGGCCAGCAATTGTTCCGAAAAGCCAGCTTTATTCCTTCGTCGCTCTCCGTCGCCCGTTTTCCTCGCTAGAAAGCTGGTGTTGACCATTCCCGGGCCACTTTCTTTGGCCCTCAACCACATATTTGTGTTGTACACACCTGGGAGGCCACCAATATGACATGGCCGGCCAGCAATTGTTCCTGACCCTTTTGAACCCCTCTAGAAAGTTGGTTTTTCTCTCTCCTGGTTCACATTTTCAGGGTTTTGACCACATAGCTGTGTTGTGCACACATGGGAGGCCACCAATATGGGTGGCCTGCTAGCTTTTCTTGACTTGAACCTTTTGACCCTGGCCGGCCGGCCACCTGAACCCTCTGAACCTGGCCGGCCATGACCCTCTCACCTGGTTCCTTACAGATGTACCCTCTGTTTCCCCCAGATCCTGTATCCGAGGGGGGTCTTTTGGGGGGAAATTTGAATTTGATTTTCCCCCCCTTTTCCTCCACTCCTCCCTCTATAAAACCAACCCCCCAGCTCATTTTGAAGGGTTACAAAATTGGTTTTAGAGCCTTGCTTACAATCTCTCCCTCTCCCTCTCTTCCAAGCCTCAAAACCCTAAAAGTCTTGCACCATTTATACTACAAGCCATAGCACAAACCTCCACACTCCATTCCAGCACTTAAGGCTGTTTTTAGAGGTTAGGAGCACCATTTCTTGGTCCAAAAGCTGCTGTGTTGCTGCTCTACAAGGGTGAGTCTTCTTCCCCCCTTTTCTAGTCTTTTTTTGGTTCATTTATAAGCCATACTTGCAAGCATTTTTGGGCTCCGACCCAAACTGTAAATAGTCATATTTTGAGCCATCTCCATGTTTGATCAAGGGTCTTTCTCTGTTTGAGGTCTCCTCCTCACCTTTGTGTTTAAACTCTCTTTTAGGCCTATTTTTGCATGATATTTTAGGCTTATTTTGAGCTGTTTTGGACTTGGTCATAAACTGTGAAATGTCTTTTTTGAGCCCCTCTTCAACTTTGTTGAAGGGCTCTCCTCTGTTTGAGGTCAGCTGCTACCACTTGCCTCTTTATCCCTCTTTTAGGCCTTTTTCTTGCATGTTGATTTAGCCTCACTTTTGTTCATTTTCGAGACTTGATGTAAACTGTAAAGTGCTTGTTTTGAGCCCCTTTCAACTTTTTGAAGGGCTCTTTGCCATTTGGGCCAGCTCTGTCCCTTGTCTCTATTCTCTCTTTTAGGGCCATTTTTGCATGATAGATTAGCCCTATTTATGTTCATTTTTGAGACTTGTTATAAACTGGAAAAAGGCTTTTTTTGACATCATCTTCATGTTTTATTAAGGGTATTTTCTTATTTGAGGTCACATGCTTCCTTGTATGCTTGATTCCCTCTTATTTTGAGCCTTACACCCTAGCCCTTGTTGCATGCCTTGTTTGACCTTCTAGCCACTGGAATCCAGTGGATTTCCAGTGGCTTTGATGCTGTTTTGAGCCTCCAAATCAGAGGGGGGTGACCCCCTCTCACCTTGACTTGTTTGGTGGTCATTTTGGCCTTCAAAGAGACCCTATCTTGCATGCTTTAAAGTCACATTTCAGGTCAATTTGGTGAGTTTTGGGACTACCATATTTGATTTCAGAGTTTTTTTGGTCATGCTTCATGTCTATCTTGTATGTGCCTAATAACTCCTTGTATGCCCTCCAAAGGAGCCCCTCATTTGTGCATGTGTTGGCTGCCTTTCCATGTGTATTTGGGCATATTTTGGCATGTTTAGTTCACTGATTTTTTTCTGGTTTGGTGAGTGCTCACTTGCTTCATATACGTGCCATGTAATCCATGTTTGATAGTCAAAATTGCATGCTATTTTAGGCCATCTTGCTAGCACTTTTGCCATGCTTTGAACTAGAAAGTTCATGTTTTGGGACTGCCTTGACTCTGTCTTCATGCTTCATGATCAAATAATGCATGCTTTGTATAGCTATAGGTCATTGTGTATGCCTAGTTTTGAGTTTCGGGGTTCATCTCATGCATCGGGTGCCATATTGCCATGTTTCGGGGCTGTTTAGCATCATATTTTAGTGCTGAAATTTGCATGTTTGTATGCCATATTCCATGCCTTGGTAAAGTGGCATTCGTGCCTTAGGGTCAGCCCTCGGTTTGCGTGCATGTGTGCACGCATCTCGAGTGTCTCATTTTCATCTTATGGCCACTGATGTGGGTGCGGCTGAGGTCCACTCATGTTGGTGTAAGTCCATCATGCATTGCGTATGCCATTTCAATTCATAGCATTGCGTATGCTAGGTTGTATGTTAGAGCATCGTGTATGCCGTGTTACATCATGCATTGTGTATGCCATTTCATAGCATTGTGTATGCTAGGTTGTATATTAGTTGCATTCATGCATGCCATGCATATTGCATTGTGTTTGGGATAGGAGTTAGCCCGAGCACGGGAAACGAGGGACGTTTCGTACTTCGAGTGACGAAATGTGTGTCAATTCCCAGTCACCGACACTCCGGATTATCCATGATGGAGTCTCGGTCTTGTTGTGTTTATGTGTGCATTCATTTCATATTAAGTCATGCAATTCGACTCCTTGGCGATCATGCATCGATATGCGTGATTGGTGGCACGAGGATTGAGGACTACACTCCCTGAAGAGTAGTCAAGCATACATATGTGAAAATACATTGCCATGCCCCTTTCCTGCTCTCTGTTGCAGCAAATCAGAAACCGGCAATCTCCTGGGACTTCGCGTAATATTCCGGACTCAATTGTAAACAGAGGCTAATCGGGGCATTACGATGGATTTCTGCGCCAAGCAACCCGAACATGCATCATTCATCATCTGGAGCAGAGTCGAGGCAGTCCCTAGCTTGCATGCTAATTTACTGCTTTCCTAGATTAATTTGTTAATTAATTAGGATTTTTGTATTTATTCGGACTGTATTA
Organism: Camellia japonica; assembly: GCA_030407325.1. Taxonomy (NCBI): domain Eukaryota; kingdom Viridiplantae; phylum Streptophyta; class Magnoliopsida; order Ericales; family Theaceae; genus Camellia; species Camellia japonica. Next base: position 88,542,132 of record JAPPVO010000016.1, on the reverse strand, counting down.
TTCATTTGGGACTGTATATTATTTATTCGGACCCTCCGAGCGAGGGCACAATTGTAATAAGTGTGCGTGCGTATGATGTATGTCTTCTAACCCCACGTCTTTCTCTCCCTTTTATTTACCAGCTTATGATGGTTAGATTAGGGCATGTTTCAATTAGCATACAGTATGATAGCATGTTTGCATTCATTCATCTGTTTTGCATGCATCGGGCTCGGCGCATCATACTAACTGCATTTGTATTTCAATTCTAAGTTGAATACATGTTAGCTGTAGCATTCCATATGCCATGTTTAGAATAGCCGAGCCTGCTATAGTTGCATTTTTGCGTGTGTTGCATTAGGCATTTATGTATAGTTAGGATCATGCATGGATTTCTAATGTAGTTTCTGTTTTGGCTTGGAGTACTCGGTAAGTTTTTACGCTTTAGCATCCTTGCATGAGTGTAAGTGACTGCCATGATAGCATGCTTACCATGAGGCTATTTGCTTATGTGATATACCTACTTGAATGCCTGTGGGTGAAGGTTGGGTTATTTGGAGTGGAACAATGCATTGACTGTAAGTTTTAAGCCCACTAGATAGTGGCAAAACCATCTTTTCTAAGCCCACTTGAGGGTGGCAAAATCTGTATTTTAAGCCTACTTGCGAGTAGCAAACCATCTTTCAAAAACAAACATGAAATGTTTTGTTCCAATTTAGGCGATCCAGTCTATACTTGTATGCTGTGCGCATCACATAGTAAATCTAGGCCAATAACCGGAATAAGAACGCACAATGTTTTCAAAACTAGATATCATGGTTAGTAGAGGCCGATCTTTGATCGGGCGAGCGGGGGTGCTCACGAAGTGACCTTCCCCAATCGTACCCAAGTTCCCGAGCCGAGGCAACTTTGGTGATGACGGACACGTGGCCTTAGGCAAATGAGTCAGGGTTTCCTAAATTTCCCCAAAAAATAAAATATTTAGGTGGCGACTCTGTATCTGGCAAAGCAGTCCATGTTTGGCATTTCTTTCAAAAAAATCTGTTTTCTCAAAACGATTTGCCGGATTTGGACTCTTTGGTTCAGATTGAGAACCGTGACATTTGAGTCCTGAACTGTAGTGAGCCCAAAATGAATGGAACGGGGGACTCATCCCTCCCGGGGCGTTCGGGGACGTCTATAGATACGAATAGACGTGTGATTCACAACAGGTGAGAATACCTCATTGTAGTCTATTCCTTCCTTTTGGACATAGCCTTTAGCTACCAATCTAGTTTTGAATCTAATGTTGTCTTTGTCTGGGATGCCTTCCTTCTTGGTGTAAACCCACTTACACCCAATTTCTTTTTTGCCCTTTGGAAGTTGCACCAACTTCCAAGTCTAGTTCTTATGGAGTGACCCGATCTCTTCATCCATAGCCTCCTTCTACTTGACACTTTTTGCATTCTGCATGACTTCTTTGAAAGTGTAAGGAACATTGTCTTCAATGATTGGAAGTGCATTGGCCACCATATCGGTCATCCAACCAGGTTGCTTAATAACCCTTTTTCCTTTTCTGATTGCAATGGGTTATGACTGTTGTGGGGCCTCTAGATCTTCATTTTCATTTGAACTCTTTTCAGGATCTTCTTCAGAGCTATCAATTGAAACTTTTCAAGATGGTTGACTGTCTGAATAGTCTTTCTTGGAGTCTCAAACTCCACCTGCACTGACTTCTTCAATGCTTCCTTATTCTCTTGAGGATTTGGCTACTCCAGCATTGTAGACTCATCAAAGGTAACATCTCTTGTAATGACAACTTTTTTTGATTTAGGGCACCAGAGTTTGTATCCCTTGACACCATCACTAAAGCCAAAGAAGACATCTTTCTTGGCTCTAGGTTCCAACTTAGATTCTGTAACATGAAAATAGGTTGGACATCTGAAGATACGTAGCTGATCATAATCAGTAGCTCCTGACCATACCTCCATGGAAGTCTTGCCATTTAGTGCTACAGCAGATAGTCTGTTGACAAGATGACGAGCATAGTTCAATGCCTCGCTCCAAAATGCCTTGCTCAATCCTGAATGTGACAGCATACACTGGACTTTTTCCACCAAAGTACGATTCATGCGTTTTGCAACTCCATTTTGCTGTGGCATTCCACTAACTATGAAATGTCTTACTATCCCTTCATTCTGGCAAACCTCAAAGAAGGGATCTGATGTGTATTCGCCGCCATTGTCACATCTAAGTTTCTTGGTCTTCCTGTTTGTTTGGGTCTCAATCATTTTTTTCCACGTAAGAAAGATGTCTAATACTTCATCTTTATGCTTCATTGTGTAAACCCATACTCTTCTTGAGAAATCACCAATAAACGATACAAAGTAGCGTTTACCTCCCAAAGAAGCATTTTTGGAAGGTCCCCAAACATCTGTGTGAACATTGTCCAGAATTCCTTTGGTACGATGAATGGCAATACCAAACTTGATTCTTGTTTGCTTGCCTAGTACACAATGCTCGCAGAACTCAAGCTTCCCTGTTTTGGCACCTTTCAATAGGCCTTGCTTTACCAACCCTTGTAAAGCCTTCTCACCGACATGCCCTAGGCGCATGTGCCAAAGTCTGGAAGTGTCTGATACATCATCCTCTGAGCCAGTGGAGATAGCCACTCTCCCTGTGATTGTAGAGTCGTCTAGGAAATATAAATTTCCCTTTCGAATACCCTTCATTGCAACAAATGCTCCTCGTACCACTTTGAGAACTCTACATTCAACAGTTACTCTATAACCTTTGGAGTCTAAAACTCCCACTGAGATGAGATTCTTTGTCAAATCAGGTACATACCGAACATCTTCAAGAATTCTGACTATTCCATCATGCATCTTCAACCGAATTATTCCAATCCCCTTTGTTCGGCAAGCTTGGTTGTTGCCCATTAACACAACTCCTCCATCGAGCTCTCGTAAGCTCGAGAACCACTACTTGTTAGGACACATATGGTAGGAACATCCGGAATCTAGAATCCATTCATTAGAATGGCCAAGTGATGAAACTATGAAGGTTGATCCTTCACCATTATCTCCATCTCGTGCAACTTTCACCTTTTCCTCTTTCTTGTCTTTATTGGGACAATCTTTTTCCAAATGCCCCTTCTGGCGACAAGCAGCACACTCGTCTTTTGCAAGATGTCTTATATCTGATGATCTCCCTCTGGATTTTGAGTGAGACTTTTCTCGCCCTGTATATCTTCTGTTATTCATCCTACCTTTGACTGTCAATGTCTTTGATGCTGAGTCCCTGTTTGCAGACTTATCTTTCCTTTTGAACTCATTATTTACCAAGGCGTTTGAAACATCAACATACTTGATCTTTTCTTTACCATACAGTAAAGTGGTGGTGAGATGGTCATATGTGTCAGGCAAGTAATTTAACAATAACAGTGCTTTATCTTCATCATCGATTTGAACATCCAGGTTTTTCAAATTGACAAGAATTTTGTTGAAATTGTTCAGGTGTTCGTTCATCGAAATTCCTTTCTTGTAGGCGAAACGAAACAATCTCGTCTTCAAGTAGAGTCGGTTCTCAATGCTCTTTGTCATGAACTAGTCTTCCAGCGCCTTCCAAAGCTCCTTCGCAGTATCATATTCTGTGAATGTGTACTTTTCTTCTTTTGCAAGGCAAAGTTGGATGGAACTACATGCCAGGAGATTAAGGTGGTGTTTGAAAGAGTTTTGGAATTATGATTTGAGAATAGAGTTGTATTTTGAGTTTTGGAATTATGATTTGAGCGTGGAAAATTTGTTTGGTTAGGAGTTTTGAAAAGAGTTTTAAAAAAAGTTTTGAATTAAGGTTGGAATTTTTGATATGACATATGATATTTGATACAAAAACTTACAACTCATAACCAAACACACAACTCAAAATTCTATTCAAAGCTCATAAAAAATTTTGATTTTTTTATTTCAAATATAAAAAAAAACAGGTGCCAATTGTGAAAAAAAAAAAAAAGTTAGCACTGTTCCAGTCAACCGGTTGGACGCCCAGGGAGGACGACTGGTTAGCCCAAATTTTCCTACCTTGGAAAGAGTTTTCAAAAGTGGGTGTGGAATTAATTTTTGAAAACTCTAAACAAACAAGACACTCAAAACAAGAGGCGGAAATATGTTTGGAGAAGCTAACCAAACACAGCCTAACTTTCTCCCATTCTATGTCATCCAAGTCATTTGACTTGTCTCCAAGAGTGAAATGCAGGTTCATTTGGATAAGTATATTTTTAACTTCACATCTCCATATGCCGAAGTTACTTTTACCATCAAAGTTCTCTACCTCAAACTTAGCGTGGGACACGGAGGTCCAATGCCCAGAGCTGCTTGCAGCTACGGGGCTGCTTGTAGACTCAACTAATCTCCACTCTGTAGATTCTGCCATTGAGATTTCTCAAAAAAAATCCCCACCACAAACAATAACGGATGCTTGAAATGCCGGGATCACGATAAATTCTAAGCTTTCGAAACTTCACTAAAAATTCGAGTCTGAATCTCAAAAACAAAATCTGCATTTGCATCCGGAACTGTTAATTTGGCTAGGAAAGCACTTTCTCCACCTCTCCAAGGACCTCAATGAAATGTCTCCAAATCTAGGAGCCAAATTACAATTTCCCAAAACTCCAGGGACCTAACTGCAATTTATTAAAGTTTCAAGAGCTAAATTGCAATTTTAGCAAGATTAGGGGCTAAAAGGCAATTTTCCAAACTTTCAGGCCTCTCTGCAATTTTAAAAATTTCAGTTGACTGGGATGATGACTTGGCAAATGTGCTGACGTGGCGGTTGAGCTGTTGCTGGTGTGGCTTCACACGTGGCAATACGTGGCGCGAATATGGCAGTGACGTGGTGATGGAATGGCAATGACTTGGTAGCTTCCAAAAAATAATTTGAAAATTTGTTTGTGAAGGGTTTTGAAACCTTGACCTCACGGTTTGGAACCAAGGCTATAACCACTCTGCCAAGTGTGGACTTGTGTTCTATTCTTGCACAAGTGAATACTGCAAGACTTCAGGTTTGGTGATGCATTGTTCTGTTCAACGTCTACGTCTTCGTCAGACTTATCTTTCTAGCGACTCTTCGGCAAACTTCGACAGAACGTGTGAGGAGTCCACTTGGGTTAGTCTTTCTGGGTCTGGACTCATCTCGTCGAGGCGTACATTCTGGTATCTTGAAAATGTGATTTCGACAACTTCGAAATTTTCAGTTTATAGAAAACATAGTTGCAGATGCTCTGTTTTGGCACAACTATACTCTGATACCAATTTGTTGTGCCTAGGAGGCAGAAAATAAACACACACAAGCATGAACACACAAAGATTTACGTGCTTCGGCAAATCGCCTACGTCCACGGGCAGCGGATTTCACTATATAGAGAGAAATACAAAAATTTCAACAATGGAGGAGCAGGAGACAATACTCTCACTCTACTCACACTTAGTTGCTTACACTCTGCTTACATTCTCTTCTGATTGCCACACCAAACCCCTCCCATTCACTAACCATTCATAGATATAATGAGAGAGCCAAAGTCTTCAACAAGCCACCGATAACATTTATGGCAGCCACCAACATGATCTAAAGATCAGCCACCCTACCATGGAGTAGCTTGGTTGAATCGTTAATCCAAATCTTCAGCTTCTACATTTGTGTTCAATCAGCAGCCATTGTTGACAAAGAAAATTAGAGCCAATCTTCAATTGGTAGATTATAAGATAAAGATAAAGAGGTATTATGCAATATTAGCTAATACTGGTTTTGGTTGTTGATCCTTTTGCATCAGCATAGAATACAAATTTTGATCTCTTAAGCACAATTGAAAATTGTAAATGTGACACACTGTGTACTTAAAATCTACCCATTACCATACATATGATTCCCTTTTTTTAAAATCAATATTCATTTCTGTGACATGAAAAGAAAGGCACCTCAAAAATAAAAATAAAAATAAATAAATAAGTAATAAAAACCCAGTAAAAAGCGAAAACAAGCATACCAGCAATGTCCCCTCCTCAAGGCTATGAATACAGGGTGTTACATTTTGTGCAAAAACAAGCATACCAGCAAGGAAGTATGGAATCAACACTTTATGCATCTGCATGGACAATTTTAATCAAGGAAAACAAGAAAATGTTACATTTTTATATTTTTCAGATAATATGAAAAGCATAACACATCTATAGAGTGTTTGCATTCCATTAAACACATCTATTGATAATCAGGGATAAATGTGCGGTAAGTGGCCATCCTATTTAAGCGGCATGTATCAGAGCTACAAGAAATGATAGTGTCTATAATTCTCATTAGAGCATAATACACTACAACAAAAGTTGCCTATAACCACGTTTGTTAGACAACGTTTTTTTGAAAAACGCTGTGGAATAAAGTGAAATTACACGTTATCCTTTCTTATAAACACGTGTTCCATTTATAACAATGCTCCGTCTCCCCTAGTATTTATTTCTCTTATCGTTTTCTCTCACTGTGCTAGATCTAGGGTTTCTGTGTCTCTCTTCAGTCTCCTTGAGAGATTCACCAGGTTCGATTTCGATTACTTGTTCAGATCTAATTCTAAATCCATCGATTCTTGAATCGATTTGGTCGAAATTTCTTGACGGTTTTTGTTTTTCTTGATTCTGATTCTGATAATTTTGCAGAGGAAGATAGACCAGTTGAGTGAAGAAGGATCGAGATCATCGGGATCAAGGGGAACCGAGACCGAGATTGGTCGAGTCGGAGCAAGAGGAGGAGAGGAGATAGGTTGATTCACGGGAGTAATAGAGAAGATGGTGGTGAGGACAGTTCAGAGGAGAGCGTGAATGATGACGATGACGATGACGATGACGATGACGATGGAGTCACCGCCACAGCTGGCGGTGGTGGTGCGGAGAGGATGTTGCCGCCTAATTCAACGACGTCAATGTCGTCTTCATTGCCGAACCACCACCATCAGCACCGGAAGAGCTTTCCTCTGCAACTACAAAATCGTCGATGTCGTCTTCAAGGTATCTCTTCAATTAATGGTCAATGTGTAAATTTGAAACTTGGCCATCCTCATTTCATGTCTTTTGCTTGTTTCTGCTATAAATTTGAGATCGTTACAAGCTTTTGAGGCATAATTTGCAGAAGAAGAGCATGGAATCTATGTTAGTTAGGGGAAGTTTTTATGTGTATCAGATCTCTTTTAACCTCCCATCTGTAGCTTTATTCCTTGAAAACCCATGTTTATTGTTTTGGATGATTCTTTTAACTTCCCATCAGGCCGCCTTTAAAGTAGTTGATTTGGTGATTTTAACCTTCTTCTTTTTTTTCTTTTTTTATTTATTTAAAGGTTTGATTTTTTATGGTACTTGATTATCGATGTTGATGTTTTTTTTTATATATCAAATTATGTATATGGTTCATAGGATGATTATGCGGCAGATGATGAGGAATACGAGGAGAAGTTGAAGAAAGAGAGTTTGGCATTTTTCCTTTTAGCTACGTGAGTTTTTAATTCCTACCTGCCTCGTTAATCACATACAGACATGATGTATATATTTATATCTGATTGTTTGTAACTTTGTGCGTAGGTGTAGCTATGTATTAAATTTATTTTCTTGTGTGTTTGTGCTGTAGATATGGAGATGGCGAGCCAACGGACAATGCTGCAAGGTTCTATAAATGGTTTACAGAGGTAAATTTGAATAATTTCAGTGTATATTGATATTATGGTTCTTTGAGAAAGTAGATTGGGGGGGGTTCATTGTTTGTTATATATGATTTTTCATAGGGTAAAGAGAGAGGGGAATGACTTCAGAATCTTACTTATGGAGTGTTGGGCCTTGGCAACAGACAGTATGAGTACTTTAATAAGGTCTTAATTAAATTTCATCTTATCTTTTTATCAACTTAATGTATATCTATGTGTACATGTAGATGTTGCTAATTGGCTAAAAAGTTTGAATTTGTATGTTGTTGGGAAACAACTAGCAAAGGGGGTGGATAAGCACCTTGCTGAGCAGGGTATGTTTACGCTCTTCTAGTGACCTTTTTTGTCAATTAATGAAAACACTTGTTGTAATGCTTATTAGTTTGTGATGTGTACTTATTGTGCACTTGTTACCTTGAGTTGGTGTTTAATAAATGCGTGCACTTATTGTAATGCTTATTAAGTGTTTAACATGTTTAATAAACCCTTGAGTTGTTGATTTTCCCTTTTGTCCGTTACTTTCAGCAACAGGTAGGTTGGTTTGATGGCAATGGAGCCCGAATTTGGAATTTCTACTCCGCGAAACCCTTCTCAGGTTTGATTGAGCCTCTCTTTCTGAATTATTATTATTATTATTATTATTATTATTATTATTATTATTATTATTATTATTATTATTATTATTATTATTATTATTATTATTATTATTTCTCTGCATTCTATAGTTTGATTTGTTTTCTTTAATTCTTTATTACCTTCTACTGCTTGTATTTGATTTATGCTTAGGATAAAAAAGTTTTGTTTTAAACATTGTCAATTCTAAACTTTGACATGTGCAGGGTATAAATTCAATAAGGGAATCTGCACAAGTCTAGTTTTGTTGTCACTACTAGTTTTGAAAAGGATTACTTCTGGTAATTTGACTTTCTAAATCAGCAACTAATATCTGCAGGGGTGGTGGTGGTGACTTGTGCACTCATTGTTTCAGTGCCTGGGAAAAAAAGAAAGACAAAACTAGAAACGGAGTTCAGCAAAAGGAAGTCTTGTTCGATATGGATTTTTAACATCAGCTAGTCCAGGTAATGAATTTTTTTAGAACTCAACAAGTTTTAGAACTCAAATTTTTTAAATTTTTAAAAAATTTTCAGACCTGTTTGAGATCTATATATATAAGTGTGAGTGAGTGAGTGTGTTTTCTCTGAAAGTTTTAAGTTGTATTATTGGTCTATCATAAGTTGGGTCACCATACAAGAACAAAAAGGTTCTCATCCAATTCCCATTTGTAGCATTGCTCTATTTTTGTTGATGTGCAGAGCATTATGAAACTCTGCTTACATAGTGTTGGGTCACCATACTGTTTTTGTATTATTGGACTATCCTTTTCTCTTTTTTCTTTTTTCTTTTTTTTGTCTCTTTTTGTAGCTTTTAATTTTTGGTGCTGGCAAAATAAGACACTCATAGTCACTAGCACAACTTCATATAATTGGATTAGAATTATATGACATAATTGCTTCTTTTTATTTTTTTTTTATATCATAATAATGTGCTTGGCTTTAGAAGCTTAGGTTGCTGTTAGGGAGAAGAGCTGTATTAAGATGTTACACCAACAACTCAGTTCCTACCCTTTTAGCAGTAAGTTTGCATTTGTGAGAGGCTGGTGGCCACCTTCTTTGGTTTGAAGCTTTCCATTGTTTTTGTCAAATATTATCATTGTATGTGGTTAGTAGTTTCTTTTTGGGTGAATATGTCGTTAGTAGTTGCTGATTGAATAGAACTGAAAGTGCAGGACATATGCGGAAATGATGTACCTCTGAGCAATTACAATGAGAGGTTGTTCTGATTGTGAATGTTGCTTCAAAATGGCAAGTGACTTTATATGTCCTAGTTAGTCAAATCTATCATATTTACATGGTTAATTTGCCTCTTCTTCTTGTTCTTCTTCTTCTTCTTCTTCTTCTTCTTCTTCTTCTTCTCTCTTTTCTTTTGATAATCATTCATACTTGAAAATTTCTTTTTTTTGTTTTTGTATTTGTCCTTGCTGTTAATTACTTTATTGATCTTTGGGCCATATTCTTCTTCTTTTATTTCCCTAGGAATATTCAGAGCTCTTTGGATTTATTCATAATGCTACTTCTTTCTTGAAACCTACTTCGCTGCTTGGCATATGACTTCTTGTTTATTGTTTGTTTGAGTTTACAAAGATAATATAGACTACAAAGTTCTTTTAATCATATTCAAGTTGTTCAATTCAAACTAATATAAACTTTTCTCACCTTTTTTGGCTCCCTTTTGCAGTGGCTTAGCACAATCAAACTACAAAGAATTGAACATTTTATATGAAAAATATAAAGATCAAGGTCTGTTAGTTATTCAACTCCAGTTATTTGTATGTTTCCTTTCTATAATTTCAAAGAGTTTGAGGGGTCTTAATCTTAAGAATCAACTAATGCAATGGAATGGGCCAAATGAGGGGTTTTGGTTTTCCTTATTTGTTTTGAATTGTTGTGTTTTTTCAGTGCCACTGTTTTGTCAAAGCTGGATACTCACGATCATGTCATTGGCAAGATGGAACCAAATTATTGATGCTTGGATTGATGGGGTTGGATGATGGTTTTATAAAGATGTACTCTGATGATATTTTTTGTATGAATGATTGAGATAATTTTTATGCACTATTTGTCCATCTCCATATAATGTTTTATGGATGTGTTGATTACAATATATTGAATATGTAAAAATTGTGATTCTGTGTCATGCTATATTTCAAGTTGCGTTCTTAGTTAGATTCTTTGACCCTGTGGTGTGTTATGCAGAATCAGTCCTACACGCACCAAAATAAATAAATAAATAAATAAAATGTGGCGTTTTTTTAAAAAACGCCATTAAATGACGTCATCATGATGTCAAATGTTAGTCATGACGGAATTGTAAGCGGCTGTCAAAGTTTTTGTGGCGTTTTCAAAAATGCCGCCTAATGTTTTTAGCGACGTTTTTCAAACGTTGTAAAGCTATTGCAACGGCTGTATCAGCGACGAAAATATTAAACGTTGCTATAATCTTTTATGGCGTTTTTCAGCCTTTTAGCGGCGTTTTTAAAACGCTGTTAAAACTCAAAATTCCTGTAGTGATACATGTCTCTGGTTCTTTCCTAGATAATATAAGATTACACAAGCTAAAATAACAAATATAAGAAAAGGCAAAAATCTGGATATTCATTAATGCTCAAAGAAAAAAAAATTATAATGGCTAAAAAATATTAAAAAAAAAAAACACAAAACTAACCTCCCCTATGACCTCAAGATCTGGTGAAAAAAATTGGGGAACATCAAGGGAACAAATGTTTCAATAAAACCTAATATCAATAAGCTAAGTGCTCCAATGATCACTTGCATATGAAAATCATGTAGAGCCAGATGTCGGTCATAGGAATTTAGGAATAGTAATCATGCACTACACTCCAACTTTATCCATGAAACATGAAATAATTCCATAAAACCCATAAAAAAAGAACGTAAGTTTAACTAACCTCTGCCAGACTTCGATTAACTCCATACATCAACTCAGGCATAAATGACTGAGCAGTTTGTGAGAGAGGCCCACCAAACACGGTACACATGCCGTAAAGTTGCATCATGACCTAGAATGACAATTTGGCAGTATAAATGTCCATCAGTTTCTTACAGACAAGAATTTAATGCAGATAAAGAAAGAAAATAAAGGGGATTTTAAAGTATGTGATACAAACCTGATGAGCAGCAACAGTGTGCGTGCCCATTGATGTAGCAAAATATACAATGAGAGAGTAAAATGCAACCTAAACATCGAACAAGTTAGATGGTTGTATAATCATATGTGCGTGGATATAGTTAGAAAATCAAGATGTCACAAGCCTTTGACATTATTGTCACAAACACTGGAGCAGCAATCATAAATATTTGTACCCAAAAAAATTGCACTTTAGTCTCAATTTCATTACTATATATATATATATATATAATTACACTTCATTATAATAATATTTTTCCACAAATATCTACAATATTTTAAGGTGTATTTGTACCCAAAAAAAAAAAAAAGTGAAAAACCCTCAAACTCCCTTGCACATGGCTAGCCACCCCTTGGAGGATTCTTGTGGTGTACTTTGAAAGCATGATTCAAGAATTTAAGGAAGAATTTGTGATTTGCACCCAAAATCATGGAGACTTGTCTTGTACTAGCTATCAAACCAAACTACAACTAAATCATGATTTAAACCACACTTAAACCTCTTAATCAACCACCATTTCATTAACTTTCAACAAAATACAAATTATTTCCATTCAATTCCAAACAAGGGCACTTTAGACCTTTCATCACTTTTTTTCCTATAAATAGAACCACCCCTGCATATTTTGCACAATCAAACACACACCAACACACACACGGCTGAGGAAGAGAGAGGAGAGCAAGTTGTGAGCTTGGGAGGAAGGAGGAAGAAAAAAAAAAAGCGAGCGAGAGACAGAGAGAGCTTTGTCCAATCTTAGCAACCTAGCAACAAGTAAGCCACAAGCCACTCTATTCATTTCTTTTCTCTTCTAAATACATGATATTATGTGTTCAAAATGTAGATTTCATATTCTTATATATCGTTCTCATGTGTTCATTACAATGTGATTGAGTATTGATGAGTACCTTGCTTGTGTTCAAATTGTGTTGAAGTAATTTATCAAGTTCTAACCTATTTAGTGTATCATATAAAAGACACTTCTTCAAGCCAAAAATATGAGTTATTAATACATTATTTGGCATGTTTTTATCATATGAGAAGTGTCGAATTACACATGGTTGACTCTTTTTCTTATAACACTTTTATTTTAAGTTTTGAGCACTATAAGACGGTATTTTCAACCAACTTTCAAAAATTCTAGAACAATGTAGAAAAATTTCCTTGGGGCTCATTTTTGAATCAAATAATTCCTTAAAGTGTTAAATTTCAAGTAAAATTGGTTTCAATAGAAATGAATGAGTTGATTGAGAGAAAAACTGATTTTCGTAACTGCTGACGAATCTAGACAGACCTGGAGTATTTCATTAATAACTAAAAATATAGAAAGGCTATCCCACTTCCATAAATTGATTTTGAAACTAGACAAAATTCTCTTCAGACCCTCACAAGGCCAAGTTTTAAGAGCCATTAGCAGTACTACTTTGATAGTTATCTTTAAAGTGATTTGAATCTGCAAATTTGTTACTTTTAATAGTTTCATACTCTTAGTTGATTCGATAAGCCTCCTATTGTTTAATCAAGCTTTAGTATACCATCTATGTATGTTTGTAGCTGTATTTCCTTGAATTTATGTCTTGAAATGTTTATACTTGTGTAGTATTTGTTATTTCAATAGCTTGTTCTACCCAAACATAACATACTTAACTCAACGGAAATCTAAAAAGGGGTGGTGTTGGGATTTCGATCACTAAAGTAAATTTTATGAGATAATGACATGCTAATTTCAAGTATTGATTGGTGGGATGTGTTCCCTATTCGAGAATTAAGTATTGCACAAGTGATTCATTTTGAAACCCTTGAATGGATTGATTATATTTGGACCCTAGGTGGTTTTTGATATTGGTGTTATAAGGTTAGAAAGGTTTTGGGTGTTGACCCATGTTTTACCGTCTCTTTTGAGGTCCACGGTTGACGTTACACAGTAAATAACCGTTGTAGGCATTTGAGGTAAGGTCTGCAAAACAGCACAAGAGGGAGTATCGAATAATCCAAGTCCAGTTTTTGTGGTTGAGAGGATGAAATCTCTTTGGGGGATTTCTAGTTTACTAACACTTAAAGTTGTAACCTTTTTATCTCTTGATTTGGATATCATCCTTTATTGGTTATTGTAATTACGATTGTGTGTTGGATTGGAAAAAAAATGGGGCAGGGTGTGTGTGAGTTTACTGGACATTCCAAGCTCATAGTGTTTCATGCCAGGCGTTAAAGAATTTTACCCTGATGACGGCATTACAAAAACTTTCGAGGACGTATGGCTATCTTAGAAGGAATTAGAACTTATTTTGTTTAAGTTCATCATGTAATCATATTTTTGGAATGTAATATTGATGGAACTACTTGTTTTGTAACCTTGACTCAATTCTTGTAACTATTACTTCTGCTATATGTATATATATTATCTTGTGTAAACCTACCCTTTCCTTTCCCATCAACTTATGTTGTCATTGAGTAAATACCTTATTAAGATCTGTCAAAAATTAACTTTACTATCTAAGGAGATTGGATTTAGAAGGAAGACTATTTTGACTCTTATGATCTTTCTTGGGATTTTACTTGGTTATTGATCAAATGACTCATCAGTGATATTTCCTTGATCTCAACCCTTGTATTAGAATTGGGGGCATCACAACCTAGTATCAGAGCCTAGGTTCAAACTTTTAACCTTCATGATCCGATTTGCAACTCTAGTAACCTTACCCTAACCCTTACATTAATGTATTATCATAGCACTATACTTAATTAATATTGTAACCTAAAAGAAACTAATAATGAAAATCCCTCTCTACTGTAAGATGGCACTGAGCAAGTTCTCATCATCATGCGATGTCAGGTTTTACACCTAAGGAGTTTTTCACTTTTAAGAAAGAAGGGCTATGTTTGTCACAACCAACCATAGTAACCAACGATGTGAGCTAGCCACATAAGACATGATCATTAGAGATGTGCAAAAGGTGGAGGCCTACTACTCCTACTACATCATTGAGCATAAGCGGTCCTTGATATGACAACGACTGCAATACTAGAGCCCAGCAACAAAGTATGCACTTCGCTTGAAGCAGGATGACCCTAGGTTGACCACATTGATACATTAAGCTCTGGCAGATGGAGCACGACTTGGGTGCCCTTGCTTATAAGGAGTTCGTACTCAATACCGACCATGAGGCCCTGAAGTACATCAATACCCAATCATTTCAACAAGAGACATGCTAAATAGGTGTCTTACTTGCAACAATTTACATTATTTTTATGCCATAAATCGGGGGTTGTTAATAAAGTGGCCGATAGGGCGAATAACTCTTTCGATTGAAATGAAGAATGAAGTTGTGGGTTTTGAAGAGTTTCATACATTCTATGCAAGTGACCCTTACTTCTCCAAGATTTTTGATGCTTTGCAAAAGGAGGATAGGGCTACTTATCCAAGTTACATGATTAGAGATAGCTTCCTCTTCCATGGCCTTAAGTTGTGTGTGCTTAATTGTTCCTTGAGGGGCATTTGTTGATTGAGCATTACAAATTGGGACATTTTGGCAAAGACAAGACCCTTGGGTTACTTCAAGATGCTTATTATTGGTCAGACATGACTAAGGATGTGGGCAACCATGTGAAGCGGTGTCAAATTTGTCAAAGAAGCAAAAGGACTGCAACTAATGAGGGATTATATATGCCTTTACTGGTACTGGATGGTCCTTGACAATGCATTAGTATGGACTTTGTGTTAGGTTTACCTCCTACACAAAGGAAGAGTGATTCTATTATGGTAGTGGTGGACCGTTTCTCCAAGGTGGAACATTTTATAGCATGTAAGAAGACCATGGATGCTATAAATATTGCTAACCTCTTCTTCAGTGAGGTCTATAAGTTGCATGGGGTGCCTATCTCTATTGTGTCTGATAGAGATACTAAGTTCCTTGCTCACTTTTAGAGAACTTTGTAGAAGAAAATTGGCACTGACTTGAACCTTAGCACTACATTTCATCCTTAAACCAATGGCCAAACGGAGGTAGTAAATATATATAGTAAATAAATAAATAAATATATATATATATATATATATATTTGAATGTATATAAAGAATATTAAAATCTTTCAGTTTTCATTTTCCTTCGCTTTCTCAACAACCAAACATCAACAGAATAACACAAGTTACAAGAAAAATTTCCGAAATTTAAGCCAAAGCTCATGAATGACGAAATTTATAGTGTCGAAAAGGAAACAAAAATAACCAAAAAAAACCCCAACCAGAATGCAAACCATTAGAATTAACTCACCCTATAAAATTCACATTGAAAATCAAAATTTCAGGTGAATACCTTTATTGAGAACATATTTAAAGCATGAGAAGCATGAAAATAGAATTGAAGAGTACCTGAAAATGTAAATTTGCAATTGTGTAGATTAAACTCTCATGAAACTTCTTGAACTCTGAAATTCTCAAATCTTCCTTTTCCATTGCAACACCACTTCATTCACACTACATGAGGGGACTAAAGAACCTTAATGACTTTTTGATTCTATATACGTTGAAATTATCCAAATGCAATGATTATACCTAAATGTAGATTGCTAGGTATGACGCAAATTGATGATGAAATCAAATTAGAATGGAACTTAAATATTATTTTTTAACCCAACCAAATATGTATGTAATAGGACAAAAAACAAAAGGGTAAAATGGAAAGAAAAAAAGAAGGAGCCATCTACTATAGCAGTACCTAAACTGCCTCTAATTTATAATAGTAAGATATATATAAAATTTATTAGAGAGGAAGGACAAGCCCACGTGGAGGCTGCCCTCCCACCCCTCCTGATTTCCTCTCTTGGCAGAGAGGTCCTTCCTCTTTCGTCTTTCTTTGTCGGTTGTCTCTCTCTCTCAATTTTTCCGCCATTAACATTCATCACACAAAATCTTCAATCCACCTAAATCCATTGATATTTAGATTTTAGTTCTTAAGGTCATTTTGGCAAGCATCTCAAGGGCATTGTTTTGAATGGTGGAGATCAAATTCCGACACCGCCAATTTTTGAGATTTTTCTCTCTTCTCTCTACTAGAGCTTGATGTAGGGATCTTCTAAACACTATGTACGTGTTTTAACTTTATTATGTGTTATTTTGATAGTATAACACTTGAAGAGTTTAGGGTTTTATTAAGAATGTATTTATTTTATAAAAAGGGAGAAGTTCTCAATCTTTTTTGAAAAGTTTCTTATTAGTTTAGTGTGGTTATTGTGTGACCCATGAATTTTTAGGAATGTATCTTTAAAATGATAAACCCCCAAATTTTGATAAAATCCTAGAAATTTGAAATGTTAAAATTGAGATTTTGTGGTTAAATTCACGAGAAATTACCAGTGTTGAAACATGTGTTTTATAAACAATGTGAATTTGGAAGTGTATGTTCAAAAGGATGAGATTGATGAAAATGTTGTTGAGAATATTGGAAATCATTGGGGTTTCTTTTGAATATTGTTTAAACTGAAAATATTGGACTCTTGAGAAAGGATGAGAATTATCTACCATGTTGATATTGTTGGGAGTTGTTGATTGTACTCTTATTATATATTGTCTCTTGGAATTTACATTTTGAATAGAGATAATTATTTTTGACAATCAGTGAAGGGTTGTATTGATTGTTGTAGAATTCACATGCGAATTAGGTGAATTGAAATATTTACAAATTCATGCATAATACTGATCATCGCATAACCTCATGATTTAATTCTTGCATTGGAATTGAGAAATTGGTTTTCAAAGTTGATTCATTGGAAATATTTGAAATGTATTCAGTTACGGGATAAATACCTGGGTGAATCCAGTAAGGGGTGTAGAGTTGAGAATTAAGATAGGCTTAAGGTTCATGGTGAATGTCCGAAAACATGCACAGAATAGATACCAAGTTCCTTCCGGTTAGGAGTCGATAAAGTGGTTTCAGTAGTACTTGAGAGCCTATTTGTGACACCCCAAACTTGGAAATATCAGGGCATAATATTAATAAATAAATATAAGGTTTTTCTATGGTTACAAGTCTAGGAAACATCACCAATGAATCATTTGGTCAATAACCATGTAAGATCCTTGGAAAGATCAGATGAGTCAATATAGCCTCCATTCAAAGTTCAATCTCATTAAATAGCAAAGCTACCTTTTTGACAGATCTTAACAAGGTATTAACACAAGGTTTATGTAAATTGATAGAAGGATAAGAATAATTTTACAAAAGATATATGTATATATAAGCAAAATAATAATTACAAAGTTATAACTTAGTTACAAAACAAAAAGTTCCATCAATTTTACATTCTCAAAAGAAAATAAGATTACAGATGGACTTACACAAAGATAATCTCTAGCTTCTTCTATGATAGCCAAATGTATTCAAATGTTTTGGTTTCTTCTTCATCCAGATAATCATCTTCAATACCTAACATGGAACGTCGTAAGCCTAGAATGTCTAGTAAATACACACACACTCGGTCCCTTTTTCCCAATCCAATACACAATCATAATTATAACAAAAAAGTAATGAAGCATGATATTCAAGTCAATAATAAAAGATTACAAGGTTAGATGTTAGTAATCTAGAAATCTCTTAAAGAGATTTCATTCTCCCAACCACAAGAATTGGACTCAGATTATTCGGATGCCCCCTTCTTTTACTGCTTTGCAAACCTTGCCCCAGATGCCTATAACGATTACATATTGCGTAGCACCAACCAAGGACCTCAAAAGAGACAGTAAAGGTAAGGGTCTTGCCCACAACCTCCTCCAATCTTATCCATCATAAATACCTAAGGTTCAAATACAACTTATCCATTCAAAGGTTCTGAAACAACCACTTGCGCAAGATTTAACCTTCAATTGGGGAACACGTCCCACCAACCAATTCAAATGCAACACAAGCATTATCTGATAACATTATTCAAGTGATCAAAAACCCAATGCCACCCTTATTAAATTTTCTATTGTGTTAAGTGTTTTAAGTCAAGATTAGAACAAGTAATTGAAATAACAACTTCTACACAAGTATGAACACTTCATGGCATAAAATTAAGGTAATACAACCAAAACATATGTAGCTGCCATACTAAAGTTTGAACAGATAATAAGTAGCATATTTAATCAAATAAGAATATGAAACTATTAACAAGAACAAATTTTCAGATTCGGTCTACTTTAAAGATAACTATCAAAGTGGCTTTTTTAGATTTTTTCCAAACTCCCCCTTTCCATGGTTTGTAGAGAATTTTATCTAATTTCATAATCAATTTTTAGAAATGGGATAGCTTTTCTAGATTTTTAGTTATTAAAGAAATACTCCAGCATTGTCCAATTTCATCGATTGTTACGAAAATCAGATTTTCTCTCAAATCACTCATTCATTTTCAATAAAAACCAATTTTACTTGAAAGTTAACACTTTAAGGAAGGTTTTGATATAAAATTGAGTTTAAGAGGATTTTTCAGTATGTTTCTAGAATTTTTGGAAGTGGGCTGAATATACTGGTCATAGGTGCACAAAACTTAAAATAGGAAAAATAGTGGAAAAATGGGGCAACCATGAGTAATTTTCCACTTCTCTTATGCTGAAAAAATAATAAATAATATACAAATAACATAGATTTTTAATTTGAAAATGTGCCTTTGAAATAATGTAAAAGTGGATAGAAAAAGATAGCTTTATTTCATTCTAAGAGAGAATACATGCAAGGTGGCAATCAAGGTTCAACTCTTCTTATTTAAACACATGAACACTATATATACATATCAGAAAACAATACTTTAAGCCTCTAATAGCATGTATTTGAATGAAAAAATAAAAGCGAGGTGTGTTGTGTCTTACTTGATTGCCTAAAAGGGTTGTTGTGCAAGATTGCTCACTTTCTTCCTTCTTCTCTCAAAGCTCACACTTTCTCTCCTCTTTACTGAAAATATAGTGTGTGTATGTGTTTGATGTGAAAAAAGTGTTGAGGGAAGTGGTGCATTTATAGAAAATTTGTGATGAATTGTTGAAAATGCCCTTAGTTCCAATGGAATGGGAAAGTTTTGGATTTAGTTGAAGTGTAATAGAATAAGGGGTGATTAGGAGCCTAATTAAGTGTTAACATGATCTAGTTATAGATTTAGTTAAGATAGAATTAGAGGTACAAACATATCCCTTAATTCATGGTACTTGGTCAATTTTGCTTCTTAGATTCATGCAATATGTTTCCAAAAGTACAATATATATACATATCAAGGTGTCTAGCCATGTAGGGAGGATTTTGTGTGATTTTTCAAATTATCTTTGTGTACAAACTCCTATATATAATGTACATATTTTGAGGATAAAAAATATAATAATGATTTGTACTTTATATATATATATATATATAAAGAATGATTTAGGGTTAAAGTGAAATTTAAATAAAGTGTAAGGGATTGGGCTCAATTAGAATATCTATTTCAAATGTAGAACTAATAAAAATAGTGTTCGTAAAATAATTTGGTTTGAGTTGCTTCATTTTGAATTAAATGGTGGCTAGTCGAATAAAAATGACGAAAATCGAAAACTAGGGTTTAGAGCAATCAATCTATAATTAAAGAGTTAAATAATTAATATTAGAGTCTTAGAAATTATTACTAAGCTATCGGGGTCGATTAGGATTTGTATGGGTTAGTTTGGGATGCATTTTCAATTCTAGGGTTAAAATTGCATGTAATGAGAAATTAAGGGCTTTTATAAGAATAACTCGAAAGTAAGGGCCTTACTAGGGTTTACAAAAGTTAGGGGTCTCACACTATTTGCAGACACCAACTTAGGGATTATTAGTATCGTATTTATCGCCCCTTGTTTTATCAAATGGATGATTGAATTAATTATGTTTTCGAACAAGTGCATGGATGAGGATTTCGAAATGAGAAAACTCATATTTTTTGCAAGACATTTCATATGCATTGCACCTTATGATATTGTTAAACTGCATGCACTCTATTTAGATCATCTTTGCTGGACTTTATGCTTATCCCTTAGTGGAAACCATTTTCAGGTAATTGCAGTGTGCCTCTCGCCGAGATGAAGACATGGAGGACCTTTTTAGAGCGTAAGGCTCAATTTCTATTTGTTTTGTTTTGCAATCAAGGACCATCTATGTATGGGTTTGAAAACAATTTTTGTTGTAACCGAGCTAAGCCTTGAAACTTGTAGCCCGTAGGACATAGATGTATTTATTTAACTTTCAATTATTGTAGTCACATGCTAAAGATTCGTGTCATAGAGATGATGAATGTATTGATGCATGTGATTTTATTTTGTAATCCCTTAATTGAAATTCATGGAATGACATATAAGGATTTTAGTATAAATTACATATTGGATTATTGATGTTGATTATAGCTACCGCATGCATGATGAGAAATGTATTATAAAAATGAATTATACTTAAGGGATCAGGTATCAATATTCTCGAGGCGTTACAGGATCCAGCCAAGCACTAATAAAGGTTGGATTCGAAGATGAAGCCATGCTCATATTTACTTCTTCTAAAGGGTCCTAAGCTTTAATTTTTTCAAGCTTTTCATTATCTCAGACTCTTTCAGTACCTTTGGCATCTCAACTTCTTATTGCTTTTCTTTATCTTCATAAACAAAATCTGTCCAGAAGGTCTTATCCTCTTGGATCCTGGCCTCAATATCTAAGTCCAATACATTGTTTGAGGACATTTGTTAAGGAATTTTGTATTGCTTCTAATTCAAAGCCAATTATCACACTCATCTTTGTTGCTTACTGGCTCATCCAAACCATCTTGGATCCTTTGTTTTAGATAAACCATTTATTCATCTGCTCCATGCTCTGCAAATCCTTCATGAGTCTTCATCACACTCACTGGTATCACTCCAAAATTTGCATGAATAGTAAATGGCTAAGGGTCTGTTTGCACCTCTTCCACTTCTCTATCACCCAATGCCATTATGATCTTTTGGCGTAGAGAATATGGCACACACTTGTTAGTAAGAATCCAATCTCTTCGTAGAAAGGCATTGTATTTAGCCTTATTATCCACCACAAAGAAGTCTACTGCATAGTTTCTGGACCCCACATTAAGATTGACTGGTAGGATAGCTTGGGCCATTTGTTTGTGTCACAACCCCAACCCGTCCCTAGAGGTTAGAGTGATGATCGGCCAGTAATCATAGATTACCGACGACCTTTTAACCAAATCACAAAATATTTATCACATATCAAGACCTAAAGTGAAAGCAAAAACTGAAATAACATTGTCCATTGAGCTATGTATACATGATATGAATCGAAATACTCAAAACATTTAACAACACACTTATAATATATATAAACATTTATCTTATACACAACCGAAGATCACATACATGACTTAACAAAAGTTAACAAAATAAAGCTTAACAAAGTTTAGCCAAAAACAAAAGCTAAAGCCTTGACGCAGAGGCACTTCTTCGGATGGTCTTCTCAAAAAGGTTGACTCCAAAACAAACTCTAATGTAGATTTTTCTAGATGCTCACCTACATATATAGGGGAAAAGGGTGAGCTAGAAGCCCAATGACTAATGTCAATATAAAGAGGTTGAATGAATGAGTTGCAAAACTTTATAAAAACAACATTCTTAACATGATCAAATAATTTTTCAGATATATATATAATACATAAAATTCATCAAACCTTTCATAGTTAAATGCATTGCACAGTACATCTGATAACATCACACGAAATAAACAAAATAAAGCTTGACAGAACGATCTCAAAGGATTAAAAACATACAGAACGTTCACATTGGCCAAGCTTATACAAAATGTCCACATTGGAACAAAAAAAAAAAAACATACAGAACGTCACAACGGGTCGATTACATACAAAATGTCAATAAAAGAACAAAGCCATACAGAACGATCATACATGATCGAAGCCATGTAGAATGATCATCAAAGATCGACATCATACAGAACGTTTATAATGAATCAATAACATATGCAGAACGTCTATGACGAATCGAAGACAGAATGGAAGTTTTCGAAGATCAAAGTATATGTTTATGGATGTCACATTAGATGATCAAAAAGGGAACTGTGAGAACTCGAATATACAAATCAAATTATAATTAAGTAATAATTATTTTACAATCTCAAATATTTTTCTTGTAAATCTTTAAGTGCAAACTAAATATTATTGGAGGATCTTCCATTAATTTTAAAACCTAAAATAATTTTTGGTGAAAGCCTTTAATTTAGAGGCAAGATTTATTATTTTTATAAAAAATAAATAAATACAGAACAGGGTGTGACTTGAACTCTAGACCACAATTTGATAAATAATGGTCTTACCATTTGAGTTGCTTACAACATATTTAAACATTTTGTATATTATTTATTTATTTGACCTACACACATGCTTTGGTTGTGCCCAACCACTAGTATTAAAATATATCACAAAAAACTACCTTCTTATTTGTTCATCAAGTATCCGTGAGGGAGAGGGAGAGAGAGAGAGAGAGAGAGAGAAGAGAGATTTGAGAGAATTTAGCAACATTGGTGGTCAACAACTCTAACGTATTGTCTTATTTTATTATATCTATATTGTGATGGTTCATATGTGTAATTTGCTTGTTGTTAGGAAGGAATAGGAAAAACGGGTGTGTTTGTTTGGGTCCGAGTCAATGATTGGTGATGAGAAACAATGGGTGTAATTCTTAATCCAAAAATTCTGTATAGAGAAACCAAAACTTTAAAAATCAACAAACCATATCAAACGAATGAATTTTGAACTGAAATTTTTATAGTAGATTAATACATATTGCATTTGCATATTTGAATTTCTCATAAATTTGGGATTCAAAATCTATATTAACTAGTGCGTTCAAACCTGTCCAGAAAACTGGTTTAAAACAGTAACTTCGGAAGTGTTGTTCTCTTTCTATATAAATCCGAAATTATCAAATCACAGTCATTCGAACAGGTTACAGGTCAAGTTTCTTACATTTTGGCCTTGCGTTGATTTCTCGTGTATACTAAGAGAACCATTAATTTCTTTAAAGTGCTACAGAAAACAATCTGTTTTGTAAATAATTATTTTGTTAAGCAAATCAAGTGAAACCAATTAGGTTTGAAACTTAGGACATATTAGTTGATATCTGGAGGGTTTTGGAATTTTTCGAACAGTGTGGAGTGGGTTTTCAATTTTCAAAGTTAGCAAATAGATTGTGAAAACTTGTTTAAAACTCTGTTTTATTTTAAAGTCACTTTTAATTAAGTTTCAATTTGAACCCATGTCTTGGGTAATTTTAGACCTTGACGAACATGAGCTTAGGTAATATTTAAGAGTAACAATGAGTGGGGTTGAGCTGTGTTAGTACACTTTAGTGTGGGGTACTTAGTTTATAATTCTCTTTAGTATTTTTAAATTAGTAGTGACGTGTAGTCTTCATACTTGGTTCAGGGCACTAGTTGAACTTTCATACTCTATTTATAACGACCCCGGTCTTTTCCCTTTTGATTATTGTATCCGGACTTAGTTTCCGTAGAGTCTATCTTTGTGTAATGGTTGTTGTCGTCTTATATTTTCTTATTTGGAGTTATAGGATGTATTGGGCGGGTTTGGAACAGGTTGGTTGAGCTTAGGAACCAAAACTAGTTGCCCAGATTTTTTGGCTTGTCCGCTCGAGCGGGGGTTTTGGCGCTCGAGCGGGAAAAACACCCATCCAGTATTTTCTTGTGCAGGGTTGGACGCTCGAGCGGGAGTTGGACCGCTCGAGCGGGAGTGTGTGATTGACGCTCGAGCGGGGACCTGGTTTGTCGAGATGCTGGGAGTGTGCATCCTCCGCTCGAGCGTGGGATTGTCCGCTCGAGCGGGAGTCTGTGAGTGTACGCTCGAGCGGTTTTGTCCGCTCGAGCGGAACTGCTGAGTATAAAATCGTGATTTCGTGTTTTAAAACAGTTTTTCAGCCCTTTCAGTTTATAAAACCCTAGGTTACGAGTTTTCTCTCTCCCAACTCATCTTCTCTCCTTGATTTGATCTAGTTAGGGTGAGTTTTTTGCCCTAGTTCTTTTACAAATAAGATAGAGGAGAGTGAGGGCTTCATTTAATCTGAGCAGTTGTCAGTTTGGAGCACTTTGGAGTTTCGAGGCATCTTCTTCGTCATCATTCTTTTCTGGTTCTTGCTTCGAGGTAGGGATTTTCCTACTCCATTTATATGTTTTAATCCTAAGTAGTGGTATTTTGGTATGTGGGGGTAGTTTGGTAATTTTGGAAGAAACCTTAGGGTTTTGGTTTAGATTAATTTGTATAATTAATTTAAGGAACAATGTGGAATTTGGTTTAATTCATGGAATTGGGTAGTTAAATATTTACCTTTGGAATGTTAAATTTACATTCATTGCTGTATTTATTTCTTGTTTAGAAATAACTGTTTTGGGCTATCGGTGGAGGATAGCCATTGATTGTTGTAGACCTTGCATGCGGCTTAGGTATAACTGGAATTGAGTCAATTGTTGACTGTTGAGTTAATACAGAACATTTGTGTATTAATTATGTGTTGTATATGGCAATTGTGTATTTTATTGCATATGCATTTGGTTTTGGAGGAGATAGGGGATGAACTCCACGGTTTAGGGGAAGATAGGGGATGGACCTCTAAACCGAACTTGTTGGGAGGAGATAGGGGATGGACTCCAGTAGCATGACTTATGTATATGCTTATTGATAATAGAAATATTCTATTCGTTGTCGATATGATACATCACCACCATGTGTATCAGTTGGGAAGTATGGAAGTGAAGTTGATTGAGATTGATATAACACCAGCATGTGTGTTTATTATGTTATGAAGAAAGGTTTTGCCTGATTGGTTATCCTTGTTGAGTTGTTTGGCCAGGTTCTGAGCCATGTCTGTGTAAATGGAAGTAAAAAGGTGTCATAGACCATGTGTCATAGACAATGTAGACATTCGTGTCAATAAACTGTAATTGATTATCTTGCGTTACCATGTATCGGGTCTACTGCTTTAGTTAATTCTTATGTTTGGTTTAGTATTTCTCTACTGGGCTGTGGCTCACCCTATATGGGAACTTTATTTTCAGGTTCAGGTGGTTCACTCCTCCAAGGACTTAGCTTGTGAG